>JAODAL010002461.1:0-195613 GCA_025379985.1 Phyllomedusa bahiana
AATTTTTATGAAAATTTTTACTTTATTTTTTTTTCTCTTTAATAATACGGGCGGGCCCCCAATTTGAACAATTTTTTGGTTCAAAAAGGTTTATTTTTTTTTAAATTTGTATAAAAAAGTCAAAACACTAAAATTTTAAAATAAAAAAATTTTTAAGGGCGCACTTAGCCCGGGCGGCTTTTTTCAGCCGGAAGAGGGGGCTGTGGACCCCGGTGTATAGCAATTATCACAGCTAAAGGAGTGTAGGAGAGCCTGGCTGTGACCAGAAAAAGACTGACCCTAGCCAAAGCTTCACATTTTACATTCTACACCTATAATCATAGATCATACTTATGTAACCAGAGGGGATTTTTCATATGTACTAAAAAACTGTACACTTCCATGAGGTTGTCGTTATACGGGGAAAGAAAGGAAAAACATCCCTGTTCAAAAGATAAATTGAAAACAAAAAGGGGGAGACGGGGGCGCGGAACTGGGGGAATTTTTAGTTTTCCAAACATTCCCCCAAAAAAAGTAAAAATTTTCCCAAAAAAAATAAACCTCAACAACCAAAAAAAAAAAACTTACGCTGTGAAACGCAAGGAGACAAAAACTAAAAAAATGTGCCGGTCATTAAGTAATTTTCAGGAGTTCGGCTTAATGGGTTAAACTTTCTGTCTCCTCTCCTGGGAAGTTGATAAAAGTGAAAGCTCTGCAGTGACATCACAGTCACATGACCTCCCAGGACAGGTTCTTCAACCACTACTAACACAATACACATTTCATAAAACACCCATTTCACCCCCCTCCACTTTTCATGCACCTGCCCCTGGCCCCCCCTCACCCTCTTGGGCCACCCCTTTGGAACAGCCCTGCCAGGAAAATTTTTGACAAAGAAATCCACGCTAAAATACGATAGGCAAAGGGGGGGGGGCGAGAGGGGTGGGGGGGGTTGCTCCCGGTCTTCTGGGGTTCTGCCCATACAGATCACAATAGGGGCGCCAATTAAGGGGGGGGGGGGGGGGGGGGGGGGAAAGGGGGAACCTCAAAGGGGCTCTACTCCTAGTGGGGGCTCGAAATTAGGGTATAAAGGTGCACGAGAAAGATACACACCAAACACCATTTCTGAATAACTTTTTCCCCATTCACACAAAAGAGGTTTTATACTGTTAAGGGTTTGAAGATACATTACGTGAACCTAGTGTTGTCGTTATAGGGGGTATACCCCACCAAGGATGAACCAAAAACTCAAATTTGAACACGGGGCTAATTCAAAGAGGCCCATCTTTGGGTTTAAAGGCATTATCTCTAAAGCTATTATGTGGGGGCCCTTTTGTTAACACATTAGTGAAAAGAGATATACAGCAGCTTTTACGTGCCATAATATAAAGGCATACTGGTGTTTACTAACTAATACTTAAAATGGAGAAACAAAGGATTCACAAAATATAGAACCTTTGTTCCCATCCACAACAGTAAAACCTACACACAGTGGTTTCTAATGTTATGCCTGATCTGTGTTTACACATTGCATAACATATAAATTACATATATACCGTACATACATAACACCAGCATACTTTTTTAAAACAATTTTAATACAATTTAAATTTTAAGTCAGTTACAAAAACCATTATACATTGATTAATGTCAAATACTGTCAGTACATGACACTCCTGAAGGCTGCTTTCACACAGCGCAGTTTTGGTGCGCTCCAATTATATTGCCTCTATTACCAGCAAGTTTCTTTCAGTTGTCTAAATTGTTCAGAAAGGTGTTTCATGTAAGTAATCAATTACTATGTTTGAAGTCTCAGGGTGCTTTCGCACAGTGCATTTTTGATGCATTTTTCAATAGTTTTTGTGCAGGGAGGCACAGCAATTAATGTGGTACATTGCTGCACAAAAATCGCAGTAAAAATCCGAATTTTACCGCGATTTTTGCAGCGATTTTTGGAGAATGTAAAACTTAATTTTCTGTGTCTTCCCCACAAAAAAAAACATTTTAAAATTTACTGGTGAAAAACCCCTTAGGCCATTTTTACACGGCTTAAAAATGGGGTTTTTCGGTCCGTAATTACCGCCAAAGTGCGCCAATTACGGGGCCCAAAAGGGCCCCTTATTGGAATTTCACAGTTCTCAAGAGAATTGGATTACGTCTCCTCGCCCCGCCCGGCGAATCCGCGGGGGGGAAAAATTGACTGTGAAATTTCTTGCGGTATACGCGCCGTGCAATTAAGTCAATGGGCCGGCAAGTGCCCGGCCCCCCGCTTCCCCCCCGCCCCCCGCCCCTGTCCCCAGGGGTAATTGCGGGGGGTAATTGCGGGGTAATTACGTCCCGCAATTAAGCCGTGTGAACATAGCCTTAGGCTGCTTTCACACAGAGCAGTTTTGGTGCAGTTAAACTGCCTTTATCACCAGTAAGCTTCTTTCACTTATCTAAACTGTTTGCAAAGTGAGTAATCAATTAGTGTGATTGTAATCCACAAGACTTCTAGCAGTAATTGATTACTTACTTGAAACACCTTTCTGAACAATTTAGAAAACTAAAAGAAGGTTTCCGGTAGTAAAGGAAGTTTAATTGGAGCGCAGTTAAAACTGCACCAAAACTGCACTGTGTGAAAGCACCTGAAGTCTAAATCAGAGCACAAATTGCAACAATTTGCAATACAAACATACAGATCTATATATATATATATATATATATATATATATATATATATATTTATATTTATATATATAGGCTGTCCCCGACTTATGTCGTACCGAGTTACATCTGTCCCTTAGTTATGAGGGCTCAGTGTGCTGACATCACACAAGAAGTCACTCCCCATAATATCAGAATGCCGCAAGTCTGGGACATACCTGCAGGGACTCTAGCTGAGCAGCCTCTCCCTCCTCTCTCAGTGATCACTGCATGAACCCTGATGTGTCCTAGCAGTGATCGCAATGTGTCACATACACCTCTCATGTCGCTTTCTTGTCCATTTATGACACGGCCCCCAGTCAGTGTCGGGCACAGCTTATTGGTCCCAACTCCTGTCCATCACAGACTGTATCAGAGGCAACGGCCAATCAGAGGCGCCTGTGTGGGGCTGTGCCAGTGAAGACCTCACTGTCATAGGCGTCTCATAGGAAAAGTGTTTGCGCGGTGAAGTGTGTGCGGGCAGAGACGCGGAGAAGAGACTTGTATGACAACAAGAGCCGATGTATGACGAGACAGCAGCTCCATTTCCTGCCAGAGCCCGGTCTCCTGGAGGCAGTATTTTTACTGCTCTTATCAGGCTAAGGCTATGTTCACACGGCCTATTGTGGCACGTATAGTACTCGCCTCAATACACCTTGTGTTTTGGAACCACATGCTGATCAGAGCGTAATAACACCCAGCCGGCCCCATAGACATGCATAGTCAATTCTCCACCTGCGCGTACAATACAACGCATAATCCCTAGCTCTCTATGAGCGCTATAAATTACAGTAATTGCAGCGCACATTTCGCCACATGTAAAGCGCAATACGTGGCAAAATGTGCGACAAAATACGCTAAATAAGTCGTCTGAATGTACCCTAAAGAAGATACTGCACTTGTCAGACTCTTGTCAGGCTAAGGAACATGCTGGTATGAGAGAAACCAGCTGCAATAAACACTGCGTCCAAGGGCATAACTAAACTTCACAGGGCTCCACCAAAAGGTCCAAATGAGCCATATATATGGGTGTTAAACAACACCATGACAGAATAAGGACTAAGAGCCATGTAAAGGAGATCTTCAGCACATAGGACAAACACAATCACTTTCTTGGTGGCCCCCTTTGTCTCTGGGCTTCATATAAGCTGTTATCACTTTCATAACACCCATGACCCCCTTGTGAAATGCCCCATTAAAGCATTGTGATTGGATACGGCCCCCCCCTCTCAATCTTAGGGTCCCATAGGAGCTGCTCTCACTATGCAGGGAGTCCCCTCTGATTAGAACATGTGTTTAACATATGTGATGTGCTGGCACTTGTAGAACTACAAATACCAGCATGCCTCACCACACATGTTAAACACAAGTACTAATCAGCCAGCAAACAATTTGTACATGTGTAGTATGCTGAAATTTGTTGTTGTTGAACTACCAGTGCCTGTTCCGACTTACATACAAATTCAACTTAAAGGGGTTGTCTCATCTCATCTCACAGCTTCATAGGATGCATGAATGAAATAATGCTGCTTTGCTCTGTCACTTCATGGTCAAGCTGTCTGTAATTACCATATGAGCTCCGTGTATTCAGACTTCTTTGTTTATTAGTCTAGATTAGATAAATCTCCTGCTAGCAGGTCCAGAGAATCTTCAGAGCTAAAGTAAACAGTAGTAATTAGGGTCTTTTGCCTGAAAGATCAGATAACAAACAAGCTCTCACTGCTAGCAGTTCTATGCTACTGCCACCTGTGTGATGAAGTCACTCCCTACTATCAGATAGAACAAACAGCAGGGGAGAAGAAATAAACAGTTTGGTCACTAGAGAAACCAGAAAGCCCTCAGAAGGTGATAAAATCACTTATAGCTCCTCAACTAAAAAAATATTAACAAAGCAATGTGTTTTGAAAATGTATACATTTAGTGTTCCCTACATGTTGAAAGCTAATCTTTGTAGTGAGACAACCCCTTTAAGAAGGAACCTATAGTCTCTATCCCATATGTAACCTGGGGACTGCCTGTATATTGAAAACAATGACCAAAGCACGCCGGGCCATCCCCACAGATCGCTGACTCAATTCGCCTATGGGGATAAGTAAAACAAAAAGTAAAAAGATTTTTTTAAAAAGTAAAAAACATACACAAAAAAATAAAAAACATTAGAAATCAGAAGAGGTGATTGGTCCATACCTCCCCAAAAACGGATTAAAAGGCTAACAAAAGTCATGTGTCCCACCAAATGGTAACAATTAAAATGTCAACTTATCCCACAAAAAACAAGCTCGTTCACAGCTCCGTGAATAGAAAACCAAAAAATTGATGAGTCTGACTATGGCGATGCAATAACCTGTATTCTTTCCTTAAAAGCAGTAAAAGAAAAAAGGATCACTGTAATCGTATCGACCTGCTGAGTAAAGTTAATATGTTATTTTTACGACACAGTGACCGCTGTAAAAATAAAAAAACACTACCAGGTTTGCTGTAGTTTATTTATCTCGCCTCCAAAAACCTTTAATAAAAAGCAATCAAAGTGTCACCACAAAATGGTACCAATGTCATCCCATAAAAAAGTCCTTATTCAACTCCATATACAGAAAAAAAAAATGTGACATATAAACACTTTTCTATTGTGTAAAAGTAGCAAAACATAAAATTTTATAAAATTGATATTACTGTAGTTGTACTGACCCGTACAGTAAAGTAATCATGTTATTTATACTGCACGGCAAACATTGTAAAAATTAAAACGAAAAAACAGGGACAAAATTGTTGTTTTTTTTCCATGGCCCAATGCTGAAAAAAAAAACTGGGAAACAGCTTTGGGCCCAAAATGCACAAATACACCCCTAGATGAGTTCCCTGAGGGGTGTTAAATCCAAAAGGTGGTGACTTCTGGAAGCTTTCACCTATTCTGGTATTTTGGGGGTCTTGCAAATGCAACATGGCTTCCACCAAAATCTCCATTCCAGAAGCCATAGCTTTTGCCATGGGCACGAACAGTAGTATTTCGGTGTGCTTTTTTCCAGGATTCCTTGTGAAAATGAATAATTCTCAGCTAAACTTGCATACTAATTTGAAAAAATTTAGGGGTACAACTATGACCTCGTCGCACCTTTTTTTGGGTTTTTTAATTGGGGGAAAAAAAACTGTGGGGGCCCTGTTCTTAGATGTATACCCGGGTTGTATGCCCAAACATGGCGCACCCTCACTAGACACGACATTTTTTTTTTGAAATGCCCAAAGTTTGAATAAAAAACTTCCCAAACAAAGTTTGGCACATAACCTTTCAAACATACTGCCCCGTATTCAAAAACATTTTATATCGATTTAGAACTGGTGGAGGCCCCCAACACAAAAATTTGGCCCCAGGCAATTCATACCTGATGTTTAAAAACCGGTGAAACACCTGGGGGAATTTTACCCCTACCCCCCCTGAATATTGAAGTTTTTTATCGGAGTTTTTTTTTATTTTTTAGGACTTTAGAGTGTCTCCCAATTCTAAAGGGGTGCCTAAAAAAAATCCTAATGAAAATTATTTCCCAGTAGTTGCTCCTTTTCCTTTTCTGGGGCTTTTTTTAAATTTTAGGCACTGGGGCCCCATATGTGGGATATCTCTAAAAATGCAGAAAACGGGTGAAATCGTTTTTGAGTTGCTTTCCTTGGTAACATCATTTGGGGCTACATGAAAAAAAGGATAAAATTTAAAAATTTGTGCAAAAAAAAGGTAAAATTTTTTATCTCCTTTTTGCTAGAATTCTTGTAAAACTTTACGGGTTAATAAACTTTCAAAAATGCTTTTTTTGAATACTTTAAGGGGCATATTTTTTCTTAAAAGGGGAGCCCACTTATGAACATTTTTAACATACACCCCTAAAAGGTCAAAAGAAAGGGCCCGGTTCCAATTTTTTTTGAAATTTTAAAAATTGCAACAAATTTTTTAAGCCCCTACTTTTGTAAAACAATCAAAAAAACATTGAAAATGATTCCAACATAAAGTAGAAAAGGGTAGATTCCTATAAAAATTTTTGGGTAGTATCACTACCGCCCTTGCACACAAATTTTTGAAAATGGGGAAAATTTTTTTTAAAAAGTTAGACTATAATAGTTTTTCCCCCAAAAAAAAAAGGATTGTATGGACCAAAGCACAAGTGTTGTGAAAAAACATTTTCTGAATCATGGATAGGTAAAACCAAAAAAAAAGTTTTCTCAAAATTTAAAATGACACAAAGAAAAATAGGGGCCCATCAGGAAGGCAAAACTCTTGGGTTTGGGAAGGGGTTAAAGAACAAACCAGCCCTATGTGAAAAATACTTTTGATTTATTTGGGGAGACCACGCTTTTTTTTCCCCCGCTTTTGCTGTCGGGAGATATGGTTTTTTCTTTTAATGTCTGCAGTCCAGCTGTGAAATAGTTTAAAAGTTCCCCCAAAAACCTAACAGATCTACCAAAAAAAGAATCAACATCACATGTAAACTATTTTTTAAAGGGCTTTTTCCCATGAACCCCTTTTTTATACCCCAAAATGCCAAAAATACGGGTTTTCAGCTGATTTGAGTAATTTACCGTGTTTTTTTTACCCCGTGTGTTCCCTTTTGGGGGTTTTATGGGAGGCTTTTGGGCAGATTAAAAACCCATTTTTTCCCCCCTTTAGCCGATAATTATTCCCTGATTGCTGTTCCCCGCAAAGTTTTTTTGGACCTAAATGAGGGAAAAATAAAGGATTCCCCCCCGGAAAGCAGACATATGAGCTGGGCAGGGGGTCACTAAAGAAAAGTCCTGGTTATGGGGAGGGGGACTGAGCTTTTGTGTCCCCCCAGCAATCAATCCATTGGGGACAACCCATTTTCTATAAATTTTTAACACCAGAGGGCCAAAACCCCAAAATGTATAAGAAAAAATTCATAACCTTCACCCTCATCTTTAACTCTATGTAAAAGGGAAAAAATTCTTAGTTTTTTTTTTGAAACATAAATACCATTTAACCGAAACTGTGGGGTGTTTCAATCTATCCCTCATGTTTCAAAGTGAACAGGTGGGGCTATACCCTTTTAGCCCCGTCCCGGGACTTTTTGGATTAAACTCACCTTTCCAAAAAATATATGTTTTTTAGATTACATATTGATTTTTCGGTTCCCCCCGGAAAAAAAGAAAAAAACAATATTATCCTCAGTTTCAAATCAGAAAGAGCTCCCGGGAACCCGTTCCATCCCCATCTCTATACAAGGGAATTTTTTTTCCCTTTCTTTTTTTTTTTCCTCCCAGTTGGGTGCCTCCCCTGATATCTTTTTTTGAACCTCCCCCTACCCCCTAATCAGCCCTGAAGGGGGTCGGTGAAGGGGGCATGAAGGGGAAATGTCCAAGGGGCACACAGCTCATAAAAAACGGGGGCCCGGCCTCATAATCCAGACAGAAACCGATCTATAACCAAAATTTTACTAAATAACCCCGGAAACTCTTTTTCCCGTTATGTATCACTACAACTAAATTTTTAAAAACCCTTTTCCCCCCAAACTCCCCGGGCTTGTTATTTTTGTCCAATAGTACGACCCCCCCCTCCTGTCTATACTGGGGTAACACGTCCCCCACCATCCATTCTCCTGAACCCCGGGTCTCCACATCCAAGTATGTCGCCCTGAGGAGAATCCCCTCCTGCTCAATCACCTGAGGAACACTGGAATCTCTCTGCTTTTTTCGGGACGATTCTGCTTCTCTTGTGTCCTGGTTGCGTTTTCGGGTCGTCTGAATAAGGATATTATTAGCAGCTGTGTTTACATCCAGTAATATGTCTGCAGGATCTCCACTTTAGTCCCGCTCCTTATACCTGTCATTATGTTACATAATGTGTGGAATGGTTGTGAGATCCCAGCCACATCCAATCATCTACATCATGGGCTGTTTATCATGTCCCCCTGTGTCCTCATCACCTCCCCCCTCCTCAGGATCAAAACAAGTCACCTGTGTCGGGATCCTGTAGAAGAGTCAGTGGATCTCTCATGTTACATAGCTCCTCAATGGGTCTCATCTACCTGGACACCTCGGCCTTCTTCATTTCCAGCTGCTGGATCAGAGCGGAGGATGAGAGTGATATTTTCCTTTTCCTGCGGGAGATCTCACCAGGACCCCTTCTCCAGGTCGTCCCAGCCGTCTCCTGATGTCTGTAAAAGGGGCAGTGACTCTCTTGGCTTCTCCAGCTGCTTTCTCTTGACTTTTCTCCTTTGCTCCTCCAAAACTCCGGACTCTTTCCTCAGCCCTCCTCTCTCTTTGTGATCAGTTTCTGGAGAACATTTCTCAGTTTCTTCTTCTTCTTCCCTGAGGCCTCATCAAGTGACTCCATGTTATGTCCTTTATGTTCCCCAACCAAACTGCAGGACACACAGATACAAGCAGCGTCCTCAGTGCAGTAATATTCCAGGATCTTCTTATGGACAGAACATTTCCCTTTTGTTCCCAGGGAATGCTGGGGTTCAGATAAGATGTGTTCTGCTGATTTGCTGTGAACTCTCAGGTGTTTATCACACAGAGAAGCCACACACAGCAGACAGGATTTCACAGCACATACAGGAGAGTCTACAAAGTAAGTGCAGCAGATCCCGGTTTCTGTCTGTGTTGGTTGAGTAAATCAGTAAATTCTCCATTATCTTACGCAGAGCTATGTCCCACATCAGTGCAAGGCCGCGGGCTGAAACTCTTCTCTGCATTCAGGACAGGAATAAACTCCACCTCGTCCTGTGTATCCAGCACACGATCAATACAGAGCCGGCAGAAGTTGTGTCCACATCTCAGCATTACAGGTTCTGTATAAGGCCGTGTTCACACGGCTTATTCACGGCGGATTTGTGCGCCGGCTTGAGCGCACAAATCCGCCGTGAATAGGGGGCGGGACGGGGGCGGGCCGGAGCGCTGCGGGGGCGCCGCTCCCGGCCCCCCATAGACAATGCATTGTTTACGGCGCTCCGCCCCGTAATAATGTGCATGTCACTTTCTCCCCCCGCGGCGGATTTGCCGAGCGGGAGGAGCGACGGATTCCACTGTTCTCTATGAGAGCAGTGGATTACCGTAATAAACTCCGACAGATTGGCGCCGTATTGAAGCGCAAACCCGGCGCGGAATTTAAGGGCGCCAATCCGCCCGGCAAAAAGCCGTGTGCCCGGGGCCTAAGTGGTCAGACAGATGGAGCAGTCCAGCTCGTCTCTCACATCAGCAGACGCCATGGCCGACAGAGGAAGAGAGAAACGAAAGTACAATTCTCTGCTGCTCAGAAACCAGAGGGTGGGTTTAACTCTTTATATATCTTAAACAAACAGATGCTTAACCTTCGAAGTGTATTAGTCTCTGTTCCTCCATTAAATTACTGTGGATTTTTAGCTGTCGGCCACAGCTTCAGATGCAAGGTCTAAGTAGTTCAAGAAAATGGAAAAAAAATCCCGGTATCTGTATAGTAAAAAGTACTTCTTCATTTAAATCCAATAAAATGATAAGGCAAGTAGTAAGCAAAGCGAGTAAGTAACAAACACTCCCTCCTCAGCCTATGCATTTCAGGTCATTTCCGGACCCTTGTTCACAGCATAGGGGCGGTAACTACCTGCCGTGTTATATAGCATGTTAAAACCAATTAACGGGAGGTTAGTTATACAAATATATACAAAATATACAAATCTTTATAAGTCCGTACAGATTGTACAAGAACCTATAATTAGTATAATGCGCTTTGAGCAAATATTTAGGAGGCACAATCAGTACAGGTACATCAGATCATTACGGTAATTTAACCCTCTTGGTCTGCGTGCATCTAGCTTGAGGATCCAAAATGCCTCTCTTAGGTGTACTGCATGTTTGATGTCACCTTCTCTTTTGAGTGTACTAACTTCCTTTATACCGAAGAATCAAAACCCTTTGAGGTCCCCATCACGTACGTCTACAAAATGTCTATCCGCCGCTCCTGAAGTTTGAACATTTTTGTTGTTTATTCCTGTAACGTGTTCAGCAATTCTACTTTTTTACTTATGAATTGTGCAGCCTAAAAAGTATTGATCACAAATTCTGCAATAAATCATGTAAATAACATTAGTTGTGTCGCAGTCAGGGGCGTCGCTAGGTAGTTTGGTTCGGGGCACAAGCCCCGGACAAAACTCCCCGTGCCCCGAGTCTCAGCATGTCCGGTTCCAGGTCATTACTGTGACCTGTAGAGCCAACAAGCTGTTCCACTGTGTGTGTGTCCCCTGGACGCACCAACAGTTTTAGAAACACAAACAATGTGCAGGCAGGGAGGGGGAGGGCGACTGCCCGGGATGACAGGAGGAGGAGGGGGCGCCGGCTGCTCACACTGTGAAGTGAGTGAGGAAGCAGCGCGCTGTCCGGCCGTGAGAGGCTCCGCCCCCTGCTGTCCTCTTATCCCCGCCCAGACCAGAACCAGCAAAAAAGGACACAAGTGAGTGAGGAAACCTCAGTGCTGACAATAATTCTAAGTAGTGTAATAAGGGAGACAAAATAATGTTCTTGAATGGGGAACTGTAACTGAATGTTTGTGTATGCATGTTGTAGGGATTTTATTTATGTGTATACATGTGTGTATGTGTTTGTATAGATGTCTGTGTGTATGTTTATATGTGTATACGTGTGTGTGTGTATGTATTGTATGTGTGTGTATGTATTGTATGTGTGTGTATGTATGTTTGAATATATGTCTCTGTGTATGTATGTAAATGTGTATGTACTGTATATATGTGTATGTATATTTGTGTATACACACATATCCACAATATCACCTCATTCACATCACTAAAACATAATCCTGCCTGTGTGTCCCTTAGGCTATGTTCACATGGTGTATTGTGACGTGTACAGTATGCGCCGCAATACACTGTGTGCTTCAGGAGCTCACACTGATCAGCACGTCTTCTCAAAGCAGGAGAGGGGGGGGGGGGGGGGGGGGGGGGGGCGCCGCACAGCCCGCCAGCCCCATAGACATGCATTGACATGTCACTTATCGCCCTATGCGTACAATACGATCGTATTGTACGCTTTGGGGGGAGGACGTGTAATCCATAGTTTTTCTATGGGGACTATGGATTACCGCAATTACGCCATGTGAACAATACCCTTAGACATGTAAAAATACAACCTGATGACAAATCATATTTGAATATAATTTTTTATACCTGTCATTTGTCAGGGTTGCGTATGATTTTAGCTGCTGCAGCCAGACTAAGGCTGTGTTCACATTGCGTAAATCGCGGAGCGCATTTTTGTGGTGTATTTGCACTTCAATACGCCCGACATGCGCGCCACAATTACTGTCATTCATAGTTCTCACAGAGAGCTATGAATTACATCTCGTCTCTCCGGTGCGTACAATACACATATATTGTACACCGGGGTAGAGAAGTGATGTCACTTCTTCGCGGCACTGATAGTGGAAGTGAATGGACCGGCCTCCTCTGTGCTTGGAATTACGTGCTGGACAGCATGTACTTCTAAAACACACGGTGTACTGCCCTAAGGGTATGTTCACACAGCGCATGGTGCACGGACCTGTGCGCACCGCTAACGCCTGCTGTTGGAAGTACGTGCCTCTCCAGTGGTAATTTCAGCACGCTCCGGCCCACCCCATCCCCTTTTCACTTTCCCCCTGAAAAAGTGGATGTCACTTATTTTTACGGGCGGGTTCTGTGTGCAGGGAAAACAGGTAATCCTAGCCCTCATCACTAAAAGATTTTAAAAAAGTATTTGTGGGGCGAACTTTGGCCGCATTTACAAACACAGTTATGCCCCACAAATCCGCTGTGTATGTTCAAATAACATAATGTTGGTCTGTACTTTGGCGGGTAATTGTGCTTCAATACGCTCGACATACGGGCCAACATTATGGTAACTCATAGCTGTCACTGAGAGCGACGATTACCTGTTCTTGGGAGAACAAAATATTAGTGGGAGCTTCAGAGGGACGCACTGGCCACAGTTTTTTCTCAATAAAAACACATGCCGCGGTTCATGGGGCGTAAAAAACGCCGTGTGAACCCCGCCCTTCTGAGCAAAACTTAACACAGGGCCCGGGCCCCGGATGTTTTGGGACCCTAGCAACGCCCCTGGTCGCAGTTGATAAACTCTTTGATATACTTTCCTATTAAACTTATTTAAAAAGCTATTTGTCTTCTCTGTAAACATTGCATCATAGGCTCACACATTAAAAAAAAAAAACCTGTTTGGGACCGCCAGGTTCTAGGCTTCATTAGAATAAATGTAAAAGTACTAGGGGAAAGACTATTCCCAAATGTTTTATTTCTTTTTGCCACACATTTAGTGTTACCTTCTGTTATCTTTGTTAATTTGTTAATTTGTCATCTTGCCATAAAATTGTCAGGTTTTTAAAAAAGATGTTTTTTAATTTTATCAAAATCATCACTATACTCCTTAAAAGAAACAATGTTCCTTTCCATGTGGTCTCTCCTCATTTTAGCTCTATTATTATAAGGGAAGGACTCTCTTGTTTTGTTTTTTCCTTTTCTCTTTTCAGTGTCCAATTCAGATATGCCCAGTGTTGGACTGGGGTGCCTAGGGCTCACTGCTGGAGATGATACTAGAGGCCCACCAGTTGAACTTTTTCTGGGCCCACTGGTGGAGTTTATTTTAGGGGCCCACCCTACAGCTGTTGTAAATGACTACACATGCTTTGCATCTTGCTTTTTGCCTCTCTTTATGCTTTTTTGCATCTTCTGAGGATATATATCCAGTTAAAATACAACTTCAGGTCTACCTTGTTCAGGAGCCCACTGGAGTTTCCCCTATTCCCGTGTGGGACAGTCCGGGCCTGGATATTCCCTATCTCTGAATCTGCTATTGATTACTTCAATCTCATCTTTATAAGTCTCAGGGGAAGAGCATAAACGTTTAGCACTGGTATAGTCCCCTACAGGTATCGCAGTAATATTAAACTTAGGGTGGCAACTGTTAACTCTGAGCACTGTGTTCCCAGAATCTGGTTTTCTGTATAGTTTTGTGTGAACTTTACCTTCTTCTACATCTTAGAGAAAATCCAAAAATGGGTTGCTATATTGGTTGCCTGCAAATGTAAACCTTAAGTTTAAATCATTGGAGTTGAAGTGGGACACAGTGTCTGGTATGGACGCCACATCACCTCACCTCCCCACAACAAAAGGTTGTCTATGTAGCACCCATACCAGACAATGCTGTCCTTAAAAATGTTATCAGAAAAATCTAGTTTTTTCCCCACTAGGCCATATATAGGTTGGCGAGGGAGGGTGAGAAAGTTGAGAACAGATGACCATCCTCCCCAAACTACTCTACCTGTTCAAAACTCTCCCAATTGCTATCCCAGCAACATACTGGATCAGACTCCAAAGATGCTTTAGCAAATTTTCTGAATTCAAACGCTTTATTTGAATAAAGTAGATACTGACATACAAGGAAGCAGAGACTTGGAAAGTCTCAACCATGAAGTGAGAGTACAAAGTAATATTATACAGGATATACAGCAAGTAAGATATAAAGAGTGCCAAACCCTCAACATCCGAATAACATCAAGATACATCAACATGATGTGGCTAAGATATCGATATAAACAGAAATGCCTCATAATATAGGAGGCAAAACAATTTCGTCTACAGTGCAACAAAAACAAAAACAAAAAGGGGTATCCATAATGGGACCCTATGACAACTCGATACTGATTCAATAATACTCACAAAGAGGAGGAGTAGAAGAAAAAGCAAAGAAAAAGGGGGAAGACAGGGGGAAAAAAGTTGGGGGCGCGGAATTATACGAAGAGTGCGGAAGCCTAGGTCTCAATAGCTATCTCACTTAAGGCAGTTAACTCAGAAAAGTACGAAGTACCGGGGAGGATTGGAAAGAGTGCCAGGGTGTCCATGTTTTCAGCCATTGCTGTGTTTGTCTGTCAGAGGTCGCCAAGAGTTCCTCCATATGACAAATGTGAGTTACCTCCGACATCCACTCCGCTATAGTGGGCGGGTCAGAGGATCTCCAGTGTCTGGGAATGACCGTCTTGGCTGCCTGCAGAAGATGGCGCAACAATGAGCCTTTGTAAGTGGACATCGGCATATCAGACATAAAAAGAAGGGCTGCTTCAGGGCTCCTCGGGAAACTCAGGCCCGTTACTTTCCTACTTATGTCGTAAACCGTATCCCAAAACCCCTGTAGGGCTTGGCAATCCCACCAGACATGTACCATAGTTCCCATGCTCGTCCCACAACGCCAGCAGAGGTCTGGCACTGACGGGAACCATTGGTGAATCAGAGCAGGGACCCTATACCACCTAGAAAGAACTTTGTAGCTCGTTTCTTGTGCTTTGGAAGCTATAACTGCTCTGTGGGTAAGGGTAAAGCACCGGTGCCATTGATCATGTGAGAAGGATTTACCCAGTTCCGTCTCCCAAGCCGCTTTAGCAAATTTATCTGGTATTCGCGGCGCCCGTGACGTCATAGGGATCTTCTCTCCCGTCCTAAAGCCGCTAGAGGTGTAGGGCTCCCAGACTGTAGACTATACTACTTGTCGGCTGACTATGCTAGACTCCTAGATCTGATCCATTGCTCCTATAACAAATTGTGGGTCCAGATAACGCGTGATTTGTGCCCCTGCTACCTGGCCTCTCTCCCCTGGACATTAGACTCCACACTCTTGGACCCTCGGAAATTGTCCTGCCCCACCCTCCATACCATGACTACCATTAGGAAGTCCAAACCCTCTGAGGTGCTTCTAGACCTCAGAGGACCACTACCCCCTGTAACGGACAATCCTCTGTTCCCTCCGAGTGGTCTGGCACTTCCTTTCTAGGCCGAACGAAGACCTCCCCATTATTGGCAAAGGATATTCATGTTAGGGGTGTGCTGCAGCCATTGACTGATCTCCTAACTGACCCTCCTGCTCCTAAGCATAGTTATGAGTACATGCAACTACGCCATTTTTTTCCCTCTATTTCCAAGACGACGGACCTCACTAGGGCCCTGACCCCCTTCGAGAAACTTTGGACTCAGCGCTCGACATCTAGGCATCTTATGTCCTTACTCTACCAATTGCTTCTCTCTCCTACTGACCAGCCCCTCCCTCCGTTTTGTAAAATCTGGGAGGTAGAGCTCCAAAAATCGTTTACAGAAGCCCAATGGCGGAAAAGTTTCATTCTCACGCACAAGGCGGTCATTGCTTGTAAGGCCCAAGAGACGAGTTACAAGGTTTTGTCTCGATGGTATAGGGTCCCAGCTCTCTTGCACAAATGGTTTCCCGCAACCCATGACACTTGCTGGAGATGCAACAAGGAAGTAGGGACAATGTCTCTGGTGGGGTTGTGATGTCTTACAAGGTTTTTGGGAAAAGGTACTGAGGGCTATTCTGGAATGTACAGGGCTTACTATCCCTAATACCCCTGAGGCTACCCTATTATATAGGCTCCCTTCTACACTGGGAGTATATAAACGGTCCTTGGTCAGACATCTCCTTCAGGTAGCAAAATCAATTATCCCTCGTAGATGGAAGCGTAGAAAACATGCAATTGTAACACGCTACAAAGCTAGTAGTTTCCGGCTGCTGAATTCTTTTGCGCAATTTACATCCAGGGGTTAATTAAGCGTTGTTTTTGTGCTGTGGTGACAATAATAGACCGTCTTTTTCACCGCCAAAAAATACAATTTTCCTGTAGCATAATTCACAAGCGAAGGTTAATTACAATTTTTTCTCTTGTTGTGTAGCATAGAAAACACGCAATTGTAACACGCTACAAAGCTAGTAGTTTCCAGCTGCTCAATTCTTTTGCGCAATTTACATCCAGGGGTTAATTAAGCGTTGTTTTTGTGCTGTGGTGACAAAAATAGACCGTCTTTTTCACCGCCAAAAAATACAATTTTCCTGTAGCATAATTCACAAGCGAAGGTTAATTACAATTTTTTTCTCTTGTTGTGTAGCGTAGAAAACACGCAATTGTAACACGCTACAAAGCTAGTAGTTTCTGGCTGCTCAATTCTTTTGCGCAATTTACATCCAGGGGTTAATTAAGCGTTGTTCTGCAGTTGTACTCAGTAAAAGAAACTTTGTGTATTCTACTGAATATAAAAGCACAAACAGGTTTAATTAACCTTCGGATATGAATTATGCTAGAGAATTTCTTTTGTGGCGGTGAAAAACAGAGTTTTTAAACGGCACATACAAGTCAATTTTTCCTGCCCATTTGTGGAGCGCAATTTATATCCAAGGTTACCCAAGCTTCTTAGGGTTCATTTGGCGTCAAATACAGGGTGTGTATTTATCATATACAGATATCTTCATCAAACAGTGTCTGTACATTATAGAACAAACAATATGTCAGACAGAGAGGTGGCAGGCTCTTCACCTGCGAGTGGCAGAGGCACAAACATTCCAGGCCCAGGACGCAGCACAGCAAGGGGACGTCGCAGCAGGGGTCACTCGGTGAGGCCAAAACTGCCGCTGTCATCTAGCGGCCGTGTGTTGTTCAGCCACCCCATGGTTCTTGATTGGTTGACTAGGTTATCCACTTTCCCCCCAGATGACATCTGACAACCCCAGCCAAGAGTCGGTGGAAAGTCAAGACACAACCCTTAGTTGGCATGGCCCGGGAGCTGGTAGCCCCCCTACCTTTCCTCACCCCGCCTCGCCCCATCCGTTCCCCTGGCCAAGACCTAGTATCTGGGCCAGCCCCACTAATCGGGGATAAAAATTTGGGGAGGGCAGTCGCAGCTATTTGGCAGCGAAGAAATGGGCCAATACCCCCCTGCTTCTTGCAGTAGGGGGCCAAAGAAAGTTTTTTAAATGGCAGGGAGGTCATGTTTGAGGGGTCCCTCTGAAACCAAGCCCGGTGATGGGGACACATGCGATAAAAACACAAATTGATATGAGTACCCGCCGCATTTGGGGAGCCGGGATGAGAAAGGGCTTCATCAGGTCAGGAGAAGAGGGCGTCAGTTTGCGCTCAGGACAGCGTAGCCAGCAAGTGGTATGTGGCCTTATCAGCAGGATCAGCAGGGTGATGTGGGGAGCCAAGGGGCCCACGGGGAAAAAAAAACCCGTTTTCGCAGTCCAAAAAAGTTCGGCCAAGGGTCTCACGAGGCAGCGGCGGCAGTATCACTCGGCCAGCTTTGGGGCAGAAAAATCCGATACTCGGCGGTGTGGCGTTCTTTGCTAAGACACCAGAGGACCGAAAGGGGTATATTAGAATCTGAAGCAGAAAGTGAAGCGGGGCCCGGGAGCTAATTTGGCACCACGGCCCGCGTCAAACATGAGCGCACCACCGGGGGCCGGGGAGAACGGGCTCAATGTGGGGTCCCTCCTGCCCCCCGCAGCAGCAGCGCCCAGTGGACGCTCCCTTCAGCCAGTAAAGGCTCCACCCCCTCTGCAGAAGGGATTGTTTTTCTTGACATCATCTCCCGGTCCAGATCTTTTCCCTCGCAACTCAGGGGCCCCAGCTCGTTCACGGGGATTGAAAAGGGAACACAGTATGGCCAACCATCCAGGTGCGCAGCTGACCGTGCTCCTGTCCAAGTTGTTGGAAACTGCAGCCCTCCCTTCCAAATGGGGGTCTGCCCCGTTCAGAGAATAAGGGGCTTGTCCCGGCCGAGATGGAGAGTTCCAAGCCAAATTTCTTTCCAAAAGGGCAGTCCCCACACTTCAAAAATATGAGAACAAAAAGGTGGCCAGTCCTTAAGTTTATGGGTTTGTTCCAAGGTGCCGGCAGCGCGGACATCTGGAGCTGAAATAGGGTCAGGCCAGTACATGCCCTTTACCCCCGGGTGAATGTGCTTTGGGCCCCGGGAAAACCCAACAACTTGGCAGGAGACGCCGCTTTTCCCCCACTTGTAAAACTGCTGCCCCCTGCCCAATGTCCGCCTCCTCCACCCCCAAACCCCACCATCTCACCCTCCACAAGTACTGGCTCCATCTACCACTGTTAGGGCACAGGGTGTCAGCAGTTCTAAAACCTGCTTGCCTCGGCAAAGAATCACACAGGGGGGGAACTGCCCCGCGTCATGCAGCAAGAAATCGATGTGGGGCTTTTCCGCGCCAAGCAAATGGGAACCTGGTGACGGAAATGGGGGGAAAACATGTTGTCCGCGCTGCACCGAGGGGGGATGGTCCTGCTCCCTGCATGGGCACGTTTTCAATCGGGTTTTGGAAAAGTTCCAAAGTTTTCCCCCGATCTTCAGAACATTCTGAAAAGGGCCAGAAACTGTGCATGCACTTTTTTTCCTTCGTACAAACCCAGGAAACCCTCCTCATTTGCAGAACGGCCTCCCCCAACACATTCTGAATGCGATTTTCCCCCCGTTGGAATTCCACGCACATTTTGGGGACCGCTGTAAAAACAAGAAAGGCCATTAAAACATTTTTTGTGACCCGGGCAAAGAAGTATCCCCTGTGTAATTTTTGTTTCACCGGGGGCAGCCATGCTGACCCCTCCCTTTTTGTTGAGGCCATTCGAGAGGCGACTTATTGTCAGTCGCCAGATAGGGGATGAATAACTCATTCCACTGCTTCAGTCCGGAACAGATGCTAAAAAAAAAATCTGTCGGGGCAGGGGACGGGAAGTGGCGACACTCTCGGGGCCACATGAGTCCGTGGGGACTGAAATGGAGGGGGAGGAGGGGGAAAGGAATTTGGAGCAAAGCATTGTCTGTGAAAGGGAGTGGATTTTTCTCCCCGGGTACAAAGAGGGGGGACAGGAGCAGCTGGAGGGGTAGATGGAAAATAGGAAACGAGCAGGCCCCCAAGCACCGGGGCAGTATACGTGGAAATGGAGGCGGGAGCCCCTCGGCACTTTTTTTGAGAGGCCCCCGCAGCATGCTTTTTTTCCGGGCTATGACACCCGAATAGTCAGCACCGGCAGAGGATGACTTCGGTCCCCACCCTATTGGACCCTCGCTACCGGCCCAAAAAAATGGGAGCCTTTTTTCCCAGCTATTGAGAGGGAGGGCAAACCAAATACATAGGGAAATCCTCCGTAATCAGTTGGCCGCTGCCTATGCCGGCATCGTCCCTCCTCTGACGGGTCTGACCGGGGGTTCCTAGCGCTCACTACTACTGCCGCGGTGCTGGGGGAAGGTGGGGGGGGAGGAGCAACCAGCTCCCCAAGTAACCTAATTGGAGTCACTGATAGCAGCTTCCTTTACCCCCCTAATAGGAGGGTAGCGCCCCAGCAGAGGACCTGGAGCAGTCCCCGAACCAACAGGTGGGGGCACTTGGGCAGCACCTGCCACCCCAGTTAGAAGATCCGCTGGACTAGGGCAGCCAAACTGGGGTTTTTGGCCGCAACTTGCCGATTTGCAGTGGAGAAGCTGTCCTGCCCGGCCAGTAGTGTGGCATCAGATGGGGGTTTTCAGTGCGGCGGGGGGCCATCGTTTTCCCCAAGGAAACCCCTTGTCCACGGAATGGGAAAGACGACCTTTGTCAAGATAATCAGGCGGGATCGGCCAGGATTTCCCCACACCAAGCCTTAGACGCAATACATCAGCCTGACGCTCACCCCAAAAGTGAGAAATGGCTAGGTTCAAACTATGCCTCAGCCCCTATTCTGAGCCGCCACCGCCTGATGCCACATCTGCTACAGTTTCTCCATCTGCCAACAACCATCTTTTCCCGGGGTGTATTGCCACCCACCTCCACAGTTCATTGTGCCACGTCTGACCTCATGCTGCTGCTGTGGCTCTGCCGTGACCTCCAACTTTCATTTTCCCCCCTCGTGGCCTACTCCTGTTTTGCCACCCCCAGAAAAATGTCTTGGGCCATTCTGACCTTATGCTGTGATGTGGTGCTGCCGTGACCTCCACACCATTTTGCCAGTCTACCCCTTTCTGCTCTGTGGTGCTGCTGTGACCCACACACTGGTTTAGTCCCACTCTGTGGGCCCACTCCTGTTTTTGCCCCCTCCAAATTCTTTTTGCCACTGCCGACCTCATGCTGCTCTGCCGGACCCCACATGGTCATTGTGCCACTGCTGACCTATGCTGCTGCTGGGGGTGCTGCTGTACACACACTGTGTCTTGCCCCCCTGTGGCCTACTCCTTTTTTTGCCCCCTCCAGAATGTCATTGTCCCTTCTGACCTCATGCCTCCCGTGGGTGCTGCGTGACCCACACACTGTGTTATTGTCCCACCTGTGGGCCTACTCCTGTTTTTGCCACCTCCAAATGTGATTATGCCCCCTTCTGACCTCATGCTCTCCTGTGGCTGCTGCCCTGACCCCACCACTGTGTCATTGTCCATTGTGGCCTACCCTATTTTTGCCACCTCCAGAATGCATTGTGCCCCTTTTCTGACCTCATGCGCTGCTCCCGTGACCTCCAACCCGTGTCATTGTGCCAATGTCCCGACCTCTGCTGCTGCTGTGGGTGCTGCCCGGGCCTCCCCACGTGTCATTGGCCACGTCTACCCATCTGCGTGTGGTGCTGCGTGCCCCACATGTGTATTGTGCCCCTCTGTGACCATTCCTTTTTTGCCACCCCCAGAATGTCATTTTGCAACGTCTACCTCATGCTCTGTGGCTGCTGCCGTCCCCCCACCTCTGTCACTAATGTTGCCACCTGAGCTTCACTTGTTTTTTTTTCCCGCTTTCTCTGGCATGCCTTTTTAGGCAAATTCCCGCTTCATTTTTTGGGGCATTTTCCTCTAAAGTGCCCCAAAAATTTTAGAGTGAACGACTCTAAGAGCGGGGGCCCGTCATGTGCTGTCATATAAAACAAAAAAATTTTGTATGAAAAACCAAAAACCAAGCCCCCCTTTCCCATTTTTTAAGCAAACACAAACTTCAAACACCCACCCCTTCAGGCTCTGTGCACCTGGAAATAGCTGCTTTTTAAACGTGATTCGTCCCGAAGAAATTTCGGAACGAAGTTATTTTTTCCCGGGAAAAAATTGGGCCCGAAGTTAACAAAAACAAATTTTGGGGGAAAATTTTCCCCCTTTCCAAGGGGGGGGTTAATAAATGTATATACTGTAAATACACACAGGAACCGTATATGTACATGCCAAAAATTTACCTTGTGTTACATTTGGTATATACTGCCCTTGTGTAACACTGGGGGGTTTCCTTTCCCATTTGAGATAAGCCCTGATTTTAAAAATGGTCAAGCAAATAAAAAGAGAAAAAAACAAACACAAAAAAACACACATTTAACCTTTTCCCCATTACTAATGCTTGTCAATGAAAAAATTTTTTTTTTTTATATAACTGAATTTTTTTTAAATTTTTTCCCCAAGTAAAAAAAAGATAAAAAATCATTTTTTCTTTTCCAAATTTTGCACATAGGTGCCCACAGAGCATTTTCCAACATACCCAAAAAAGTGCTTTACATCTCTTGGTACAAGAAGTTTTGGGCTTAAAAAGAAAAAGCAAAAATTTAAAAATTTTAACCACACCAAAAAACAAAAACAAAAAAAAAAAAAAAAAAAAAAAGGGGACAAAGGGACAAAAACAAGAGGGGGGGGGGGAAAGGGTAAATAAATTTAACTCTTTCAAAAAATAAAGAAAAAAAATTTTAAAAGGGTAAAAATTACCGTAGAAAAGGGTAATCAGTGTTGAAAAGGCCCTCAACCCCCTATAAGATAGTAACCCCAAAGGAGCCCAAAACCCACAGAAAAGAAGTCTACTTTATTTTTAAAGGGCAGAGCAGTGATTTTCCCCCTTTCCCCTTTAAATCTCCCCCAATTTCATCCAACAAAAATCTTTTTCTATGGGGGGAAACCATCTTTTTTCCAAAACCCAAGCGACTAAACAACGACCCCGCAGTGATATAGTAAAACAACTGTTTTATGGCCGAGTTTAAAAAACCCTTTAAAAAAAAGGGTTAAACGGGGAAACAAACCTTTGGATGCATTTTAATTTTAAAACACCTAATATGTTTTTTAACCAATTTTTCCCACCTCACGCCAGAAAGAATGAAATTATATTAAAAACCCAAAAAAAATGAAAAAAGGGAAACCCCCCGGGCCGTCTGACACCTCCAGCACAAAATCAGGAACAGTGGGGGTTTAACCATAAAAGGGAGAGAAGGGGGTTTTGGATACCAAAAAAAAGAATTTTATTTTGGTTTTCCTTCGTGGGGGCCCCCAAAAAGTGAAGTCTTGGTGCATGTTTCCAGAAAAGGGACGCCCCCTCTGACATTTGAAAGAGCCCCCCCCCCCCAAAATAGTCCCCCCTTTGGGGACATATATTTATGCTGAGGGCGTGAGTCAAAATCAGATTAACTAACATAAAGTATATAACAGAAAAGAGGCCCCGGAAAAAAGAATTTGAACGAAAAAACCCTTTTAAAAAAGGGGTCGGGTTCCAACGCCCCCAAAAAATTTTCAAGGTATGTAGAATAAAATGGTTTTTTGGGTAAATATGAAATAACTATTGGGGGGCCCAATCCAAAGCAACGTGGGGGTAGAAAAGGAAAAATAAACCTTTCTAGTCGACCCCAATTAAATCCGCTACTTTTGAACATTTTTCCGTCGAACCAGGGCTTCATATTCAATCCAAACCCATCAAACCCCAGGGAAAAAAGGGGTTGAAAAAAAAAAAAGTCATAAAGGGACTGATTTTTCTCAGGAAATCCCCGGGAGAAACATCCCCTTCCACACATTCTCATAAAGGCCTTTGGACCTAATAACGTCTCAATCCCAAAACAAAAAAAGGGAAATTTTCCCCAAGAAATGATTTTAGGAGGGATGGGAGCAATCCAAAGTTTTTCGATCCCCGGTCCCACCCTTAGAAAATGGGCCAAAGGGATAACCAGGCGGGCACCCCCTCCCGCAATTGGGTGGGACCAAATAAAAATTTGAAAAATCCCACAGAGAAAACCTCCACTCTTCTTACGGGCAAGTAACACACTCTTTTGGATTCTTGGCGTTTATTAGCCCAAATGAAATTGAAAATAAGGTTTTAAGGGCCTTAAAAGATCTGAAAGGGACACGGGGACTGGTAGATTTTCAAAAGGGTTTAAGTATTTTTGGCAAGATCCCATCTTAATAGAGGCATCCCCCCAAAACCCAGGAAAAGGGAAAGGGGGTTTCCACGGGGCAAAAATCCCCCAAATTTCGGTAAAAAGGGGGGGTTTTTTTTTTATGTTTAATAAAGTTTGGGAAATTTTTTTTGGGGTTATGTTCACCCCAAAAATTTTTTAAATTTTTGGCCCTTTTTTTCCCAAAATGAAAGGGAAATTTATTTTTCAAAAAAATTTGAAGCTGATCTGGCGCAATTTTTGATGGGGGGGCTTCTTTTTTTATTAGTTGCCCTCTGCCCCCCCAACAAGGCACCAAACCCCAACAAAACGGGAATTTGAAAGATTGGGTAAAAGAAACATGAGGCGGGGGTCAGGATAAAAGGAAACATCTGCAAAAAAAAGAAATTTTAAAAAGGTACTATTCTGTTTTTTCGATCCCCCTTTTAATTTTTGGGGTTTCAAACGGTTTCCGCACCCAAAAGGGCCGTTGTTTTAGAACAAAAAAAAAAGGGAAAAAGGGGGCATCCCTCCCCTGGAAACCAAATTCAAGATTTTAAATTTTTGGGGAAAAACCAGGGGGGGACAAATATACCGACGGCCGTGAATAAAGCCCCTCGTACGCTGTAAATAGGGGACCTCCAATACCAAACGCCTTGGGGAAAAGGGAACATAAAAGGACCATCAAAGCGGCCCAAAACGCCTTTTTCCGGCATCCAAACTCCAAAAAAGAGCACTCTGATCCCCGGGGGTTTTCACCACCTCAAAAAGGGTAAATTTGGCCGTCTGGTATTACCGCACCTTGCCCGGGCATAGCACAAATCCATCTGGTTTTTTATAAATTTAACCGGGGAAGACATACCCCCAATTTTCCGGTTTAGCCCAAAATTTTTGAAAAAATTTTTAAAAGTCGCATTCGGGCAGGCTATAGTCAAAAACTAGCGGGATCAAAAAACAAACTTTCCCTTTGGCTTAGAATAAAAAGAAAAAAAGGGGAGTGAAACATATTTTCAGGAAATTCGGCTCCTTTAAAGAAACTTTAAAAAAAGCCCCTTTGAAACCCCAAATTGGGGGATAGAACGTCAAAAAAGTACAAAAAATTAAAATCCATCGGGGCCGGGAAGTTTTTTACCCTGAGGGAGGGATTTAATTACCTCCTCAATCTCCTCCATCGAGATAGGCTCATTGAGGGAGGAGATCGCTTCTGTGGATAGCGATGGCAAGTGACAGGAAGTCAAAAAACTGATCAAAGAGAGCTGATCTCTCCTCAAGATTGTCTGGTAGAGCGTTCGGAAGAGAGTAGAGAGAAGCAAAATACTCCCTAAATTTTTTTGGGCCTATAAAGATCGGGAAATCATAAACAACCTCCCCCCCCCCGACTCTTTTAAGGGAAAGGGTAGAGTACGAAAATTGCTTTGTCCCCCCTCTTAATTGCGGGGCCCAAATAAAAAAAGCCCCTTTTATTCCCCTCCCTGTAATAACTTTTGCTTTGGTATACAGCAGAAAAATTTCCCTCAGAATGGTGCAAAGCAAGAGATTTTAGCTCAGGAAAAAATTTTAAAACAAGGGATCGCGAGTTTTCTTGAAGGGAAAATTTTCCCAAGGGAATTTTTTAGTGACTTAATTTTTAACCCCATCTTCCACACGACGGGAATCAAGCCCCTTTCCTTAAAGGGGGAAAGGCCAAGGGAAAAATTACATTAAACCCTAATAAGGGGCCTTATAAACTTCCCCAAAGGGGCAATGTAGAGACAAAAACCCCCATTATCTACTAAGAAGTCTACAATACCCCTTCTAATTTTTTCTCGATATTGGGGTTTTCTTAATAATACTCTCATTTACCCCCAAAATACACCCAACGAGAAAGGGAAATGGTTTGCATCAAGAGAAAAGGTTTATTGGTGCGTAAACCGACCAGGGAATAGCGCCAATGTCCAAAGCCCCGGCCATAACATCCGGGGTCGGTAATTCCCCAAAAAAAAAAAACAATGCGCGTTTGGGGAAACCCAAAAGAGGTAGCCGAAAAATAATTATAAGGAATCTACGTGGGTTAAAAGCAAATTCGCCAAGATTCAAAGAGAGAAAATTTTCAAAGGGAATTTTGCGGAACCCCTCAAATTTAATGCACATTGATTGGGAGGGGACTTTTTTTACAGGGCTAGTATAACACGGCCCAAAATTGACCGTGGAGAACGACATTTTGAAATCACCCCCCAAAACCCAAACATACCGGGAAAAAAAGTTTTAAAAAAACTACCTTTTTTAAAAAACCTTTTCAGAAATTTGGGGCTGTGACGGGTTTAGGGGCATAACTTTGAAAAATACTATGGGATTTTTTGGGGAAAAAGGGCCCTGGAGAATAAAAAACCTCCCCCCCCAAAATAAATTACAAAAGTGAAAAAGTGTTTGGGGGCCCAAGTAGGGGAAAAGTAAAAGGCTACCCCCCCCCCCCCCTTCTTAGGGGTTTTGGGAGAGGCCAAAAATGTTTGGGGATATAAGCGGTTGGAAAAATGAAAAAATTGCCACCCCTGATTGAAGGGGAGCCCTTAAAAAAAACTATTTTCACCCTTTAAAGCATCTTCAATTCGTGAGAAAAAGGACCTTTTTAAAAAAGGAAATTTTAAGCCCTTTTAAAACGTTAAGGAAAATAACTTAGCCATAAAAAGGGGAAACATAAAAACGAAGCTATTCCCCAAACCCTTTCACCAGAGGTCATAAGGAAGCCTGAATACAATAAGAGGATCCGGTTCTTTAAGGATTTTAAAACAAGACAAAGGAAGGGGGGAGAAAAAAATAAACCCAGTACAGAAGAACATAAAAACCATCAAAACAGAAAAAATTCCCAAAACATCTCTGAAAATTTTTAAAGGGAAAAACCCCGGCCCAAAAAGGGAATCAGAATCAGTGTTTACACCAAGCAAACGGACTGGGCCCCCAGTGTCAATTGATTATAAAGTTTGGTCAGCATAAAAAACCTCCATAAAAAAAAAAAAAAAAGGAAAAAAGGGAAAAATAGAGAGGGAACACAAGTCCGAATGTCTCTCAAAAAGAGGAAACAATCCTTCCGAGCAGGAGGCCCAGCAGGGTGGCTCTAACAGCTAATAGAAATATATATAAAAGGGGTGGAGGGAGAGAAAAGGAAAAAAAAAAAAAAAAAAGGGGGGGGGGGGGGATGGGTTTAAGGGGGAAAGGGAAAATGGGGGGAAAAAGAGGAAAAAGGGAAAGAGAAAGAAAAAAAAAAAAAAAAAAAAAAAAAAAAATAGGGGGGGGAGGATTAAAAAATAATTTTAACAATCAATATGTGAGGCTGTAAAAAAAAGGGGGGAACCCCCCCAAATTTTTTAAATTGGTTTTGCAGAAAAATTGGGAAAAAAACCCGGCGAGGGAAATAGAAAAGTCAATCCCCCCAGAGCTCTCCCGGGCCCCCCCCAGGGGGAGGTACGAGGGACAAATTTTCTTCTTCTCTTAAGTGTCACTGTTTTGGGCCCGAAAACCCTGGTAGGGCCTGAGCAGAGCTCTAACTCCCAGTCCGGTATGTCCGGTTGAGGGAATCCCAATTTCCCAAGGGAAAGGTAGATAAGTCGGGGTTGGGAAAAGAAAAGGGCGAAATCCCGTCCTTCACTGAACCAAGAAAGAGAAAGGGAACCCCCAGGCCCGGAAAAGAAATTTTCCGTTCCTTCAGGAACGGATAAAGCTTTAAAAACCGTCCCTTTTTTTAAAGTGATCCCGGAAAAATCAGGATAAAATTGAAATTCAGCACCGTTAAATTCAATAACTTTAGTTTTCTGGGGGGTTTGGCCATTATTTTTCTTTTAAAGGGGGTAAAACCGGGTGCCGCAAAAAACATCACGGGCCTACCCCGACATCTTTTTTGGGCCCGGGAGCCCTATCGCTCTGGCCATCTTTAAAATTTAAAAAAAGAGGTGTTTGCTTTTTCCCAGCACGGAATTGAAAAAACCCGGGTTCCCAAAAGGGGGTTAGGTCCTTTTTTTGTCTTTTCTTTGGGAAACCCTCTAATTTTTAATGTTATGGCGTCTCCCTCTATTATCCAGGTCTTCCAAGCGCCTTGTAGTTTCACGGAGTGCCTTAGCATGGGAGTTGATATTGGTTTGTATTTGAGAGACATATCTTCTAGTGTCATCGTGGGCTTTTTTCCCGTTTAGTCACACGACCCGTGTAAAAATTTTAGATCCGTCGGATAGGCTATTTCAGAGCCCCCAACGCATCTTTGAAACTCTGCTAAAAGATTTTTAAAGAAAAAATTTTTGTTGGGAGCTGCCGAAATAATTTTCCCTTTGTTTTCCGGGTCCCACATTTTGACCGAGGGACATCAGAACCCCTCAGCGCCCCCGGAGGGGTTCCCGAGAAGGAACCATTGACCAAAACCCAAATACCGATGAGCAGGGGGTCCCCTTTTTCTACCGGGTCTTTCCAGGACGGGTTTTTTTAAACATAGACATGTTCCCGTTATTTTTCTTTGGGGTTCCCTGGGCCTTTCTGATTTTGGCGGCATTGCAAGACAAGGGAAGTTTTTGGGAAGCAAAAGTTCATGAATGTTGAAAGATAAAAAAGGTAGGGATTTTGGGAGAGGGGGGAGAAACCCCCTACTGGGGTGGAAGGGGTCAACACTCAAATCAAAACTTGCAGAGTCCCATTCATTAAAACTAAGCTTTACAAAATAGCAAATAGAAGATAACCAGAGCAGTGTCACTAAAAAAAATGAAAGAGGGGTTTCAAACCAGTTTGAAATTTTCCCCGGGGCGTAGCTATATTGGTCCCCTGAAAGGGCCCAAAAAAGGGAGACCCTTTTAGTAGCTTCTTTAAAAGCCGCTAATCTGCCTCAATACCGTGAGGTCCCAAAGCAGAAACAAACAGCTAGCTGGGTTTCCTCAACATTCCCCCCACCCAGGGGCGTTTCTTAATTTTTTGGGTGGGGGCCCAAACAAAATGGCGGCCGGGGAGGCCCGACAAAAGAAAAAGGGGGCTGCGCTTGTCCCCGAAACAGTGCTACAAACGTGGGAGGTAGCGGGAGGGGAAGTACCTGTCACCAGTTTTCCCCCGGGAATAACCATACCCCTGGGAAGGGGGGCGGGTGGGGAATTTTGGGACCTACCCCGTCGGGGTCCCGAGCACGACCGTGCGGGAAAGGGGGAGAGGCCCCGAAATTTAGGGAACTTTGGGCCCCAGCGCCCGCAGCTATATAGGTAGGCAACGGGCCCCAAGCCGCACCGAACTGGGAAATCGAACGGGGGAGGGCCTGAGGACCGCCTTAAACCCGGGAAATTTCCCCGGGGCGAAAAAATGTCCGCGGGGGCAGAGGGCTTTCGCCCGGGGCAAAAAACCGGGGGGGTTTCCCGGGGTGATGCTGCAAACAAAGCAAAGGAGCAAATTAAACGAGGGCCCGCCCAACTTTCCCAAGAGTCCCCAGGGCCGCACCAATTTTAAGGAGGGAGGTGGGCGGTAAAGGGGCTTTTGTCCAGGGGTCCCTTTGGGGGGCTCCGGGGCCAAGCGCAAACCCCTTTAAACCCCTCGTCTCCTCAAAAAAACGGGCAATTTTTGGGGCCCCCCGAGGGGCCCCCAGTTTTTACAGGGACCCTTTCCTGCAGTCCCTCCCCCCGTTTTTAAAGGGCCCCAAGCGAAAAATACAGGAGGCCTGGCAAGATGGGGGCCGAGGGAACCACGCGGCAGGGGAGGGAATCTTCCTCTTTCGGGGATCCCGAATGGGAGGGCAAATTTTTGCCAGGGGGTTTTAAATTAAAATTTTACCGTCCAGGGGGTATAGAAGCCCTTCTAGCTAGTTTAAAGGGAACCCTCGCCAGGTTTAAAAAACCGTTTTAGCCTCACTTGTAGCTTAGAAAAAACCCGAGGGGCACCTAAGCTTTAAAAAACCATCCTGGGAAAGGGAATTTTAAACCAAAGTCCCCGTCAATGAAAAATTTTAAAAAAATACACCAAATTTGGGCCCCCCCCACCGGGGGCGTAACCCTCCGGGCTATAAAACTGATTTTTTTCCCCCCCCCTTTAACGCGCCCAAAAAAATCATTAAAAAACATTTTTTTTTTCATCCCCGGGGCAAAAAATGGAATAAAAAGCAATCAAAAAGTCCCACGAGCCTCAGAACGGTACTAATGAAAAAAGTTATGGCCATTAGAATTTAACGATGCAGAACATTTTATTTATTTTTTTGTGTAACATTACTACAACATTAAAAAAAACAACTATAAAATGGTATGAATTCGGTATTCCTGTAATCGTGTTTATGCCCCACAGTAAGAACCAGGGGAGCCGCCAGGCAGATTTATTCGGGGCACGAGCCGTGGGCCTGGAGCGCTCTTTGGTGCAGGCACCGACCGCAGATCTCTCTGACTGCGCGGCTCTTTCACAGCGGCCGCGCAGTCAGAGTCGGGGAGGAGGCAGGACGGATCGTTACCGTCCTGTCATCTCCCCCGTATGTATCAGCGCTTGCTGAGCGCTGATACATACACAGCAGCGTCGCAGGGGGAGTGACACATTGCTTTCATCACGCCTGCGACGATGGGATCTCCTAAGACGGCAGCTCTGCCGGCCGCGGTGGTCCTGGACCCTGCGTGACGGTGTAAGCGGCGTGGTGATGTCACGCCGCTTACATCGTTCACCCACTCTTGGTCCTGGTTGCGCGGACCGTGCTGAGGTAAGTAGCTTTTTTTATTTTTAATAGGAAAGGGGGCATATTACCTGTCTATGGGCGCATATCACTGGCTATGGGGGCATTTTACCTGTCTATGGGAGCATATAACTGGATATGGGGGCATATTACCTGTCTGTGGGGGAATATTACCTGGCTATGGGGGCATATTACCTGTCTATGGGGGCATATTACCTGTCTATGGGGGCATATTACTGGCTATGGGGGTATATTACCTGTCTATGGGGGCATATCACTGGCTATGGGTGCTTATTACCTGTCTATGGGGGCATATTACCTGTCTATGGGGGCATATTACTGTCTATGGGGGCATATTACTGTCTATGGGGCATATTACCTTTCTATGGGGCATATTACCTTGCTATGGGGGCATATAACCTGGCTAAGGGGGCATATTACCTGGGTAAGGGGGCAGTAACCTGGCTACAGTGGGTATATTACTGGCTACAGGGGGCTAATTACCTGGCTACAGTGGGCATATGACCTGGCTACAGGGGGCATATTACTGGCTAAGGGGGCAGTAACCTGGCTACAGTGGGCATATTACTGGCTACAAGGGGCTAAGAACATGGCTACAGTGGGCAAATATTTACCTACAGGGGGCCTATATAACTGCATAATACGGATCTATATTTCTACTTATATTTGTATTCTGAGGCCTATATAACAAGCTTTCTACTTAATAGGGGACCGAGATACCTATCTATTGGGGGACCTATAAAATTTACCTACCTAACTGAGGACTGCCTACCCAGTTTGGGGATACCTACATATTTTTCTCAGGGAATTCACTACTTCCTTTATTGGTTTACAAAACAAGATAAAACTTTTTGCACAAGTGGAGCCCCATAGCCGTTTGGGACACAAGGGGGGGAATTAATACCATTTTAGGGCACTATAGATGGGGTTTTTTATAGAGATAGGAATTGGTAGAGAAGTGCTGATACAGTGAGGAGTCTAAGATGTTTGTTTTGTAAATTTTTCAGTGAAGAGTCGTGGCTGGGAGAAGTCATCATGGTGTCTGGGACAGATGGAAAATAAGAAGAGAAAGAGAACAACTCTTCAGAGCCGTCTCCTGTAAGTCACCAAATGTAACTCAGTGTAATCACTTATCTTTCTGCTGAGCCTACATACAACTAGTATCTACCACTATATGGTCACTGTATGGAGGTAATATACAGTCTGCAGAGCCTGTGTACACTGGTACCTACCACTATATGATCACTGTATGGAGGTAATATACAGTCTGCAGAGCCTGTGTACACTGGTTCCTACCACAATATGGTCACTGTATGGCGGTAATATATGTCTTCAGAGCCTGTGTATAGCTGATAGTCACATGTGGTGGTCGCATTCAGTCATAGTCTGGCAGTTTTATTTGATCCTTAAGTAGTAATAGTTTTGGTTCTTGGTTTTGTATGTTTTTTAGTAATAATGAGTTGTCTGGTATATTTGCTCCATGTATTATTTGGTGACTTATTTGTAAGGTATTACACTGTCATATGTAGATGAGAGGTTTTGAAAATGCTAATTTGTCAGGGCTGATTTCCATTGTACAGTGACTGCTGAGGAGATGGACGGGATCTATGTGGAATGTGCAGAAAATTAGTGACAGGAACAGAAGTTTTTTCTCTGTAAAAACACATCCACAGCTCACAATGTGGCTTGAAAAATGACGTGTGCACCCAGCCCTACTCAGAAAAACTTAAGGGCCCGAGCCCCGGATGTTTTGGGGCCCTAGCAACGCCCCTGGTAAGAACTGTAAAAAAAACACTACCAGGATTTTTTATACACTTTGCCTCTTAGATTTGGAATATAAGGTGATTAAAAAAACATATGTACCCCAAAATGGTACTAGTAAAAATGTCTGCTCAACCTGCACAAAATAAGCCTTTACACAGCTCTATCAACAAAAAAGAAAAAAAAGAGTTAAAGATTAAAAAAGAAGAAAAAAATGGAAAACAGCTGTGTTATTTAGGAGTTAAACTACATCACAAAATATATCGTATTTTTCAGACTATAAGAGGTACTTTTGTGCCCCCAAATTTGGCAAGAAAATGAGGGTGCATCCTATATTTTGAATTTAGCAGGAGGTAGGAGTGGGACAATGCTGTGAGCTATGGGCTGAGAGGATGGGGTATGTGGTCGGAGACCATCAGTAAGGGAGTCAAGAGCAAAGTTTCTGCTGCTAGAAGCTAGCGGCGCGGTTTAATTAACCCCTTAATGCATATGGATGTCCCTGAACATCTAAATGGCGTGAACAATGTATAAAGCGGACTCACACGCTAAGCCCACTCTATGCATAGCGGACAGTGGCTGTTCCTTGCAATCACCACTAACAAAGGGCCAGTGCCCCAAATGCTTTAGGACCCTACCAATGCCCCTGCTACCAAGTTCATCTAGAGATTACAGTCGATCTCTAGAGTAGTGGGAGAAGCTTTGATCTAGGACCCTTCCAAAGCAGATTTCCCTTTACGACCCCATTCACATCTCATATTCAGCTCCCATTTGTGACATCTGTTGGAATACTGTAAAAATGTGTCCCAGCAGATACTATAGCAGGGCCATGGTAGACTATGTTTTCTCTATTTAGCAATCATATACAGTTTCTGCATCGGACAGAAAAATGTAGTAAAACTGTAGTAAAAAGTGTAGTAAAAAGTGTAGTGTAGTAAAACTGTATTCCCACCAAACACATTGATAGGATATATATCGATAGGATACGGCGTCAATTGGTGATAGATGCAGGTTCCAGAGCGGTGACTCACACCTATCTCGAGAATAGGCTCCAGAACCTCTCTGCTTCAAACACAGACGGTTGGAATTCCATTGATTTCAATGGGAGTTCTGAGTACAGCCAAGTCACTACTAGAAAACATTGCACAGCTCCATCTAGAGGTTATGTGCAGTATCACAATGATAAAACGGGACGCAGAACAAATTTTTAAATTTTGCTTTATTTGTCTAATTCTTTTAGTTCTTCTGACAATAGTGGTACTTCCAGCGTCTGTCCCTACAAAACAAATCAGATTGGGAGTCAAGTGAAATAAATAAGATTGCAATATACAGTATGATGAAAACAGTAACTGTACAGTAAAACAATCAATAGTGATGCTCTTAGATTGATAGTCTGACAGATGCATGGACCCTGCACAGTGTGCACCAAGGGCGACCTGTATGTATTTTGGCGCTCAGACACCATTGTTTTGCACGCATTAGTAGCGTAGAATGCGCCTGAATCTATGAACCTGTTCTACTGCGGATCATAGAGTTTGTGCTTTCTAGCTCCAAAACGACCATTCAGGCTCAGATAAACCACTTGTAACTTGGTTTACCTGTTCCAGCAGTAATGTGCACAGTTTTGCCGTCCTCCCGTCATAAATGTGTAGAATCATACAGTTGTGGTGCAACCACACCTCCAGAACGGCTGCCTCTATCAGGTAATATATTGACCCATGTGAGCAAGGAGAATACCTCCATAAAACTGTATTCCAGCAGAGGACAACTGGAGACCCTCAGATCTCCTAAATGTGACCCCTAGATCCTTCCCCCTGTTCTGCCGAGTACTCATCTCTTTAAGCTTTAATATCAGGTCTTGACTGTCCACAGGAGATATAATTGATAGGAACCTGGTGGTCGTACTATAGATTGGGGAAGGATATGAATGAGCTGGTTCCATTGGGCAATATACTGTAGCGTTTTCTGAGGGGTCGTGTGACTGCGCCACTTCTTGGGTCAATATCATGCAATATTACCTTTACCCTATTGGGAATATTTGTGCTTTTACACTTAAGACCATCCCTTTAAAGAGAACCTGTCACATAGATTATGCCCCCCCCTTGCTGAGGGCAAAACAAGTTAGTGTCATACCTTCTGTTTCCAGCGCTGTGTCTCTTATTATGTAAGATGCTGTATTTTTCGTGTATTTAATGCTCAAATCTGCAGTTTTCAGCCAGAAGAGTCATTCGAAGAGTCATTCAAAGAGTCAGTTTTTTTCAAACCCCGCCCACCTGAGGCTAGCCCCGCCCACCTCAACTGATAAACCTATTACTTTGAATAGGTAGAAACATGTGAATAACTGTCAGTGGGCGGGGCTAGCCTTTGGTGGGCAGGGCTAACACCTACTCCTGAATAAGATTTGATAGGTAAATGCTCTAAAACTCCAGCATCTTACAGAACAAGGGACACAGCGCTGGGAACAGCAGGTCTGACACTAGCTTGTGCTGCCCTCAGCAAGCTGAGCCTAAACTAGGTGACAGGTTTCCTTTAAGGAATATAAAAATAAAATGGGCCTCACTTATCAAAACTGTCTAATAGTAGGACTGTCCTTGTTGCCCATAGAAACCAATCAGAGCTCAACTTTTATTTTTGAACTGCTGTGTAAATATGAAAACTGCGCTCTGATTGGGCAACAAAGATTATCTTAATATTAGACTGTTTTGATAAACGAGGCCCATTACCTCCCATTGCGGACACTTACTCTTTACTGTTGTCATGGTAACTGTGGGCACCAGTTAGGTAATGGCCTGCAGGTGCATCCCATCTCAGGTAAGCGTCAAAGTCATTGACATAGTCGCTCCACTTGCAGCTTCTTTGAACGGTCGTCTCTCCTTGACAGCAGAGGAATTTCCATCTAGAAAATAATTTTTCATACTTTTTTAGGACCTTTTTCACATATAATGGGGTGCAGGTTGTAAAAAGGTTAGCTAGGTGAAGCAGTGGTGGGATGTGATTCAGCATAATATCCTGATGGAAACATTGCTGACCCCTATTCTAAGGGGCCAATACCACTTTTACTTCCTTTCTGCAGACGAAAAAGGTTATGGAAAGTAAAACAGTTGAAGAGAGAGAGAGTTGTGCAGCCATACTAGTTGTCAGAAAATAGAATCCGGAAATTCATGAGGTAAATCAGTCCTACAGACCTCATGGCCGTTAGTGTCCAGCATTTGCCTCAGGTCCAACACTTTATTGCTCTATAGAAGGATACCCAGATGGGAAATCTGGAAGACTTTTATGTGAGGGACTTAAAGGGGATTGCCGCCCTCTGCTGCAGGCTGTGTGGCTCCGTACACAAGTGAAGACTATTTGCAAGTTGCCTTCCTATGTAATGTACATCTTGCTTGGAAGTAAATGAAATATTTTTTCTGCTCCTCTATTCTTTGTCTCCTGTCTGTTTACTCTGCACAACATCATGGATATCACTCTAAAACACCCAGGCAGTTGAGGCTACCTACCCTAGAGTGTCTCCCAGAGGAACAAAGGGAGTTCATCACTTTAACGTCCCAGGGGAGCATGAGAGGATTGGGATCATAGCTACCGTGACAACTGTTACTCCCTTCCTCTCCGCTACAACTCTGGGATATTAGGGAGATGCTGGAAATCAAGGACCAAATATCTGAAGGCAACAAATTATGCTGACATTAGTCATGGAAGTACTAAGACTAATGGTGGGAGACAAGAAGATGAACTAAGCACTGCAAAGGATCCTGGGGCTGGCAGGGCAAAGGTAAACAGCTTTCAAACAGGAAATGCTGCTGCTCAGCTGCAGAGAACGGAGGCTACATACAGAGCAGGAAAAGCAGAAAACATCGCAGGAAAATGAATGAAAGTAGACCATTTAAGAAATTTTTGGGGGGAGGGTTTCACCAATCAAATTAACCCCTTCACGACTGGCCACCGACTTTTGACATCAGGTGGTGCCGGTCATCTTTCTGAAGCGACGCCAATAGACGTTGCTGCAAAAAGAGGAGTTTTGCGGCTCCCACTGCCACAACTGCTCTAGGAACGGAGTTGTAGTTAACATCTCCATTCCTAGAGCAGTCTCTGTTAATGCCATGGACTGGAGGAAGCTTCTGATCTTTGGTATTTAACCCTCTGATTGCTGTGATCAAAGTGGATTCCCCTGCTCCATTGAGTCACCTGGAATCCTGGTGGAGCCCAGGGAATATCTATGCAGTCAGACCTGAGGACCTAGAGTAGCCCCAGGGCTGTCTGCATGCTAAGTTTACTGGCAGGGCACACTATGTGTTGCCCTGACAGCAGCATGTGTCATACTGACACAGAGTGTAGTGCATTAGCATACAGAAGTGTACAGGAGTATGTTATTACGTTACTAAGTGTAAAACATAAATTGTATAATAGTTATTCCTTAATGGGATTAAAAAAAAATTTAAAAGTGTGGAAAAAAATTAATCTTGATTTTTTGGTGTGAAATGTGAACGGTGTAATAAAATAATTAAAAAAAACAATTGCAGAAAAACTTTTTTTTATGTTCACTCCTCAAAACTTTTTTTCAATTATGCAGTTGTAGCTGCGGCAGGAAGGGGTGAAGGGACTATGTACAGTAACTTATCTGTCAGTGTTGCCCTAGGGCTCACATTGCTCTCATCATGGCGTCACTTCCAGTTTCCTTAGCTAACCCTTATGCTATGGGAACTGGAAGAGACTTTGGACGTCACATGTGACACTTCCGTTTTCCACAATACATGGGTTAATCTAAGGAAATCGGAAGTGCTGTTTGATATCACATTGACAGTGACACCGCAGCTATAGCAAAGCTGAAAGGTAAAGTGACCCTTAAAAAATTCCTGAACCCTAATTCTGATTTAGGGTTACCGTAAGGGGATGTTCACATGTTGTTTTTTAGATACGTGTTTTACATGCGTCTTTTGGATGCGTTTAATTGATCCAATCAAAGAATTGACATGTAAATTCTTCATCCATTTTATGCAGCAGACACACTATTAAATATTATGGTGAAAAAATCATATCCAAACACGCACTGCACTTTGGGTATGTGTTTATGTATGTTTTACGCAGTGTTTTCCAATAAATTTTTCGTATGAACATACCCTAAGGGTTACAGGTAGAGTTAGAGATATGCTCAGATAAAACAAATTCACAAGCTTAGTCAAACCAGTATTTGAATAAAACACAACCCCATTTGAGCAACACTAACAGCAATGTATTTGAATGTAGCCGGCAGTCACACAGCGCTCTATGTTAATGCTCTTTAGTAAAAGAACAAAATTATACCAGGATTTCATCCCTAAAAGCAGAAATGCGCTGATGGCTTCTAGTTATTATAGCATTATATAATAATTGACCCCCACAAATCTGAATAATGCTGATGCAGTTCAGTCATACATTATATGGGGGATTAAGATTGCCTTTACCTTCTGTCTTCTTTTTTATTATCATGGTAACTATCCATTCCACTCAGAACGGTACCGAATGGGCAGACATAAGTGAACTCCTGATCGAAGTCATTGACGTAACCTGACCAGGAACAGGAACCTGAAGAACTGAAGGTGCTTTGGCAGCCGAAATCCCAGACGCGATCCTCATGCTTATTGTCATGGATGCTGGAGGAAAGTGGAAGAGGGTGTTAATATTTTATTGGAAACATTCAGATAATATATAATGGTTTGGAATTGTTACAGTGGAGGGTAGCAGTATATGAGTAGATACATCAGGAGGCCATTACAGCTCCGGGGGGGGTTGTCACCCAGCAAATCTGCCTACTCATGGGCGTAAACATAGCCATAGTGGCAGCTGATGGGACGACTCTACTGGTGTCTGCACTTCTTCCACTTGCCATGGGGTCCTTTGAGTCCTAGTTACACTCCTGCACCTATATATGTTCTGATGCATCTCTCTCCTGTATTTCTCTATAGCTACTATACACAACCCCTGCAACCAGGGCAAGGAATATGTGTAAAGTCCTAGCAATGTGTGTTAATACTTGATTAAGAAAGAGTGGCTTAAAGGAGTTGTCTCCCCCACAGGGTTTCAAAGAATGCATGAAAGAAATTCTCTGTCACTTCCTGGTTCAGACTAATTTGCATAAGCTCCATGCTTGTGCTTTCAGATGCTAATTAGATTAGATTAGCTTCTCAAACTACTCACAGGACTTCTTATCTGATCCCCAAAACAAAAGCCCTAATTACAGAGCTGTTTACTTGAGATAAATCAAGCTTTTTACTGTCTGGCAGCACAGGACACTGACTGACACTGTGGACCTGTGTGATGACTCACTCTCTGTTATCTCATTGAACAAACAGCCCCAGGAGATTTGTTTACAGGTCAGTTACTGAGGGAACTGAAATAGCCATGGAGGTAATAAATTCACTTGTTCTCTTTAGGGAAAACAGAGGAACAATGCAATATATTGGAAATGTCTTTATTTTGTGTTCCCTACAATTTGAAAGCTATTCTTTGTAGCGAGACAACCCCTTTAAACACAACCCCCTGGCAGCTAACAGGGTCCATATCCTCCCGGCCTGCCCAGACCCCTCTTTCCACTTTTACCAGCTACTTCCCAGGACAATCTGCATAAAGAGCTTCTATGTGTTATTACCTGTAAATTAAGTTGATGCTCTGGCGACTCGGACATACATAGTAGAGAGGTTGATCGTAGTCATTGGCCCATCGTTCTGGAGGAAATAAAGCAAGTGCATTATGTTCATTGTAATAAGCGAGAGCTTCACGACGTCATCTGCCATTTGCAGTAAAATCGTGGAAATATCCCAATGCAATATCACAGGGGTCGGGAATTGCATCCTACTTAGGGGACGGCCACACGGCACTGACAAAATACCGTCTGGATTCTGATGAAAGAATCTGACCGCTATTTTACCATTTTTTTAATGCATTTAAGGCGATGGTTCTGTCCACGGTTTGCGGATTTGGCCATCCCTCTAAACACTAAGCAGTACATGCTCCACCCAAAAACAATGTTTTAGGGCGGATAGGAGAAAGGAAGTTTATCGTAAGAAATGTCACTTAGCTGTTCGTGCTAGTCACCTCTGTTGCTATCAGCTGTCTACTACTGCATGGATTATTGAATTGGATCTTCTGCCGAAGACCTTTGCATCACCAGGTTTTTACTGTTTCAAGTTTATTTGTTATATTGCCGCATAAATATTATAAACTATGTGATATAGACTAGTGCTAAAAGTAGTAAAGGAACATAAAAAAGATACGTTTTGTGCCTTCACATTTTTGTTATACTCGAGTATAAGCCGAGTTTTTCAGCACAAAAAATGTGCTGAAAAATCCATCCTTGGCTTATACTAGACAGGGACACTTCAGCTATACGTGACTCCTCAGGGAGCGCATGTAGCAGAATCCCGAGTCAGCCGATAGCATGTGGGCGCTGCCATGGCCCGGGCGCTGTCAGCGATCTCTTCACCTGAATGCGCTCCCAGGGGAGTCGCATACAGGTGAAGATACCACTGCGGAGCAGAGAGCGAGCGCTCCCTTCTACGCAGTGGACTCCGGACAGTCACAGACTTGTGGCACAGGCGGCGTGAGTGTCATTACGCTGCTTGATGACATCACGCCCCCTGTGACGGCAAGAAGACGGAGCACCTGGGAGTCGGAACAGCGAGGGAGAGAGGCAAGTACTTGTATTTTTTTATTTTTTTTTAAGCCCTGCCTATACCTGCCCATGGGGGATATTTACCTACCTATGGGGGATATTTACCTGCATATACCTGCCTATGGGGACATATACCTGCCTATACATGCCTATAACCTGCCTATGAGGACATATACCTGCCTATACCTGCCTATAACCTGCCTATGGGGGACATATACCTGCCTATGGGGGGACATATACCTGCCTATACCTGCTTATAGCCTACCTATGGGAGACATATACCTGCCTATAGCCTACCTATGGGAGACATATACCTGCCTATAACCTATCTATGGAGGACATATACATGCCTATACCTGCCTATAACCTGCCTATGGGGGACATATACCTGCCTATAACCTGCCTATGGGGAACATATACCTGCCTATGGGCCATATACCTGCCAATGGGACATTAAACTGCCTATGGGGGAGATATAAATACATATACCAGCCTATGGGGGCATATATCTGCCTATGGGGGACAAAAGTAGGTGCCTCAGCTTATATTCGGGTCGGCTTATACTCGAGTATATACGGTAATCTATCTATTTTTCCTAAATTCACAAAACTGAGAGATTCTGTAAATCACAGGCCACTATATATTGTAAGGCTAAATTCACACGGCTTATTCACGCCGTAATTGCAGGACGGATTTCGCCCCGCAATTACGGCGTGTGCCGTGCCGCGGGGGAGGGGTGGAGGGGCCGGCAGCTCCCCAACTCCATAAACATCCATTATCGACGGCGCGTATCCCGCCGGGATAATGTGCATGTCACTCTCTCCCCGCTCGCGTAATCCGCCGAGCGGGGACAGGAGACGGAATCCATAGTTCTCTATGAGAACTGTGGATTACGGTAATGACTAGGACGGATTTCAGCCGAATTTGCGCGCAGTACGGCGCGCAATACGGACTGAAATCCGTCCCAAAATAAGCAGTGTGAACATAGCCTTACTGTAGTTGTAACAAATATGCCACAATTTTTTGCATCACAACCAAGGTGTGCCATGGATTCTATATTTATCAGTTCCAAATGGAACGTCATCACTTCTGCCATATGCATAATAATAAACATAAACTTAAAAAACTGCAACATCAATCACATCTATAAACACATTGTAGCCAATAATGAGCCTAATTACCGTAATACAAAAAAAGAGAACTGGACAAACCCAGTAAGAATATAAGAAGGTAAACTTACTCATACATTAGGGAATATTCTATTAACACAACAATTCAGGGGTGTTCCAAAGACTAACCAGGGCTCCAGCAATGGTGAATCTAATTTCCTGACAACTTGTTTGCCAATCTTTTATGGCAGTCTGTGTGTTCTGTACCATTAGCAGAATACAGGCTTCCATAAACAGCACCTGCCTTCTGCAGAACAAAGGTGGAACAGCCCTGCAAGTTTTCTATTGGATCACCCCCACATGGGGGAATTGGGAAATAGTTGTTTGCACTGTTAGCAGTATGTAATGGGCATAGATAAGATATCAATGTTACCTTCAGGGGCTGCAGATACAATCGTGATCCCCAGTAACAGAGTTAGAATCAGTTGCATGATGGTCAGGCTGGAGTGGGCACTCAGAAAATTCTGAAGATGTCAGGAGGTAGAGGAGTTACCTGTGGATCTGAGCTCCAGGCGGTTTATATACACCAGACTGAAGGAGGATTATTACATATTAACCAGTTATCCTTCAGTCACCAGTGCTTGTTGTGATATTTTACAAACTGTGAAGGCTACATGGAGTTATGTAATATTATCTAATCACTGAACACACCGCTGGTAGCACCAAGGTTCAAGAAGTTTAAAGGGGTGTTCCCATCTCACACATTAACGGCATATCAATAGGATATGCCATTGTTATAGTAAATATGGACATGTTGTCTAAGCCTGAAGTGACCTCTGGGGCCCCCACCTATCCTTGCATTTGGCCCCCGAAGGTCTCCGTTCAGAACATCAGAACATAGAGTACAGCCGGAGACTTCCCTCACCTGTACATGGAACACCAATAAAATAGAATGGAAATAAGTGCACAAACCTGACTGACCCTCTGTTCTGAGCGGAGACTGTGGGGGCCCATTCCTGAGATGGGTGTGGGTCTAAGAAGTGGGAATCACACCTGTCATACAATAGTATTAGTTAACTCTATGGCTGCATGAGGGGAAGTAGGGAATTTGGAAATGTCACAATTCCTTAATTTACTATCTCCTCATCTGGAAACATCTCCCATGCCTCACATTACTGGGGGCCACAGGCTGCTAACATTTGGTTCTTAACTCCTTAAAGACGCAGCAAGTTTCGACCTTCATGACAGAGCCCCATTTTTTTAATCTGACATGTGTCACTTTAGTGGGAATAACTTTTTGATACTTTTACCTAGCCATATGATTCAGAGATTCTTTCCTCGTGACACATTGTGCTTTAAGTTATTCGTAAATTGTGGTCATTACAAACGGTGTTTATTTGTGAAAAATATCAAAATATTGTGAAAATTTTGAAAAATTTGACGTTTTTAAAGTTCAAAAATTTCAATTTTGACCTTCCTGACAGAGTCCCATTTTTTAATCTGACATGTGTGAATTTATGTGGGAATAACTTTTTGATACTTTTATCTACCCATATGATTCAGGGATTCTTTTCTCGTGACACATTGGGCCACATGTATGAAAACTGCATAGGTCTAAAACTCGCTTTTTTGCCCATACTAACCTATGGGCAACAAAGTGAGTTTTAGACCTAAATAGTTTTCATACATGTGGCCCAATGTGCTTTAAGTTTGTAATAAATTTTGGTCATTACAAACCGTGTTTATTTGTGAAAAATATCAAAATATTGTGAACATTTAGAAAAATTTGTCATTTTCAAAGTTCAAAAATGTCTGCGTTTAAGACAGTTCTACCACACAAAATAATTTATAACTAGATTGTACCATATGCCCACTTTATGTTGGAATAATTTTGTAAATGTCACATAAACAGTGATTCTGCCATTGTTTTTTGGGTTTAATTTTTAGACTGTATAAATGACAGGATAACTTTACTATGTGGTCGGTACGATTACAACAATATAAATTTTATAAGGTTTTTTTATGTTTTACTACTTGATCACTATAGAAATAATGGGCCTCATTTATCAGTGTAAATCTGTCGCTGCTGCCCATAGCAACCAATCAGCTCAGCATTCATTTTTTATACTGCTATGGGTAACAGAGACAGATTTACATAGTTCTGATAAATGAAGCCCAGTGTTTTTATGTCGTCATAGTCTGACAGCCATAACTTTTATTTTATTGCAAACGGAGCTGTATAAGGGCTTGTTTTTTGTGGGATGAGTTGACATTTTCATTGGTACCATTATGGGCTTCATATGATGCTTTGATCGGTTTTTATCAAAGTTTTCATGAGTCATTTGGAACAAAATACAGCAATCCTGGTAGTGTTTTTATTTTTATTTTCTTTACATTGGTCACCGTGCGGTAAAAATGACATGTTAACTTCACTCAGCAGGTCGATACTAGGGATGAGCGAATCGAATCTGACGAAGTGGAATTCGTTTTGAATTTCAAGAAAAATTTGATTCTAAATGAAGCCGAATTTTCTGGCTATTCGTGGTAATTATCGTCTTTTTTTCTAAAATGGCCGCGAGTGACTCACAGGTAACTCACAGTGACTCACAGGCGACATCTTCACTGATGAGTCATTCACTTTCCTTTTCCTTCCTCATCCATCCCAGACCGCCATGATGGCTTCTCCCGGTCACGACTCATCTCTGCAGCGCCTATATACTTACCTACTGGGGTGGGAGGGGGGGATGTAACTTCCTACCTAATGAGGGTGTATAGAGGAAAGCATGGTGAGGCACCATCCCCCACAGCAACCCGCTTTCCTATGGTAGGAAAGCTAGGTGCCTACTGTGGAGGATAGGAAGTAACCCATCATTCCGACATAAGCCCCCATTAGGTAGGGAGGTATATAGCCATCCCCCCGTAGGTAGCTAGGTAAATAGGACCCCAAAGTATGGAGGTAGGTAGGTATGTTGCCCCTCCCCTGTAGGTAGGAAGGTATGTTAGTCTCCTCAGTAGGTATGTATATAGGTACCTTTGGTTGGTATGTAGGCATATATGCCCCCTCAGTAGAAAGAGAGGTATATAGCCCCCTTTCAAAAAAGCAGGTAGGTATATAGTCCAGCCCAGTAAATAGGTAGATATAATGGTTCCTTCAGTAGGTAAGAAGGAATAGAAGCCTCCCTGTAAGTAAGATTGTAGACCCTTTCAGTAGCTAGGAAGGTATATAGGGCTCTCCAGTAGGTAGGCAAACAGGTCCCCTTGGTATGTAGGTATATAGGTCCCCCTAGTAGGTAGGTAGGTAGATATATAGGCCTTCTTAGTAGTTTGGTAGGTAAATAGGTCCCACAGTAGGTAGATAAGTATATAGGGCCCTGCAGTAGATTGCTTGGTACAAAGGTTCCCAAGTAGAGTGGTAGGTACATAGTTCCCTTCAGTAAAATGGTAGGTAGGTATATAGGTCTTCTTAGTAGTTAGGAAGGTATATAGGTCCCACAGTAGGATGGATAGGTATATAGGGCCCCGTAGTTGGTGGCTAGGTATATAGTTCCCCCAGTAGGGTGGTAGGTACATAGGTCTCTCCAGTAGGTAGGTAGGTATAAAGGTCTTCTTAGTAGTTAGGTAGGTATGTAGTTCCCCTCGTAGTTATGGATGTAGGTCCCTCATTATATAGTTAAGTATAGAGGTCTCTCAATATGTAGGTAGATATATAAGGCCTTAAGTAGGTTAGTAGGTATATAGGTCCACCTAGTAGGTTGGTAGGTTTATAGGTCCCCTCTGTAGTTAGGTAGGTATGTAGGCCCCCAAGTAAAAATAAACTCTCCCTATTTCTCCGTCAAACAACTCTCTCCTTGTGTCCCGAACAGTGTGGTGTGATGCTATAATGCCACTCGGTGGGTCAGGGAGTCGAAAGCTTTCTGTTCCACGATAGTTTTCAACTGGATGTGCTTACAGTTGAGAAGACAGTCAATGCTTCAGGACTACAGCGCCCAGAAGCTGGCAAAGCACCAGCCTAAGCCCCTGAAAAATCTGCCTGGTGATGCCCCTGGCTTAACCCTTTAGAGTGCTGTAGCCTTGTTCACTACAGTTTACAAACCTCCAGCATTCACATCACTGTAACAGGCTCAGCTAGGAATAGCAGGGCTGATCTGCCAACCACTGCTGTAGACCCACCCACAGCCTGACCAGGAGGTGTAAGTCTGAAGCGGCCTGTGTTTCTGTAAAACAACATAGTGATACAACCCCTTTAAGGGTGAAAACCATAGCTAAGCTCTGTGCCCCAGTGTAGCCAGCTCCATAAAGCTTGTAGCCTAATAATCCACCCTCCTAGTCACAAGAAACGTGGCAATGTGGACTTTTTGATCATTGTGAAAACTCATTATATTTATAACAAGTTTATAACGTATAGCAAGCCAAAAAAAACACATATTCTTCTATAGCTGTGGGAGCGAACACAGCGCAGAACACTTGTTAATGCAAAAGATATGTAATGCAAACACAAATGTCGGTTTATCATTTAGGTTAGAACACACATCGTTCAGTAAATAAATAGAGCAGATAGCTGTACTTTTCCTTCATGACGCTATCATGATATGTAATATAACAGCAAGCTGACAAATATACAACTTATGTAGGAATGAATGAAGAGCTTAAAATGCTAAAAAAAAAAATGTATTATAATGTTTAATAATTATAAAAGAAAATTGTGACACTGACAAAATAATAAATCACAAAAAAACAGAAGAAATCAGAAACATTTATTCCAATAAAACTTTTAATTATATACGAAATAAAACATATAAAGAAAAAGACTCGTCACAATGGAGATGGGCACCAAACGTCCTGATTCCTCTACTGTGTCGGAAAGCCATACTGTGAAAAAGAGGTGTACTAGGTATCTAGGCTATACTGTCCCTATTACCCCAAAAAAAACCTATTACAGGCATTGGTGGAGCAACTGCCCTGATAAGAGCGGCCCCGCAAAACTTTTACCTGTTATACGCTAAGAAAAAATCCCTAATATTGCAAATATTCAATAATCAAAAAATATCTACAGTCACAACCCAGACACATTTCATTCAGCTGGGGCCGAACTCTTTAGTGGGCAACAGATTGTATTAGTATTTAGCAGTAACTAAAAGGGTAACAGAAAAATGGGGTAAAGCCTAATATGCCATAAGGGAATTATAACCCCATAAGTTGACCCAGGTAAGCTCCATCTGAGCCCATCCTAAGTAACGGTGCAGATACCGCCTTCAATCCAAAAGCTTCAATCATAGAGCATAAAATTAGTTTGCCCCAGTCTCCTGCACGCTGTGAAGGACTCACAAGATCGTGTTGAGTGTTGAGTCTTCCACACCTTGATGTCTTTCCCTCATATGATGTGAAATTGGGGTATTAGTAAGTTTTCAGATATCCCCCATTTGATCACCTATGCGTCTGCGAAAATCACAATGTGTTTTCCCTACATAATTAAGGGGAAAAGTGGAAAGGAAAATTACCCCAGTGTATAAGCAATTAATGATATCTTTGACTTGTGGTGACACTGGTGAATTCGCTGCAGTTCATCATAGATTTGCAAGATCCATATTTGAAACACCCTGGAGGTCTTCTGTTTAACCAGCAGTCCTACCTGGGTATTCCTGAAAAATGGTTCTGCACCAGCCTATCTTTGAGGCTCCAGCCTTTCTGATATGTGAGGTGGGGTTTATAGGACAGCATGGCTCTAAGATCATGATACTATAGAATAATACTCCAGTATTTACCAATTATCTCATGAACCTGTCAAGCTTTATAGTCATATAGACCAATAATCTGGAGATCAGTCCTATGTTCGGTAACTGGATGTGCCTTTGGTGTTAATAGATCAATGAGCTCCTGACTCTTGGCAAAATGAAACGCCTTCTTTAGATCCTTTTTAGTGTACCCTCTTTTAATGAACCGAGCTTGAAGCTTCTTAGCTTGAAAATTAAATGTCACATTATCTGAGAAATTGCTCCTCAGGTAGAGAACCTGCTACGAGGAATCCCTTTAAGTAGGGGTCTGGGATGGCAGCTCTCCCACTTCAGCAAACTGTTAGAAGCTGTGTTCTTTCAAAAGACTTTAGTGCTTAAAGTATTGTCTGAACTTTTTGCAATCAACACATCCAAGAATGGCAAGGTGTATTTAATGATTTTATTTTTTAATCTAAGGCCAACTGTATTCAGGTTTAAAGCTTCCACAAATTATAAAAAACTTGTCTCGTAACCTTGCCAAAGAATAAAAACATCATCAATGTATCGTGCCCAGAATTATATATGCCTTATGATATTTTGATGCAAGTACGGGATGGGATATTTTGCATACATGTAGAACATGGCCTGATTTATGTGTCTTTAGTGGATTGTCTTGCCCGGTCTCTCAGTTATTCTCATTGGAGCCAGAGCCATCTTAACAACATTACGGGCTCCTGGGCAGAGCTGTACACTGGGCCCTCCAAACAACACAACCACTCACAGGAATAAATATATCAATAATAAACTTATGACCTACAACACCGCCAAATAGAGACCACAGAATGGTCAGACACCAGCTCAGGAATAACCTACAACACCACAATATAGAGACCACATAGAGGTCAGACAGCAGATCAGGTATAACCTACAACACCGCCATATAGACACCACAGAATGGTCAGACGCCAGCTCAGGTATACCTACAAACGCCATATAAGACCAGGGGTCAGAACCAGCTCAGTATACCTACAACCACTGCCATATCAGAACCATAGAAATATGGTCAGAGCAACCAGCTCAGGTATAACCTACAACACTGCCATACAGAGACCACAGAATGGTCATACGCCAGCTCAGGTATAACCTACAACACTGCCACATAGAGACCACATAGTGGTCAGACACCAGCTCAGGTATAACCTACAACACCGCCATAAAGAGACCACATAGTGGTCACATAATCTCCAAAAAATTGGAAATCTCCAAAAGAACAAAGAGTGACTTTTGATCACTATATTTACTATTTTGCCATAGGCAAACTTAAACTCTATCAGTATCTTATCTGCTAAACACTAAAACGTAACTTTTATTATATCTAACTCTTAACCTCTATACACACTATTTAAAAACCTGATCTCTATCCTCATCATTTAACCCTTTTTGCTTCTGAAAGAGGGAATAACTCCCTTTCTATTATCAAGTCTGGTGGAACCCCACCTACTAACAGGAGAGCCTTATATCTATAGCAAAGTACTAGTATAAGGGATCCCAAGCAACTACTTGGGCGTCCCCCTAATCTCATAACCAAACAAAAAGGCCCCCTTGTGACACCGCTGCAGCATGACATTTGAGACAGGGGGAGAGATCGAAATTTTAAAAAAACGTCATATTACCCCCCCGAATGTTTCGCCAGCTAACCGGCTTTATAAGGCTTGAGTCCGATCACTTTGGGGTCAACCCCCTTTCAGGTAAAACCTACAACCCCAAATATAGAGACCACATGGGGTGGGGTTCGGTAACCACCAGCCTTCCAAAGGGGGTTAAACCCACCACATGTAATAATACAGCACTGATCCAACACAGAAAAAAATAACCCCGGGCATAAAGACTCACGGGAGTCTTCTCTGATGAGTATTCTTGAGTCATTTCTTCCCTTTTCCGTTTTCCTCCGGGCCCCAAACGACATGACAAATGTCTCCGGACAAAATTTGTCCCTGCTGGTTTAACCACAAACATCTTGGTTTTTATTTTTCTAGCACTTCCCCCCAAATTTCCACCCTTTTTATGGTTGTCCCCATAAGTAAAAAGTATAATTTGCCCACTTTAAGTAGGTAGGTATATAGACTCCCAGTGATGATTTAATACCTACTGTAGTGGTAAAGTAGCCCCCTTAGGTGGGTAATTTTCTTCTTGTAGGTAGATATACGCCCCCTTGGTAGTAATATGCCCCTTCAGGCAGGTAACAGGTAAATAGGTAGGTATATTTGCCCCCTGTAGATAGGTAGGTAGGTATTTATGCCCACTATTGGTAGGTAGGAGTAAATGCCCCCTGTAGATGTATAGAGCCCCTGTAGGTATACAGCCACCTGTAGATAGGTAAAAAAAACAGATATATAAAAATATAACACCCTCTCCTTAGGTAGGTATACGCCCCCGTAAGGAAAACAGTCCCCTTAGTAGGTATTAGCCCCCAAAATATCCCCCCAAATTTCCCCCCCCCCTTTTTAGGTGGGTTTAAAAAAGAACCCGATATAAACCCCCAGTAGGTACAAGCTTTCGTAATACAACCCCTTTAGATAATACACACCCCCCGTATATAAAACCCTTTGTAGGAGGTATACACCCCCCCCGTATATCAGCACCTTTAGGAGGACCATCCTGTTATAAAGCCCCCTGATATACAATCTTTTTTTTTTATTTAAACAGCCTCCTTTTGAGTACAGAGCCTCGTATATAAACCCCGTGATGTGTACCCCCCCTTGACTTAGAAAATAAATAAAAACGCTTCTCACCTCTCTGCGATCCTCCGCTGATGAGCCGCTCCGACTATTTTTCCCCCGGCATGAGGGGCATGGCGCGTTCCCCAAAAACGTTGCTTCGGCATCCCCTAGGGGGAAGTCTATGGCTTTCAGCCAAAAAATGAGCTGTTCGCCTCCAGCGCTGCTTACAGACATTGCTGCAGGGGCCCGGTTTCACCAAGGGGGGGTAGCGTTGCCGGAGGGCCCCGGGGCCTTGTGCCCCAGAGCTTTCCCACCCCGCCCAAAGGAAAAAACACCCGATTGAGCAATGGGCTCAATGGAGCTTTCCCGGGCATCATGGGTTATAGTTCCCTTCTGGCATACTAGCCTTTACCCCATTTTTTCTGTTACCCTTTTAGTTATTGCTAAATACTAATACAATCTTTTGCCAACTGAAGAATTCGACTCCAGCTGAAGAAATTGCTAAATAACGTTTTTGCTTATTTAAAAAATAATTTTTTGCATATTAGGGTTTTTTCTTTGGGGAAAACATTTTTAAAATTTTGTGGGGCCGTTTTCAGGGCATTGCATCGCCCCGGCTGTAATTGGGTTTTTTTGTCATAGGGGGGTTAATAATTTGGTTTTCCCCTCCCATTGTGGTGAGTCTATTTCTTTATATGTTTTATTCCGTATGTAATTAAAAGCTAAGTTTTACTGGAATATCTTTTTCTGATTAGTTTGGATTTTGGGATATTTCACAATTTTCTATCTATTTTTTCCCTATTTCACAAAGAAACAGAAGCTCGCATATGATATTGTCCATCATTCTCGATAAAAGGAAATACAGGGGCTTGTGAGGTTGAAGTCCTGGATCTGGCAATCTTGTGCTTCCTTCTATCCATGATACTGGGTTGAAACCTACTATGGATGCAACTGACCAAAAGTACACAGTCAGATCACATTATCATGGCCACTTCATACTTTTCATGTCAATAGTGCGTAGCCCATGAAGGAAGTCATGTGTGGTGCACTGGTTTGGTGGGTAAATAAGGTGTGCGATAGGCTGCCAGCACACATATCCCTCGTTGCTGTCATGAGTAAAAGGGGCAATTTATCAAAGGTAAAAAATGGGATATTAATTATAATTGGCTTTCGTACCAAGGGTGGAAGTATTTCAGAAACTGTGCAGTTTGTGAACTGTTTACTACTGTGGTGAAAGTAGATCGTTAGTGAACAAGAGGCACCATTGTAAATAAGCAACGTGGAAAGAGCGGGAACCAGGTGCCATTGATTTGAGAGGTGAACGTCAGATACAAAAGTGTGTGAGAGCGGATAGACACCATAGAGTAGAGCAGCTCAGCGCCAAAATTTCCCAGGGGGAGGCTACAAATGTGTCTAACACAACAGAGAGCCCTTCTGTATATGGGGCCCTGAGCAGAGGGAAATGTTACTGCAACTCTGCAAACCCCTACTGGTATGGGTCCCGGAGCAGACGGATGTCACACTGCACCTCTGCTAACCCTACTGTGTATGGGGCACCGGAGCAGATGGATGTTACTACACCTCTTCAAACCCCTACTGTGTATGGGGTCCCGGAGCAGAAGGATGTCACTGCACCTCTGCTAACCCTACGGTGTATGGGTCCCTGGAGCAAGGATGTCACTGCACCTCTGCTAATCCTACTGTGTGTGGGCCCCGAGCAGAAGGATGTCACTGCACCTCTGCTAACCCTACTGTGTATGGGCCCCGGAGCAGAAGGATGTCACAGCCCCTCTGCTAACCCTACTGTGTATGGGGCCCCCGGAGCAGAGGATGTCACTGCACCTCTGCTAACCCTATGTGTATGGAGCCCCGGAGCAGACGATGTCACTCCACCTCTACTAACTTGTGTATGGGGCCTCGGGAGCAGACGGATGTCACTGCACCTCTGCTAACCCTATGTGTATGGAGCCCGGAGCAGAGGAGTCGCTGCACCTTGCTAACCTACTGTGTATGGGCCCCGGAGCAGAAGGATGTCATTTGCACCTCTGCTAATCCTAACTGTGTGTGGGGCCCCGGAGCAGACGGATGTCACTGAACCTCTGCTAACCCTACTGTGTATGGGGCCCTGTAGCAGATGGATGTCACTGCACCTCTGCTAACCCAACTGCATATGGGTCCCCTGAGCAGATGGATTTCACGGCACCTCTGCCAACCCTACTGTGTATGCGGCCCCCGAGCAGACAAATTTCACTGCACCTCTACTAACCCTACTGTGTATGGGGCCCTGGAGCAGACAAACTTCACTGCACCTCTGCTAACCCTACTGTGTATGGGGCCCGGGAGCAGACAAACTTCACTGCACCTCTGCTAATCCTACTGTGTGTGGGGCCCCGGAGCAGACGGATGACACTCCACCTCTGCTAACCCTACTGTGTATGGGCCCCGGAGCAGAAGGATGTCACTGCACCTCTGCTAACCCTACTGTGTATGGGGGCCCGGGAGCAGACGGATGTCACTGCACCTCTGCTAACCCTACTGTGTATGGAGCCCCGGAGCAGATAGATGTCACTCCACCTCTACTAACCTTCTGTATGGGGCCCCGGAGCAGACAGATGTCACTGCACCTCTGCTAACCCTACTGTGAAAGGGCCCGGAGCAGAAGGATGTCACTGCACCTCTGCTAACCCTACTGTGTATGGGGCCTGGAGCAGACGGATGTTACTACACCTCTGAAAAAACCCACTTGTATGGGCCCAGGGAGCAGACGGTGTCACTGCCTTGCTAACCCTACTGTGTATGGGGGCCCTGGAGGAGACGGATGTCCCCTGCCCCCTCTGCTAACCCTACTGTGTATGGGGCCCTGGAGCAGACGGATGTCACGCACCTCTGCTAAACCTACTGTGTATGGCGGGCCCTGGAGGAGAGGGAAATGTCACTGCACCTTTTGCTAACCCAAACTGGGAAATGGGCCCGGAGTAGAAGGATGTCACTGCACCTCTGCTAATCCTACTGTGTGTGGGGCCCCGGAGCAGACGGATGTCACTGAACCTCTGCTAACCCTACTGTGTATGGGGCCCTGTAGCAGATGGATGTCACTGCACCTCTGCTAACCCAACTGCATATGGGTCCCCTGAGGAGACGGATGTCACTGCACCTCTGCCAACCCTACTGTGTATGGGGCCCCCGAGCAGACAAATTTCACTGCACCTCTACTAACCCTACTGTGTATGGGGCCCCGGAGCAGACAAACTTCACTGCACCTCTGCTAACCCTACTGTGTATGAGGCTCCGGAGCAGACAGATGTCACTGCACCTCTGCCAACCCTACTGTGTATGGGGCCCCGGAGCAGACAAACTTCACTGCACCTCTGCTAACCAAGGTGCATCAACAGTAAAGGCTTCAATCTTCAAGGCAGTTTCGGAATTGGACCTCTGCTGATTGGCAATGAGTTGACTTCTCTGACAAGTCACACTTTTTCTGCTTTAGCCAACAGATGGAAATTGGTGTGTCAGGTGAGCTAAATCAGAGAACAAACATTCTACAAACATTGCTAGGAAGAACACAAGCTGATGGTGGCATTGTTATGGTCTGGGGATGTTTTGGGGGAATTCCCTGGGCCACTAATCCATGTGGAAGGCACTCTCACCAGCTCTGTGTATGAATCCATCTTTGCAGATCATGTACACCAATACATGTTGATTGTCTTCCCTGGGGTGGATAGGATCTTCCAGAAACACAATACGATATGTCACAAAATGTCAAATATTGGTTTGGAGAGTATAAGCAAGACTTCTGAGTTCTATCCTAGTCCCCTTGTTCTCTAGATTTGAATCCAGTTGAGCATCTGTGGGACCACCCTTCATGGTGGTGTTGGCTCTATGGACCCTCCAGCATCTTTGAGATACAATTGGCTCCAAATACCTGGAAAAACCTACCAGGACTTTACTATCCCATCTATCTACTGTCCATGCTGCAGATGCCGGTGACTCTGCCTATTAGCCGGAGGTAATAATAATGTGACTCCGCTGTGTAAATCCAACATAAATGTCGTTTCACTATATTTGTGATTCATGATTGCAGCATTTCCCCTTTCTTTCCATAAAAAAAAAAAACTTTCAACGTAAAATAATACGAAGACCAGTATAGCTTACTGCAACATTACGTCAACTGATACAGTACTCTATTAGTCTGCATTAATGTCTTTGAATGTGTGTTAAATGTGTAGATGGAAAACCTGTCCTGCAGAATAGGTCTCATAACTTTTTCCTCATGGTTTCCACATGGTGCCTGACCTCTGGCAAGACTCATTGGCTCCGCTCCCGGGTTCCACCCTTAGGTTATCCACACTCATTATATCCTTTTTTGCATGGGCGTGGCTCTGAACTGGTTAATGTATTTACTCGTGTATCTCAAAAAATTAGAATATCATTGAAAATTAAAGGGCGTCTCCAGGATCTTTTTATTTGTTATAGGGCTCACACATGTATTATATTAAACCTTGTAATTCATTCTGTAATGTGTCTATACAATATATCGGTTTCTCTATTTGACTTAAATTATTGAAATCAATTCTCTTTTCAGTGATATTCTTATTTTTTGAGATGCACTAGTATTTGAAACACTATGGAAAAATATCAGCGTCAACCCTCTGACCAACTCCAACCCCCCTTACAATTCCCCTTGTACTAGCAGTTTTTCAAAATTACTATGAGTGCATGTGTGAGTAATGTCTGTATTAACTCGGTGTATGTGTGAATTACATTAAAGGGGTTGTCTCGCTACAAAGATTAGCTTTCAACATGTAGGGAACACTAAATGAAGACATTTTCCAAATATATTGCTTTGTTCATCTTTTTTTTGTTAAGGAGCTACAAGTGATTTTATCACCTTCCTGGCTCTATTTGATTCCCCAGGTTACCTGTTTATTTGCTCTCCCCTTGCTGTTTGTTCTATCTGATAGCAGGGAGTGACGTCATCACACAGGTTTTGGCAGCCAGAGTGAGAGCCTGTGTGTTATCTGGTCTTTCAGACAAAAAACAGTAATTAGTACTGTTTGCTTTAGATAAATCTCCTGCTAGCAGTTTCAGAGAAGCTTCTGAACTAATCTAGACTAAGTAGCAGAGGTCTGAATACATGGAGTTGAATACACGGAGTGAATACACAGAACTCATATGCTAATTACAGACAGCTTGATCACGAAGTGACAGAGCATCTTATGTAACTTTGTGTTGAGACAACCCCTTTAAAAGTTTGCTGACTGTGTACATTATAAATATTATTATTGCCTCGTCTTGATGGTGAGACATCAGTTGAACCCTCAATACACAATATTATAATGTTAGCAGATGAATACTTTAGCAATTTCAACAAAATGTAGAATTATTCAGGAGGGTTATGGTAAACTGTGATGAATAAATGTAAAAGTTAAATTTAACTGAACCTAATCTTATGATGGCATCTTCTTTTCCAGTTGAATGACTTGCACTGTAGATCCTTCAGAAAAATGAACGCAGTCTCTATATAATACAAATCTTCTTATAATATCTCGATTTTCTTTCAGACAGTCCAAACCAGTAAAAGTCCATAAAATATTAAGTTCATCTGTCGAAGATAAATGATCAAAGTCCAAACATGGAATTTATATTATTAATTTGCACCCAGGCCAAATGTCTGTTTAATGAAGCTGGAAAAGACTCCATTCATTCTAGGCCCGTGTCTCATTGAGGAATTTAACACTTGTCACCTTTCATCAGTCGGGACGTCACGGTAGCATCTCATCCATACTATGTAGTTTGCTCCTCACTGATGAACCACATAATATTATAACAGTCTCTTTATGCACAGAGTGATGAAGAATATGGCAGGATTGTAATATCAGTCTATGTCAATCACACTTTAACCCACCAATCAACTATCAGTCTATGTCAATCACACTTTAACCCACCAATCAAATATCAGTCTATGTCAATCACACTTTTACCCACCAATCAAATATCAGTCTATGTCAATCACACTTTTACCCACCAATCAAATATCAGTCTATGTCATTCACACTTTAACCCACCAATCAACTATCAGTCTGTGTCAATCACACTTTAACCCACCAATCAACTATCAGTCTGTGTCAATAACACTTTAACTCACCAATCAAATGTCAGTCTGTCAATCACACTTTAACCCACCAATCAAATGTCAGTCTATGTCAATCACACTTTAACCCACAATCTAATATCAGTCTATGTCAATCACACTTTAACCCACAATCAATGTACTCCGAAGATTTGTTGATAAGATCCATAAGAATATTGGCACAGTCTGTCATATGAGTGGCTGAAACTTCATTTATAGGTATCATTGATAAAAGCACAATCCATTGAAATTCGATCAAGTACTTTTTCTTCTTGGGACACTTGCGTTATGGGAGTCTAAAACATCTCCCTGCTTTGTTTGTGCGGTGTCCAAATTATAAATTTGTATGTACATAAAATGTCGAAAGAACAAGGTAAATTTCCAAAATGTCAGTACATCCTTTTTCCTTTATTAAAAGCTTGGCAAGCAGTTTTATAAACTTTTAGTGATTAATGCAAAACAGAAATATTGTTATTGGACAATACAGTATAGTCAGAGTGCACAGAGTGATGAAGAATATGGCAGGATTGTAATATCAGTCTATGTCAATCACACTTTAACCCACCAATCAAATATCTATCTATGTCAATCACACTTTAACCCACCAATCAAATATCAGTCTATGTCAATCACACTTTAACCCACCAATCAAATATCAATCTATGTCAATCACACTTTAACCCACCAATCAACTATCAGTCTATGTCAATCACACTTTAACCCACCAATCAAATATCAGTCTATGTCAATCACACTTTAACCCACCAATCAACTATCAGTCTGTGTCAATCACACTTTAACCCACCAATCAACTATCAGTCTGTGTCATTCACACTTTAACCTACCAATCAAATATCAGTCTATGTCAATCACACTTTAACTCACCAATCAAATGTCAGTCTGTCAATCACACTTTAACCCACCAATCAAATGTCAGTCTATGTCAATCACACTTTAACCCACTAATCAAATGTCAGTCTATGTCAATCACACTTTAACCCACAATCAAATATCAGTCTATGTCACTCACACTTTAACCCACCAATCAAATGTCAGTCTGTCAATCACACTTTAACCCACCAATCAAATGTCAGTCTATGTCAATCACACTTTAACCCACAATCTAATATCAGTCTATGTTAATCACACTTTAACCCACCAATCAAATATCAGTCTATGTCAATCACATTTTAACCCACCAATCAAATGTCAGTCTATGTCAATCACACTTTAACCCACCAATCAAATCTCTCCGAAGATTTGTTGATAAGATCCATAAGAATATTGGCACAGTCCGTCATATGAATGGCTGAAAATTCATTTATAGGTATCATTGATAAAAGCACAATCCATTGAAATTCGATCAAGTACTTTTTCTTCTTGGGACACTTGCGTTATGGGAGTCTAAAACATCTCCCGCTTTGTTTGGGCGGTGGGCCAAATTTTTTAAAATTTTTAAAGTACATAAAAAAGGGAAAAAACAAGGGAAATTTTTTAAAAAAGTCAGTAAATCCCTTTTTCCCCCTTTTTTAAAACTTTGGGAAGCAGTTTTTTTAATTTAAACTTTTAGTGATTAAAAGCAAAACAGAAATAAAAGTTTTTGGAAAAATACAGTAAAAAACATCTTTCCCTTTGCAACACCCTTAATTATTTATGTATTTTAACCAAAACCCCCCTCATTTTAAAAAGCATCTTTTTCTGGGCAGAAATAAAATCACCAAACCCCTAATTATTCCCTTAAAAAGTTTGGGTTTCCCTGCATTAAAATGATTTTGGGAAAATGGGGAAGGCACGGAAAAAGCACATTCCCCCCAAAATATAATTTTTTTCGAATGCTTCCTTTTAGCAAAAATTTTAACAATGAACAGAGGGGAAATTTTAAAAATTTTTTGATCAAACGGGAAAAACCCCCCCCCTTGCCATTTTTTTCTTTAAAAAGCGACCTCTTTTAAAATGGGTCCCTACACTAAGGATTTTAAAACCCCCTGCATGGGAAACCACCGGGCCCCAGCAAACCTTTTCCTTTTTTTTTTGGGGGGCAGGGCTGTATGGCGGCCAATTTTGCTGTAATGCCCGGGGGCTGGTTTGTGGTGGGGCAGGCCCAGACAAGGGACTAGGGGCCCGGCACAGTGGGGGTTGTCTGGGGCCCCTGAGCTTTTCCCCCATCTGTTTTTTTGGCCCGCGGTGGGGGGCCGCCATGGCCCGGGGCTCCCGCCCCCCTTTTTTGTGTAGGGACCCAAATTTAAAAGGCGCTGTGAAATGGCCTATACGTTTTATCAAAAAATAAAAATAAAAACCTCCTTTCATTTTTTTTAAAAAAATTTTGGGGAGAAAAAAATTTGAATTTAAAAGTTAAATGGAGGGGTGCGGTTTCCATCCCTCCCTTCCTGTTTTGAAAAACAAAATCTATTTTCTTTTTTACACATGGATCACACTCCCCCCTTTAATTTGCCCATTTGTTTTTTAAATTTGCAGTAGTCCCCTTTTAAAGGGTTTTAATCCCGGGCCCTTTAGTCTGCTTCATGGAGCCCAGGGGAAAGGGGAGGGAGTGTAAAACCTTTTCCTTTTTTTTTTGGGGCGGGGGCTGTATTGGCCATTTCTGCGTGGGAAACTTTTGTGTAAAGGGATTGGAGTCCCAAATCCAACTAGGGGGGTTGGGCCCCGGGAACAGTGGGGCGCGGGGCCACTGGGCTGGCCCCCCTCTCTGTGGAAATTTTCAGGGGGGGTTTGGGCCCCCATGCAAGGGTTTCCCCCATTTTTTGTGTAAGGGCCCCCCCCTTTAAAAGAGGTCGCCGTGAAGGGGGAAATGGGGGCCCGTTTTAAACAAAAGGTGCACAAAAAACCTCCTGCCCTTTTTTAAAGTATTGCTGAAAGCCCAAAGAAATTTAAAGTATAGTTGGGGATTTTGGGTCCAGGGCCCCTCCCCTTTTTTTGTTTTGTAAAAATTTAATTTTAAAGGTCAGGGCTCCCCCATTAAAAAAAAAATGGCTTGTTAATTTTGTCCTAAACAAACTGACTGCCTTTTTCCCCTGGAACCAAAAAAAACTATTTTTCCTTTTTTGGGCCCCCCGTTCACAAACGGGTTATTTCGGCGATTGGGGTTGAAGCAACCGGGCAAACCCCGTGTCCCCTAAATTTTCGTTAAAGAAAAACGGGTGCCGCCAAAAAAACCTTGGTTGCCCCCATTTTTGGAAACCACAAAAACTTTAAGCAATTATTTTTTACGGTCACCACCTCAAATATTTTTAGATGGTGAAGCAATAAATTAAAAAAAGTAAATTTTGGCCTTATGTTTAATGATTTTAATATTTGACGTATTAAATCGGAATCCTTGTAAATACGTTCTGAAATAAAATAATAGGCCTTTCAGAGTCTTTGGGCTGAACTCCCCAAAAAAATACAAAAACCAAACTTCATGGAAGAAACCTACAAGAGAGAAAACATAGAAAATTTCAAACTTTTAAAAATCTTTATATAGAATTAAAAGAATTTTATACAGAAAAATGTCCATACCTTTAACTTTATTAATTTTAAAACTTAACATCATGGATATATAAATTTTTATTAATTAATATTTGATTGGGGAAACCCCCCCTATTCATACCCAAAAAATTTGATTATGTCAAAAACAATGTTGTTACCTTTAAAATATGTTCCCAAATTGAACCTTCTCATAAATAAATACTTTCAGTTTTATCACAAAAAGAAAATAACCCCTCACTTTTTTGAAAAAATTTTTTTATATCTTTTCATGGGGCAAAACTGAACAAAATGACACTTTGAGCAAAGTAAAGTAGTCAGTTACAGCTTTTATAACTGTAAATTTAATTTTCCCCCAAAACGTTAATTGCCCCCGCTCCAAAAAAGTGAGTAAACCCCAAGGAAAATGACCAATTTGGGGCCCAAAATTCAATATTTTGTTGGGCCCCATTTATTTCCACACACCTTAAAGTTTAAACTATCACCTCCAAACAAAAAACACAAAAAATAATAGTAAAAAAAAATTAAAAATTTTTTTTTTCCAATACATTTTCATTAGAAAATGCAAGGGCTCTGTATTTTTTCCCAGGGGAATAAAATTTTGCTTTTATTTTCCTTGGGCAGAGCTTTGAAAGTAAAGGGATTCTTTCTTTGAGCTTTTACCCCCGAGCGGGGGAGCCGGGACATACTGCTACAACAGTACAACAGGCACAGAAACCCCTGAGGACTTTATTGTGCCCAATTAAGTCTCTACATTACACTGCTGCTAGTGTTATATCCATCACAGACATAGCAGCCCAAAAAATCATTTGTGCCATGATTTTATGTAGACTTACAGGCTTCCCCCCCGCAAAAGGGGACTCTTCCTCTCAACGGGAAATTTTGTATAAAACTTTCATCCATCAAGCTGTCAGGTGCAGCCCTTGGGCCCAACTTCAGAGCTGTCTTAAAGGGCCACCGTTTTTTTAAAAACGAATTACATTTTAAAATTTCCTTTAAATTTCCAAGGGAAAGTATATTTAATTTAAGTGTTTGTATTTTAAGTCTCCTGTTATTTCATGGGGTTTTCCCCCTGGAGGTAAATAGGTACGTTTTAACTCCTTGGGCAGGGGAGATAATAACTTCGGGTTTTCCATTCCACTCTAAAAAATAAAAGGAGAGGGTTATGTTAAAGACCTTGCGCTCCTCCACCTTCCATTTGGGGTTTCCCCCAATGCTCCATAAGGTTATTGAAACCTCTTGGCCAGTTCAGCACCTTTATTCTTTATTTTTTTTAGCAAGGCAGTGGGCGGGCTGGAGGTGTTTTTTGGGGCATTATCATTTTAGAAAAACGCCCGTTGGGCCCCGAAAAGGGGGGGATCAGGGTTCCCGCTTCAGTATGGGCACAGTTTCAAGTTTGGGGTTCATGGTTTCCCCCATTAATGTAGCTCTCCAATCTGGCAAGCAATTATGCAGGGCCCAAACCATGATACCCCCCCACCATGCCCTTTACTGTAAACAAGACACCTTGTTTTTTTGTACTCCTCACCTTGTTTTTCCCACCAAACATCTTGATGGGGATCCGAAAAACCCAAAAAGGTTTACCTTGGTCCATCAGACCACAGAACATGGGTTTCCCCGTAATCCATATTTTGTTTTTAACAAACTGGTTTTTGGCTTTTTCCCGGCATTTAAACTTTTGAAGAGGGTTTTCCCCTGGGATAAAACCATGGGGGCTAATTTGAAAGCAGTGTGGGCCCTGTGGTCTGAGCAGTGACAGGCTGACCCCCCCACCCTTATAAAACCCCGCGGGAATGCCGGCAGCACCCCATACTCTATTTTTAAAAAGACAATTCTGGATATGAGCTGAGCACGTGCACTCATTTTCTTTTTTCGACAAAGCGAGGGTTGTCCCCTGAGTGAACCTGTCTTGTTAAAACCCCCCTGAAAAGGTCCTTGGGTTGCCAAAAGCCAAATTTCAAAGGGGGTTTTGGGAATCTTTTTTTTAGCCTCAGCCATATTTTTAAAGCAACAATTTTTTTTTTTTAGATCCCAGAAAAGTTCTTTGCCATGACATTTTGCTTCCAGTGACCAGTAAGAAGAGTGTTTAAAAACGGGTTAAAAACCAAATTTTTTTTTTTTTGCCCGCGGGTTTTGGGCACTGGTGTTGTTTTGTTTTTTTGAAAGGGCACCACAATTTTCACGTTATACAAGCCGGGACACTGACTACTTTTCATTTTAAACAAAGTGTTTATTTCTTAGTGTTCCCCATGAAAAAAATTAAATGCAATATTTGCAAAACTGTGAGAGGTGTACTGACTTTTGTGAGATACAGTAACATAACATGGCACCCACAGGATCTATGTAGTGCACTGATATGTTGATCATGGCTATGACAGGGGGCATCACTGGCATGTAGGGTGTTGCGGTGCTCCAAACAGGGTGGGGGGAGCACATTACATATGCCATGTAATGTTAGCAACTGAGCAAAAAGTGATTTCCTTTGGACTCTTTTAATATTTCTTTGATCCTGATTTTTATCATCGGTCTTTAGGATATGTGGGGTGCAGCTTATTTTGGTTGGTTAGGGGGGTTGACTTGATACGCTCCAAAATTTGAGTGACCCAGGATTATAATTTTCTAATACATTTATAGGGAATTCTGAGTTAGTAGAATAGAGTGTGGCTACAATGAGCGTCTCTCTCTGGAGACCCGGGTTTAACCACATATTACATAAATAACCTATTTATTTCAATGATTCATTTCCCCTGTGGTGGCGCTGCAGAAGAACTGGACGCATGCTACCAAGCTCACCTAGTGATTACAGTCGATCTCTGGGGGTCACAGTACTGGGATGAGCTTTTATCTGGGACCCTTCCAAAGTAGATAATTCCTTTACGGTCCCATTAGCAACTCATTTTCGGCTCCTATTTGTGGCATCTGTTGGAGTACTGTAAAAATGTATCCACAGCAGGGCCATTGACTTCTACAGGGCAAACATTGTCCTAATTGGACTATATTTGCCCTATTCAGCATTTGTATACAATTTCTGCATCAGATATAAAAGCGTATTCCGCTGAACACAATGATGGCATATTGATAGGATACAGCATCAATGGGTGATAGGTGAGAGTCAGGGCCGGAATGGGACTCAAAAACAGCCCTGGCACACAGGTCCCACCAGCCCACATACAAAGTTTTCTGATTTTCGTAGTAGAACATATGCACATAATACTTCAAATGAATGCAATAAAAATGCAGTATGATAATAACAGTTAGATTTTTATTGATTTATTGATCAATATGATTTAATGCTAAAATTATATGTTATCATACAAACAATTATGTTTTGTTCCCAAAAAAAAAGCCAATGGGGGTACTTTGGCAGGGTTGCAAGAAGGGGGGAAATGGCGGGGGGCACCCGGGAGGTACGTAGGCAGTGGGACCAAGGGAGGGACGTAGGTGTTCGGGAGGGACCAAAGGGGGGTAATAGGAAAGGCCAAGAGAGGTAGGTAGCTATGTACCTACTTCTTGGGCCTTGCCTTCCTACACCCCGCTGCCAAAATAGCAAGACCCCCAAAAGTGAAGACCCCGTAACTTTCTATTCAGTAAAAACGCGGGGCAGGCCGGCTCCCGGAGAAGCGAGGCCTTTACCGGGCCTCTTAACATCATTGGGCCCCGGGCGAGCGTGAAGTGGGCCCCCCAAAAAACCCAAACCCCTCACAGGATAAAATGATACATTATTTATACAGCACCCAAATCAGATAAACCAGTACAAACCACCAAAAGGTAATAGGCCCCCTATACAAAGGTAAAGTAGCCCCTGTAGGAAGATAGTTTATAACCCCCTGTGGAGTTATCAGTCCTCGTAGGGTTTTTTTTTTTTTTTTTTTTTTTTAAAATTTAAAAAAAATTTTTTTTTTTTTTTTTTTTTTTATAATTTTTAACCTTTTTTTATTTTTATATTTTTTGGCCCCTTTTAGGCAGGGGGTTTTTTAAATATGCTGCCTAGGCCTGAGTATAAATTTCCCCAAAAAATTTGTACCGTTTTAGTTATAGGGGTTTTTCCCTTTTTTGGGCGGATTGGAGTTAAAATTTCCCCAAAAAAACCCCTTTAAAATACAGTAAAATGACTGTCTTTATTTCATGTAAAATCAGTGTCATCGTTTGCCGACATTTAAATTTTAAACCCACATTTATTTTCCTACTTCTGTAAGAAAAGGACAAAGAATTGATTTGCCCAAATCTTTGATTTCGTTTTAGTGGGGCCCCTTAAAAATTTATAGGAGGAAGCAAATCTCCCGGAATTCCAAAACTTACAAACAGGGAATTGCTAAAGGGAAAAACGTTTTTTGGGATGAATTTTTAGGAAAAATAATTCCGGTGGGTGGGGTTTAACATGGGTTTAGCGGGGCGGTTTTAGTGCCCAGGTACATTTTGGTTGGAAATACGCCCCCATTCAGTTTAAAAGGAAATGTTCACATAATTGCCGGAATGCGGCGAAATGCCCCCCTGAAATTTTATGGTAATTATAGCTTCTCATTTAGGGGGGTTTTTATGAATTCGCCGGGTTTTCCCCGGCATCCCAAAAGGAGGGTATCCCGGGGAAAAGGGAAGTGACATGTCACTTCTTTTTGGGTGTTTACGGGGCCGTGGATAATAAAAAATTGAATGGGGCCCAAAACCCCCCCGGTTTTAGAATTTTAAGGGGCTGACCGGGCCCCCTATTCTAAAAAAACCCAGTTTGCGGGCTTTATAAATTTTTCTGAGTACCCGTGAAAAATAAAACCAAAAACCTTCTGGGCTTTGTATGGCAAAATACGGGAATTTGCCGGGGGAAAAATGCTGTAAATCAGAGCACCGGGGGGGACATGTAGGGAAAAATGTCTTGGGCAAAGGATTTTCCTTTTTTCCCCAATAGAAACCAATCAGGCCCCTTTTTTTTTCATTTGTGCTCTAAAAAAAATGAGAGGGGAAAGCTTGAGGGGTTGGTGTGGAAAATAAAAAAACCCCTTGGGCTTGGGGCAGTTTTTCATACATGCCCCCCCTTAGTAAAATGCCCAATTTTTAGTTTTTTTGCAGGGCTTCTTTGGGCAATTAATCCCCAAAATTTCACCCTCGGGATACGTAATGTGTCGTAAGCACATGCCCCAACTCCCCTATTTTTTTCAATGGGAATATGAAATTCAGGTCGAAAATGAACTGGGGTTTTTGTACTCTAATGAAAACCCAATGGGCAGTGTAGTAAATACATCCCCAAAATCTCCTTTTTTGGGGGGGGGTCCCGTTTTTTTGGGGGTTTCTCCCCCCGCCCCCCCGGGGGAAAGTTGGAATTCCTCCCCCCGCCTGAGGGGCGGGGGGGTTCTTTAAAGGGGCCGCGGGGGCGGGAAAAGTAGCGTGGCGCGCTACTTTGGCCCCCGGGGGTCGTGAAAGGGCCGGGTGAAGGGGCCGCGCGTCCCCGCTAACCCCCCCGCGGTTTTCCGGAGGGAGGAGGGCGGAGGGATCGCTCCCTCCTCCCCGTTTTGGTCCGGGGGTTTTGTGCGCCCCGTGCTTAAGACCCGGGGGCCGGGGAAAGGTAAACGCGCGGCTGCCCCTCATTCCCCCTGGTTCGTGAGGAGTTCGGGCAGGAGCCTGGTCGGAAAGGGGAAATTTTATTTTTTTTTTTTTTATTAGTTTAGGGGGCTTACTGGCTAAAAAGAGAGGGCAATACCGGGAAAAACAATGGGGGCATCCCCCTTTGGGCAACAGGGGGGCATCCCCTGGAACAAGGGGGGCACACCGGGGCCCCCCAAGGGGGGGCACTCCCGGGCAAACAATGGGGGCCATTACGGGAAAACCCAATTTGGGGGCACTCCCCTAAAAATTTTTGGGGCATATGGAAAACAATGGGGGCATCCCCTTTGGCAAAAATTGGGGCACCCCTGGCAAACGGGGGAAATTTTTTTGGAACCCAATGGGGGCCCACTCCCTGGCAAAAAAAGGGGGGGCACACCTGGCAAAAAAAGGGGGGGTTTCACCGGAAAACAAAAGGGGGGCACTCCCTGGAAAATGGGGGCCTACTGGAAAAACAATGGGGGAACTACTTGGCCCCCAATGGGGGCATCCCTTTGCAACAATGGGGGCATCCCCTGGTAAACAGATGGGGATACCTGGAAACAATGGGGGCCATTCCCGGGAAACAGAGGGGGGCCATTTACCTGGCCCAACGGGAGAGGGCAATTACCGGGCAACAATGGGGGCACCCCGGGGGGAAAAAAGGGGGGCCCATCCCCTTGGCAACAGGGGGGAAATACCGGGAAAAACGGGATGGGGCACTCCCCGGGCAACAATGGGGGCATTTACCTGAAAACAATTGGGGCACTCCCGGGCAACAAGGGGGGGCATCCCCTTTGGCAAAAAAGGGGGGCATCACCTGGCTAAAAGATGGGGCCCCTTACCTGGGCAAAATGGGGGCACTCCCTGGCAAAAATGGGGGCCCTACCTGGAAAAACAAGGGGGGCCCAACCGGGGCTAACGGGATGGGGCCTACCGGGGGAACAATGGGGGCACTACCTGGCAAACAAGGGGGGGGCCCTATTGGAAAAACAATGGGGGCACTCCCTGGCAACAATGGGGGACCCACCTGGTTTAACCAGAGGGGGCCCATACCGGGCAACAAGGGGGGGCATTTCCCTGGAAAACAGGGGGGGCACTACCGGGGCAAAGAGGGGAAATACCTGGAAAAACAATGGGGGGCACTACTGGCACAATGGGGGAACTTCCCTTTGGCAACAGGGGGGGCCCTTCCCCTGGCAAACTCGGGGGGCCCCTACCTGGCAAACAGGGGGGGCCACTATGGCAACAAGGGGGGTTTACCTGGGCCAAACAGGGGGGGCCACTCCCTGGCAAAAAAGGGGGAAAATCCCTTGGCAAAAAAGAGGGGGCACTACCTGGCAAAAATTGGGGGAAATTTCCCTGGCTAACGGGGGGGCCCAAAAACCTGGCAAAAAAGGGGGGCCCCTCCCTTGGTTTAAACAAAGGGGGGCACCTACCTGGCTAACAAAGGGGGGCATCTCCCTGGCTAAAAATTTTGGCTTACCTGGCTACAGAGGGGGCATTTATTTGGCTCCCAAGGGGGTTTCAAACCGGCCTTTTTAAGGGGGCCCCTCCCTGGTTTTGGGGGGTTTATTTCCCTGGCTATAAGGGCTTCTACCTGGTTTCTTAAAAAGCCTTTTTATGCATTTGGGGGGAGTGGGTGGGGTTTTTTGAAGGGGCTAAATTCCGAAAAGAGGGGGCGTGTAAAGGGCCCAAACTTTTGCCGCGGCGCGTTTTGTGCGCCCCCCCCACTAAAATTCCTGCTTTTTCATTTTTCAAAATTTGGGCCCAACTATGGTTGGACCCCTTTTTTGAGCGTTTTTGGGTTTGAAATTAAAATTTTGCATTTAAAACACCAAAAGGCGCATAAATTAAATCCAGCCCTACAAGGGTTTTATTTAAACCAACACCCCACACCAGGGCCCCCAAACCCAGAAATTTTCCCAGGGCCCCATACAGTTTGAAGCCCCTGGGCCCCCCCCCCCCGAAAAACCCGCCCCCCCCAAAAACCCCGATCCCCCCGGGCCCCCCCAGAAAAAAAAAAAAACGGCCTCAAAGGGAAAAAAAATGGCCCATTTTACCACTTTAATACATGGGCAAAAAAAAAATGTATTGTGTAGAAATTTAGCAAGTGGGGTCACCATCTGTCTGCCCTCCACATCATAGACACGGGGGAAAATGTCCTCCATTTTTCCCCTCCCCCCAAATTACAATACCCCCCCTCCAAAACCCCCCCCCAATTTAAAATTTTCCCCCTCCCCCAAACTTAAAAATTTTCCCCCCCACCCCATTAAAATTTCCCCCTCCACCCACATACAATATCCCCTCCCCCAAACTTTACAATTTTCCCCCCCTCCACCCACATACAATTTTCCCTCCACCCAATACAATATCCCCCCCACCCAATACTCCCTAAATCCCCCTCCCCCCCACATACAAATCCCCCCCCAACCCCCCATACATTTTCCCCCTCCCCCCACATACAATTCCCCCTCCACCCCCCTTTTACATTTTTCCCCCCCCCCCATAAAATACCCCCCTCCCCCCAATACAATATCCCCCTCCCCCCACTTTACAACCCCTCCCCCCCAAAACAATCCCCAACCCCAAATCTTCCCCCCCCCCAATAAAAATTTTCCCCCCTCCCCCCCAAAAATTACAAAAACCCCCCCCAAAACCCCCCACCATTAAAATATCCCCCCCCCCCCACATAAATACCCCCCTTTCCCCCAATCCCAATATCTCCCCCCCCCCCCACATAAAATTATCCCCTCCACCCACATAAAATCCCCTACCCCAAAATTCAAAATCCCCCCACCAATCCCAATATCCCCCCCCCCCCACTTACAATTTCCCCCCCCATGTTTCCCTTGTAAAGCACCTCCCCCACCTTTAAAATAAACACCAGCAAGGGGTTTAATTTGTCCCTCCAAACCATTTCATTTTTAAAACCCTTTCAACCCCCCCAAAAATAGAGCCACTTTGAGGTCAGACACCAGTCAGGGTTAACCTACAACCCCGGCCACTAGGGCCGGGAAAAAAAAAAAAACCCCCCCCCACCGCTCAGGCCCATCACATTTCAGTGAAAAAAAGCACTGATCCAATTTAGAAGCCCAAAAAAACCCCCGAAATCAGGTTTCTCCAGGGGGGGAAAAGTTATTTGAGAGTGTTCTTTCTCTAAAGAGTGTTTTTATTCCCCTTTTCCCCTGCATCCCTTCCACACCCCCATGAGGGAACTTGTCCCCCCCACAGTCATCCCCGCAGAAATTACACACCAAAAAAACTTAGGAAAACCCCAATTTTCAAACATTTCTTTAAACCCATTTCCCAACCCCCTGTTTTCAAAAATTCCCCGGGGTGGGGAAAAGGGGGGACAAGCCAAAAACTTTGAGGGTTTGTTCCCCAAGGGGTTTGGGGGGTTTGGGGCGAGGGCTAACCCCCCCCCAGATAATGCTACAGGTATGGGTGCTCCCCCCAACAATTAATTAACCCGGTAGGTAGGCAAAAAAAGGGAAAAGGTTTTCCCGGGTAATTTGATAGGGCCCCATTTAGGTAGGTAGACACCCGCTGGTAAATTGGTAGGCCCAGCCCAAAGGGAAGGGTTTTGGGGGGTACCTAGCCATGAGTCCCCTTTAGTTTGTAGGCCGGGGCAGGGCCCCCCCCTTTTGAAGGGTTAAATGGAGTCGGGCCCTCCTTTTTGAGGGGTTTGGTGGGTCAGGGCCCTCCTTTTTAAAAGGGTTTGGGTTTGGAGGCCCGGGCCCTCCCTTTTGAGGTTAGGTGCAGCCCGGGCCCCTTTTGGTTTTAGGCAGCAGGGGCCCCCTTTTGTTTTAGGCAGCCCCTAGGGACCCCCCTTTTGGGGATAGGAAACCCAGGGCCCCCTTTTGTTTTTAGGCAGCGGGCCCGGGACCCCCTTTAGGATAGGCCCGCGCCAGGGGCCCCTTTAGTGATAGGCAGTCAGGGCCCCCTTTAGTGAAGGCCCCGCCCGGGAAACCCCTTTTTGTGTTTGGCAAACCAAAGGGCCCCCCTTTAAAATAGGCAGGGCAAAGGGGCCCCCTTTAGGATAGGCAGGCCAGGGGCCCCCCTTTAGTGGATAATTTTGAAAACGCCAGGGCCCCCCCTTTCTTGCCGGGAAAGGGGGCAAGGGCCCGGGACCCCCCTTTTGTTTATAGGGAGCCCCCAGGGACCCCCTTTAGTGTAGGCAACGCCGGGGGCCCCCTTTTTGGGTTTGGCAGGCCAAAGGGCCCCCCTTTTGTGATTTGGCGGGCCCGGGACCCCCCCTTTGGATAGGCAGCGCCGGGGCCCCCTTTTTAAAAAGGGATAAAAGGGGAAACCGGGCCCCAGGGGGACCCCCTTTTTTGGGTAGGCAGGCCCGGTCCCCCTTTAGTGATAGGCAAGTCCCCCGAACCCCCCCCTTTGTGAATGGCAAATCAGGACCCCCCTTTTGTGATAGGCAGGGGGCCCAAGGGACCCCTTTGTGAAAAGGCAGTCAGGGGCCCCCCTTTTTGGTTTTCTAAAAGGCCCGGGGGGGCCAGGGACCCCTTTAGTGTAGGCGCGCCAGGGCCCCCCTTTTGTGAAGGCAGTCAGGGCCCCCTTTTGTTTATAGGCAGGTTTAGGACCCCCTTTAGTGTTTGGAGCCCAGGGGGCCCCCTTTTGTGATGGCGTGCCGGGGGCCCCCTTTTTGTGGGTAGGCAAGGGCCGGGCCCCTTTTTGTGATAGGCAGCGCCAGGGGGCCCCCCCTTTGGAAGGGAGGGCCAGGGGCCCCCTTTAGAGATAGGCCCGCAGTGCCCGCTTGTATATTAAAAAAAACAAAAACAATTTACTTTTTTTGGGGGCCCCGGTTTTCCCGCCGCCCCCGAGCTGCCGCCGGCTCCTTTCCCCCCTGCATAGGGGGCGCGGGGGAAAAATGGCCCTCAACCCCCGCCGCCCACCCTCAGCAGTAGGGGCCCGGGGCCCCGGGAGGCTGAAGGGGGGTAATTTCATTCAGCCCGCCAGGGAGATCAGCGGGGAGGCTAATGGCCCCTGCGCTCCGCTGACACCCGCTGCCCCCGGGGGTCGGGGACCCTTAGTCCCCGCTCCCCGGGGCCCCCTCTCTGGGGGGTCGGGACGGGGCCCGGGGTTTCAGAGATCGGTTTCCCCGGCTGGGCCCCCGGGGAGCGACTTTCAAATTTGGGGGGCCCCCCCTGTGGGGCCGGCGGGGGGCCCGGTTTTGGCGGGCCCGGCCGCCGGGCCCGCCCTGCCGTGAGGAATAAGGGGGCCCGGGTTTTCCCGGGGGCCCCCTTTTTCCCCCCGGGCCCCCTACGGGGTAACCCGGGTTTTACCCCTGTATGGCGGCCCTTTTTCCCCCAAAATGAATGCTAGATAATAGCCCCCCAAATTTTTACATGACCTGTTTTTGTAACTCCAGGGGGGGGGTCCGGAGAGTGAAGATCTGTTTGTAGAAGGTTTCCAATAAACAGCAGCTGCCACACAGGTGGCAGGGGAGGGGGCACAGCACGCACAGGGAGTGAGGAGGGGGGAAAAGGGGGAAGTGAGGAGGGGGGGCAGGGGGTGAGGAGGGGGCACGGGGAGCAAAGGGGGGGCACAGCAAGTGAAAGGGGGGGGACGGGACGCCAGGGCAGTGGGGGGAGGGGGCCCGCACGTGAGGGGGGGGCCCCAGCACGGACCGGGCAGTTTAGGAGGGGGGACGCCCAGTGAGGGGGGGCACCAGGGAGTGAGGGGGGGGGCACCGGCCCCGGGCCAAGGGGGAGCGAAAGGGGGGGGGGGCCCCTTTCCCCAAAAGTGGGAGGGGGCACAGCAGCAAAGGGGGGTGAGGAGGGGGGCAAAAGGGGGGCCCCAAAGGGGGAACGCACAGGGCAGGAGGAGGGGGCACAGCACGTGAGGAGGGGGCACAGCACGCCCCGGGCAGTGGGGGGGGGGCACAGGGACCCGGGGGTGAGGAGGGGGACCGGGCCCGTGAGGGAGGGGGCCAGCCCCGCACAGGGGGGAGGAGGAGGGGGCACAAAGGGGGCCCGGCGGAGGAGGGGGCCTGGGGCGGTGGGGGGAAAGGGGGCAACAGGGCAGTGAGGGGGGGGCCCCCAAAGGGGACGCCCCAGGGCAGGCGGGGGGGGGGCACAGCCCCAGTGGGAGGGGGCACAGCACGGGGGGGACCGGGCAGTTAAAGGGGGGGGCACCGCCCCAGTGGGGGGGGAGGGGGGGGGAACCCGGGGCAGTAGGGGGGGGGCGGGGCAGTGAAGGGGGGGGGGGGGGGAGGGGGACAGGGGAGTGGGGGAGGGGGGGACAGCCAGTGAAGGGGGGGGCACAGGGGAGTGAGGGGGGGACAGCACGGAAGGGGGGATAGGGAGGGGGGGGCCCCCGCCCAAAGGGGGGTGAGGAGGGGGCCCAAGGGGGGCACCCGGGCAAATGAGGAGGGGGACCCAGGGCCCCCCAGTGAGGGGGGGGCAAGGGCAGTGGGAGGGGGGCACAGGGCAGTGAGGAGGGGGGGCCCACGGGGAGTGAGGAAAGGGGGGACCACCAGGGGGAGGGGGGGGGCACGCACGTGGGGGGGAGGGGGAAGGGGGCACGTGGGGGGGGGGGGGCGGGGGGGGAACAAAGGGGGCAGTGAGGAGGGGGCCACCAAGGGGGGGGCATGAGGAGGGGGGGACAGCGCAAATGAGGAGGGGGCCCCAGCCAGTGAGGGGGGGGGCACAGAAAAGTGAGGGGGGGGGGAACCGGTAGTGAGGAGGGGGGACCGGTAGTGAGGAGGGGGCACAGGGCAGTGAGGAGGGGGGCGGACCGGGCAGGGAGGAGGGGGGCGAACCAGCCAGGGAGGAGGGGGGGCTACACTGGTAAAAAGGAGGGGGGGGGGGGCACAGGGCCGTGGGAGGGGGGGCCCCAGAAAAGGGGGGAGGGAGGGGAGGGGGCCCCAAAGGGGGGCCCCGTGGGGGGGGATCCTTCCTTGGTTCTGGCTCCGTTTCTCATCTCCGCCCTGCTGTTTAGTGCGGGGCCCCCCCCCTGTCCTGAACCCGACAGACCGGGCCCGGGGGAGGTTTTAATAGGAAGAGGTTTCTCTATATCCTGGCCCCCCCGTTTTGCTTCCTGGGCTGCCTGCTCCCGTAATGGGTTAGGTCATTTCATTTCCAACTCTTCCCCTTTTTGGCGGGGGGGTCCGTATTTGGGGTCCCCTCCCCGCCCTCCCGGGGGGGGTTGGGGATTCCTCCCGGGGGGGTTGGGGGTCCTTTAAATGGCCGCCCGGGGAAAAAGTAGGCTAGTGCGCTTTTCCTTGGGGCCCCCGGGCCCCTTACGGGGGTGGAAGCGGCCCAGCCCGCGGGGCCCCCTTCCCCCCGCCCGGAGTCTCGCTTTTGCAGGGAGGAGGCGGAGGGATCGCCCCCCTCCCCCCCCCCTGTATGTACAGGCGCGGTGGGGTGCGTCACACATAACCAGGTCAGCGGCGCGGGGGGAAATTTACCCCGCGGCTGGGGGAGTGAGCGCGGGTTTTTGCCCCCCCCCCTCACTTTTTTTCGGGCCCCTGAGGAGATCGTCCGGGGGGTGCCCGCGGAGCCTGGGGTTTAGGTAAGGGGATTTTATTTTTTTTTATTTTTATTAGGGTATATGGGGGGGTTTGCCTTTTGGGAACAATTTGGGGGGGGAAATACCTTTTCCCAAAAGGGGGGGGACCAAACTACCGGCAAACGAGGGGACATCTCCTGGCAAAAGGGGGGACATCTACCTGGCAAAAAATGGGGGCACTTTCCTGGAAAAAATGGGGGCACTACCCGGCAACCCCGGGGGGATTACCTGGCACAGGGGGACATCTACCTGGCAACAATGGGGGCATCTACCTGGCAACAGAGGGGGCACTACCTGGCAACAGATGGGGGACATCTACTGGCAACAGAGGGGGCATCTACCTGGCAACAATGGGGGCACTACCTGGCAACAGAGGGGACATCTACCTGGCAACAGGGGGCACTACACTGGCAACATGAGGGGCACTACCTGGCAAACATGGGGGGCACTATCCTGGCAACACTGGGGGCCTACCTGGCAACAGCGGGGGCATCTACCTGGCACATAGGGGCCATCTACCTGGCAACAAAGGGGACATCTACCTGGCAACAGAGGGGGCACTACCTGGCAACCGAGGGGGACATCGACCTGGCAACAGAGGCAACTACCTGGAACAATGGGGGCACTACCTGGCAACAGAGGGGACATCTACCTGGCAACAGAGGGGGCACTACCTGGCAACAATGGGGGCACTACCTGGCAAACAATGGGGGCACTACCTGGCAACACTGGGGGCACCTACCTGGCTAACAAAGGGGGGGCACCTACCTGGCTACAAAGGGGGCATCTACTTGGCTACAAGGGGGCATCGATCTGCCTGTAAGGAACACGACCTGCTTATGGGGGGTTACTACCTGGCTATAAGGGCATCTACCTGGCGTTCTTCCAAAGCCGTTATGCAGTTAGGTGGAGTGGGTGTGGCTTTTTGAAGGGGCGTGGCATACCGATAAGATGGGCGTGTCCATGCACTAAAATCTCCTGCTTTTTCATTTTCAAAAGTGGGCAACTGAGTTAGGTGCAGTCGTGACAGACAGGCAGGGGAAGCTGCTGCTGTATATACTCACTGGGCAGGGCGGGCAGCTGTCGTCCTGCCCCACCTCCTCACATGTGACCATGACACAGAGCCCGGCCAGCAGAGACTAGCTACGGCCGCTGCGGAGCATCCCGGCTCACTGCGGCCCTCAGCTGCGGGCGCGGCGGCCGGCAGCTCCTACGTAGCGGCCGCGGCCCTCAGCGGCGGCCCCCTCTAGTGGCTGCAGGCGCAGCCCGCCTCTGTCACCTGGCTCGCCGTTACTTGCATGCGGAGCATCCCGGGCGGTTCAGTTGCGGCCGGCGGCCTCCTGTAGTGGCCGCAGCTGCCGCCTATGCATATATAAACAAGTGCCAGCCGGGCGGCCCACGTGTGTCCCGTCTCCGCAGCCCGCCGGGCATTTGCCCGGTCGGGCAGATTCTCAGTCCGGGCCTGGTGAGAGTCCACACCCTGGAACCCACATCTATCTTGAGAATGGGCTCCAGAACCTCTCTGCTTCAGACAGAGAGGTGGTTGTGGAATGTTCCCAGTGATTTCAGTGTTAGCTCTGAGTACAGCCAAGTCACTAATACAAAACAGGGCACAGCTCCATCTAGAGGTTATGTGAAGTATCACAATGATAAAACGGGACACGGAACAATTTTTAAAATTTGCTTTATTTGTCTAATTCTTTTAGCTCTTCTGACAATAGTGGTACTTCCAGCGTCTGTCCCTACAAAACAAATCAGATTGGGAGTCAAGTGAAATAAATGAGATTGCAATATACAGTATGATGATAACTAACTGTTCAGTAACATAGACAATAGTGTTGCTCTTAGATTGATAGCCTGACGGATGCATGGACCCTGCACAGTGTACACCAAGTCTCTACAGGTCCATATGCTGCCTCTGACAGGTACCATATTAACCCACATGAGCAAGTAGAATACCTCCATTATACTGTATGCCAACAGAGGGCAACTGGAGACCCTCAGATGTCTTACGTGTGGCCCCCAAATCCTTTCCCCTCTTTTGACGAGTGCTCAACGTTTCAAGCTTTAATATCAGGCCTTGCCTGTCCACAGGAGATATTATTGATGGAAACCTGGTCTTCGTACTATAGATTGGGGAAGGATATGAATGAGCTGGTCCTATTGGGCAATGTAGTTTAGCCTTTTCTGAGTGGTCATGTGACTGCGCCGCTTCTTATGTCAATATCAAGTAATATTACCTTTACCCTGTTGCCATTGTGGTCCGGAAAAATAAAAGCTGAGCTCTAATTGATTGCTATGGGCTCTGATTGGTTGCTATGGGCAACAAAGACTGTCTTAATGTTAGTTTTGAGGCCCATTACCTCCCAAATATAGAAATCAAATGGATATTGGGCCTCATTTATCAAAACTGTCTAATAGCAGGACTGTCCTTGTTGCCCATAGTAACTGATCAGAGCTTGGGCAACAAAGTGTCTTAATGTTAGACAGTTTTGATAAATGAGCCCCATTACCTCCCATTGAGGATACTTACTCTTTGCTGTTGTCATGGTAACTATGGGCACCAGTTAGGTAATAGCCTGCAGGTGCATCCCATCTCAGGTAAGCGTCAAAGTCATTGACGTAGTCACTCCACTTGCAGCTTCTTTGAACGGCCGTCTCTCCTTGACAGCAGAGGAATTTCCATCTAGAAAATAATTTTTCATGTTTTTTAGGACCTTTTTCACATATAATTCAGGTTTCCCCTTCTCACATAGACATGACTTTAATACAATTTTGTGAGCCTAGTCCTACACCAATTCTCTGAAATAAGCAGTGGAGTCACAAGTGAATTTTGACCGGGTGCCCCAGATGGGCGCCACTTTCATCCGTGCCTATGTGCTCAGGATGCGGCAGAAACCTATGGCCAATTAGGTAACCTTAGGCTCAGTGCCCGGCCATTTTCTAGTGTAGCAAACTAGGATTACACTACAATAATGTGCATTGTATCTGATGTCTGTGTGTGCTATACTTTGCTGACCTGTTGATTCAGTGATGTGTTGATGCAGTGAAAATTGCCAAGTTATGATGACTAATACAAACTGTGATGTGGAAAGGATTATCTGACAACACAGCCTCAAGAGAGGGTTCCCATATAGACATGGAAGGGACGCAGGTTAAAGAGAGGATACCTAGGATTAGCATCGGAGGGTTGTGATTCAGCATGATATCCTGATGGAAGCATTGCTGACCCCGATGCTAAGGGGCCAATACCACCTTCACTTCCTTGTCACAGAACAAAAAGGTTATGGAAAGAAAAACAGTTGAAGAGAGAGAGTGCAGCCATACTAGTTGGTGGAGCCTAGAATCCGGAAGTTCATGAGGTAAATCAGTGCTACAGACCTCATGGCCGTTAGTTTCCAGCATTTGCCTTAGACTTGGCCAACAGCTTAATGCTCTGTAGAAGGATACCCATATGGGAATATCTGGAAGGGATTTATGCGAGGGACTTAAAGGGAATTGCCACCCGTAAACTAGTGGAGACTATTTGAAAATTGCCTTCTTATTTGATGTACATCTTGTTTGGAAGTAAAAGAAGTGTTGGTTTTGCTCCTCCATTCTTTGTCTCCTGCCTGTTTACTCTGCACTACATCATGGACACCTCGCTGTAACGCACAGGCAGTTGAGGTTACAACCCCACACTGTCTCCCAGGGGAACCTTAGGAGTTAACACCACTCCTCCTAAGTCTGCAGATCCCCTTCTTCACTGTAATTGACCCAGGGTAGCACAAGAGGATTGGGATCATAGCCACCATGACAACTATTGCTATCTTACTCTCTGATGTGACTCTGGGACGTTACATAGGAAGATGCTGGAAAAGCAAGGGCCAAATATCTGAAGGCAGCAAATTCCGCTGATATTAGTCATGGATGCACTACGACTAAGGGTGGGAGACAAGAAGATAGACTGAGCACTGCACAGGATCCTGGGGCTCGTAGTTTTACAGGGCAAAGTTAAACAGCTTTCATACAAGAAATGCTGCTACTCGGCTGCAGAGACTGGCAGCTACATACAGAGCAGGAAAAGCAGAAAACATCACAGGGAAATTAATGAAAATAGACTATTTAAGAGTATTTTTGGGGGGGGGGGTCCCCAGTCAAATTAACCCCTTAATGACTAGCCACCTACTTTTGACGTCAGGTGGTGCAGGTCATCTTTCTGCAGCAATGCCAAAAGATGTCGCTGCAAAAAGGGGGTTTGTGGCTTTCAGCACTACAACTGTGCTTGGGACAGCGCTGTAGTTAACATCTCCATTTCTAGAGCAATCTCTGTTCAGTTAATGCAACAGAGGGGAGGAAGCTTCTGACCACCAGCATTTAACCCTTTGATTGCTGTGGTCAAAATGGACTCTCCTGCTTCTTCCAGGTGACCCAATGGAGCTTGGGGAATATCTATACAGTCAGCCCTAAGGACCTAGAGTAGTCCAGGGCTGTCTGCATAGTAAGACTGCGGTCAGGGCACACTGTGTGTTGCCCTGACAGCAGCCTGTGTCATACTTACACAGATTGTAATGTATTTGCACACAGGAGTACACAGGAGTATGCTAATACATTACTAAGTGTAAAAAAAAATTGTACAATAGTTATCCCTTAATGGGATGCAATACAATTAATACCAAACAGATGGATGTACAAACAATCCCACCCAGTGGTCAAGTCCAAGTAAAAAAATGATGTTTAAAAGTATATCAAAAAATAAATTTAAAGTTCAAATCACCCCCTTTTGTAATTTTACAAAAAAAAAAAAATATTAAAAAAGTTACACATAATTGTTGTTGCTGCATCCCTAAACATCATTTATTGCCTATGCTAAACACCGTAAAAGCAGAAAAAATTGAAAAATGCCAAAATTAAATTTTTAGGTCATTTCACATCCCCTAAAAATTGGGATAAAAGTGATCAAAAAAGTTGCATCTATCCCAAAATGGTACCAATAAAAAGTACTCTGCAACCTGCAAGAAATGACCCCACACTCAGGTCCATAGGTGAAAGTGCAGAAAATGGAGCGGCAGCGGAAATGTCAAAAATAGTGAATGTTTGAACTTATTTTATGGTACTTAATTATAAGGAAAACCCTACATATTTGGTATTAGTATCGTAACAATCTACAGAATACCGATAGCACTTAATTTATACCAAAGAGTGAACAGTGTTAAAACAAGACACCCGGCAAACATGGAGCAGGTATGTTTTTTCACGTATTGCCCCAATTAGAATTTTTTTGTGGTTTTCCAGTATATTCTATGTTAAGGTCAATGATATTAGAAAGTGCATCTTGTCCCGCAAAAGAAAAGCCCTCATATGTCTATGTAGATGGAAAAATCAAAAAGTTATGGCTCTGGGAAGGAGGAGAAGGAAAAATGAATGTGACAAAAGAAAAATAGGCTGCGGCAGGAAGGGGTGAAGGGACTAACTTATCTGTCAGTGTTGCACCAGGGCTCACGTTGCTCTCACCATAGTGTCACTTCCAGTTTCCTTAGCTAACCCTTGTGTTATGGGAACTGGAAGAGACCTTGGACGTCACATGTCACACTTCCGTTTTCCACAATATATGTGTAACTTAAAGGGGTTTTGCCACGATCAAATGTTGATGTGGGATCCTCCAAAATGGGTATTTAATCACTTTTCTAAATATATGTAATTAAAAAAAGTGAATCCTCTGAGAGCTGCAGCCTTACTTAGATGCCCTTAGTTTCCTGACTGTTTACGTTAGCTACGACCAGGAGCTGATCTGGCAAGCTCCTGGCCGTGCTTGCATTGTTTGCATTTCTTAGCTGATGGCAGGACACAGGAACCGCTTTGAAGGGAGGGGGAGAAAACAGCAGTGTTTCTGGGCATCTGCACTAGCTTTGTTTCTGTGTCATAGCCTGTGTCTACTGCATAGAGAATCCGCTGGTTGTAATGTAATTATCTGAGTAAACATGCAGACGCTCCCTGCTCAGCCTTTCCCAACCTCCTCCTCCCTCCCCCCCCCCTCCCCGTCCGTAGTAAGTGAACACTGCCTGCTCGGAGATTATCTTTACTCATGAGCAGATAAAAGGGAGAGAACAAAACCCGTATAGCTTGTGCACAATACAGATATCCTCTGTGGTTTAGCCAAACATGCTTGCTCAACTACAGAGACTGAATATCAGAAGCGTGCATGGAAGGTGGAGTGATGACATCACAGAGGAGGTACTTGGTTTTTTAAACACAGAAGCAAGACGCCCCTTTTTTCAAGGCTCAAGAGGGGAGTATCAGCCTGTTAGGTGAGGAAATCACTTATTGGCAAAACCCCTTTAAGGAAATTGGAAGTGCTGTTGGATATCACATTAACAGTGACACCGCAGCAGTAGGAAAGCTGAAAGGTAAAGTGACCCTTAAAAAATCTTCTATACCTAATCCTATGGGTTTGTTCAGACAAATAAATTACTGGTGCATAGTGGCGCGTACTGTGCATGCCGCTATACGCCTGCAGATTCAGAAGGACACACTGACCAGAAACGTCCTTATGAAGCCTCTCATTGATTTTCATTCTCCCAGGCGGGTAAGGACCAGGAAGAGTTGACTTTGCTTGGGCGCGTATTGTAAGTTGGGGGAAAGAACAGGTAATCATAGATCTCAATGAGAGCTATGAATTATCGTAATGTCGGCACGCACTTTGGGTGTATTGAAGCGCAATTACTCGCCGAAGTACAGACCGAGCATACACCGTGTGAACATACCCTAACTCTGATTTAGGGTTACTGTAAGTGTCACAGGTAGGGTCAAAGATATGCACAGAGAAAAATGTTTAAATAAAACAGAACCCCATTTGAGCAATACTCAAGCAATGTATTTGAATGTAGCCGGCAGTCACACAGCGCTCTATGTTAATGCTCTTTAGTAAAAGAACAAAATTATACCAGGATTTCATCCCTAAAAGCAGAAATGCGCTGATGCCTTCTAGTTATTATAGCATTATATAATAATTGAACCCCACAAATCTGAATCACGGCTGACGCAGTTCAGTCATACATTATATGGGTGAATAAGATTGCCTTTACCTTCTGTCTTCTTTTTTATTATCATGGTAACTATCCATTCCACTCAGAACGGTACCGAATGGGCAGACATAAGTGAACTCCTGATCAAAGTCATTGACGTAACCTGACCAGGAACAGGAACCTGAAGAACTGAAGGTGCTTTGGCAGCCGAAATCCCAGACGCGATCCTCATGCTTATTGTCATGGATGCTGGAGGAAGGTGGAAGAGGGTGTTAATACATTTATTGGAAACATTCAGATAATATATAATGGTTTGGAATTATTACAGTGGATGGGAGCAGTATATGAGTAGATACATCAGAAGGCCGTTACAGCTCCGGGGGGGGTTGTCACCCAGCAAATCTGCCTACTCATGGGCGTAAACATAGCCATAGTGGCAGCTGATGGGACTACTCCACTGGTGTCTGCACTTCTTACACTTGCCTTGGGGTCCTTTTAGTCCTAGTTACACTCATTCACCTATTTATGTTCTGATGCATCTCTATCCTGTATTTCTCTATAGCTACTATACACAACCCCTGCAACCAGGGCAAGGAATACGTGTAAAGTCCTAGCAATGTGTGTTAATACTTGATTAAGAAAGAGTGGCTTAAACACAACCCCCTGGCAGCTAACAGGGTCCATATCCTCCCGGCCTGCCCAGACCCCTCTTCCCACTTTTACCAGCTACTTCCCAGGACAATCTGCATAAAGAACTTCTATGTGTTATTACCTGTAAATTAAGTTAATGCTCTGGCGACTCGGACATACATAGTAGAGAGGTTGATCGTAGTCATTGGCCCATCGTTCTGGAGGAAATAAAGCAGGTGCATTATGTTCATTGTAATAAGCAAGAGCTTCATTACGTCATCTGCCATTTGCAGGAAATTGTGGAAATATCCCAATGCATTATCACAGGGATCAGTTATTGCATCCTACTTAGGGGACGGCCACACGGCACTGACAAAACACCGGTATTGGAAATGACTTATGGTAACTGGCAGGAGCCCCCTATCACTTTATTCACCAGTGCCCAAGAACTTCAAGTTATGCCTCTGCATTCTCTATTAGGTTAGACAGCAGTACCATAGATGGCAGCGAGAACATGCCAATGGGGAACCGCATTGTGTCATCAAAGAGCTCTTCAGAATATGGATTATCTGGAGCGGTCTGTACATTGGGTGACATTTGGGCTGTGTTTGCTTCAGGTTGGACTGATGATGACAATGATGATGATGACATTTGTGGCCGTGACTGAGAGGATGAGGAGGTAAAACCACTTGAAGCTGGTTGTGTTAACCACTGAAGAACAGATTGGTGCTGCTGTTCACTAATGAGACTCACAGGGAACCGACCAAGCGATGGCAGGCTTAATGGTCCTGCAACTGACGATGTGCTCAATGGTGTGTTGTCCGGAGCACTGGAAGGAGTGCCTTGTCTCATACCTCTAGCTCCACGTCCTACGCCCCTGCTTGCTCGCTTGCCACCTCTAGTTTGCTCCATGTTCAAAAATCAAAATATTTAAAAGGTCAATATTTGATCACAGTCTCTTATTGAAGAACTGTACTGCAAAAGCAGCAAATCAACAGTGTTCTTAAATGCCTATACTTTGCAACTGGCAAATAGGATTATAAACAGAATTTTTTCTATGGAATATCTGTGAAATGGGGTCTTACGGAAGAGCCCTGACAACAAGACAGCACATCAAAAGTGTTCTTGAATCCCTATAATTGGCAACTAGGATTAGAAATAGATTTTTTTTTATGGAATATCTGTGAAATGAGGTCTTATGGAAGAACCCTGACAGCAAGACTGCACATCAAAAGTGTTCTTGAATCTCTATAATTGGCAACTAGGATTAGAAATAGAGTTGTTTCTATGGAATATCAGTGAAATGAGGTCTTATGCAAGAACCCTGACAGCAAATCAACAGTGTTCTTAAATACCTATACTTTGCAACTGGAAAATAGGAGTAGAAATAGATTTTTTTCTATGGAATATCTGTGAAATGGGGACTTATGGAAGAACCCTGACAACAAGACAGCACATCAAACGTGTTCTTGAATCCCTATAATTGGCAACTAGGATTAGAAATAGAATTTTTTCTATGGGATATCTGTGAAATGAGGTCTTATGGAAGAACCCTGACAGCAAGATTGCACATCAAAAGTGTTCTTGAATCTCTATAATTGGCAACTAGGATTAGAAATAGAGTTGTTTCTATGGAATACCAGTGAAATGGGTTCTTATGGAAGAACCCTGACAGAAAGACAGCAAATCAACAGTGTTCTTAAGTCCCTATACTTTGCAACTGGCAATTAGGATTAGAAACATAATTTTTTCTATGGAATATCTGTGAAATGGGGTCTTATGGAAGAACCCTGACAACAAGACAGCACATCAAAAGTGTTCTTAAATCCCTATAATTGGCAACTAGGATTAGAAATAGAATTTTTTCTATGGAATATCTATAAAAAGGGGTCTAATGGAAAAACCGTGACAGCAAAACAGCAAATCAACTGTGTTCTTAAGTCCCTATACTTTGCAACTGGCAAATAAGATTAGAAATATAATTTTTTCTATGGAATATCTGTTAACGTTGTCTTATGGAAGATCCCTGGCAGCAACAGTGCGACACAGAAGTCTTCTTGAATCAAAAAATTTAACTACAAGCAAATAGTATTAAAAAAAGATTTCTTTCTATGGAATATCTGCTAACGATGTCTTATGGAAGAACCCTGGAAGCAACACTGCAACACTTGCATTTCTTTCCATGGCAGATTTGCTGGTGGTGTCTTCTGCAGTGGCTGGATCCCCAGAACAGGAGAAATGAACTTTTGGGCACACTGAATACAGATGGGAAGAATGCAGCCAGCTGTACAAAACTATACACTATACAAAAGCTATACAAAACTTCCTAACTCCCTAACTATTGATGTGTATGATTCCCCAAGCTAACTGCCCTCCCTCCCCCACCCCGACTAATCTAAGTAGCAGCTTTTCCTGCGCTAGAAAATGGTGTTTCTGCCTGCTGGCAAACAAGCACACAGAGAGAGCAGTGTGTTCAGTACAGAGAGTAAGGTCGAAATGGCGTTCAATAGGAAATACAGTGACATACACATAAGACGGTCATGATTTTAGCGGCCAATGAGATCCCTCCACCCTCAGTGGTGACGTTTTTGACCCTCCTCTGTGTTCTGCACTGATTGGCTGGCCAGCACAACTGAAGGAAGCAGCTGAAAGTGAAAATAAAAATGGCGCTGAACGTATGTCCCAAACCCGAATTTTACCGAACGTGAGGTAAAAAATTCGGTTCGTGTTCGGAAAATGCGTAAAATTCGACGCGAACTACCCATTCTCTCAACACTACCCATAATGAACCTAATTAATATTAAAAAAAAGGGAACTGGACAAGTTTACCTCAGTAAGATTAAAAGGAGGTAAACTTACTCATACATTAGGGAATATTCTATTAACACAACACTTCAGGGGTGCTCCAAAGACTAACCAGGGCTCCAGCAATGGTGAATCTAATTTCCTGACAACTTGTTGCCAGTCTTTTATGGCAGTCTGTGTGTTCTGTACCATTAGCAGAATACAGGCTTCCATAAACAGCACCTGCCTTCTGCAGAACAAAGGTGGAACAGCCCTGCAAGTTTTCTATTGGATCACCCCCACATGTGGGAATTGGGAAATAGTTGTTTGCACTGTTAGCAGTATGTAATGGGCATAGATAAGATATCAATGTTACCTTCAGGGGCTGCAGATACAATCGTGATCCCCAGTAACAGAGTTAGAATCAGTTGCATGATGGTCAGGCTGGAGTGGGCACTCAGAAAATTCTGAAGATGTCATGAGGTAGAGGAGTTACCTGTGGATCTCAGCTCCAGGTGGTTTATATACACCAGACTGAAGGAGGATTATTACATATTAACCAGTTATCCTTCAGTCATCAGCGCTTGTTGTGATATTTTACAAACTGTGAAGGCTACATGGAGTTATGTAATATTATCTACTCACTGAACACACCGCTGGTAGCACCAAGGTTCAAGAAGTTTAAAGAGTGTTCCCATCTCACACATTAATGGCATATCAATAGGATATGAAATCAATGTGTGATATGTGTGGTTTCCACCTCTGGGGCCCCCACCTATCCCAGCACAGGGCCCCCAAAAGTCTAGATTCAGAATGTAGAGTACAGCCGGACGCACCACACACCTCTACATGGAACTCCCATAAAATATAATGGAGATAGGTGCGCAAGCCTGACCGACTCCCTGTTCTGAAAGGAGACTTTGGGGGCTCATTCCTGAGCTGGGTGCGGGTCTAAGAAGTGGGAACAGGGCAGTTCCTAGGGTAAAATTTTACTCAGGCGGAGGTTTAAGAAATTTCCCCTTTGGCCCCCCCCCCCCCTCCCCTTAAAATAAAGGCGCCACAGGGGCAAACACCAAAAAACCAAAGCCAAAAAAAACAAAAAACCTTTTTCCACAAAAGTGCAAAATATAAAAAAAACTAAAAACATAGTCCATAGTTTTCCAAAATACACCACAAAACCAACCAGAATCCCAAGCCCAATAAAACCCCCCATAACACCAGCAAAACAGTGACCGAATAATACCCCCCACACCCCTTGACCCCATTTTCACCAGCACATAGTGAAAACCAAAAACAGCAACAAACCCCCGACCACAAATCACCAGCACATAAATGACCGAATTTAAAACAAAAATGACCATTACTGAGTATAAACCCTTTTACACAACCAATAATACCGGCATACAGTGACCATACAGTGGTAATACCAGCGTTAACACAGGCCTGTCAGGGATATAAGCGATTACAGTAAAGTTATCCTATGACTCACAGAGAGGTTTTTTCTCTTTCTCTTCTTTTTCTTTTCCTCTGTCCCAATGCCCGGGGGACACTCCAACTCTTCACTGTAAAATTTCCAAAAAAAAAATCTTTAAAACCCTCAATTTTTTCAAACACTTCTCTACCAATTCCTATCGCTATAAAAAATCCCCATCTATAGCACCTTTATATGGGAGCCATATTTAAAAATGCCCCGGGGAGACATGTATTTTCCCCCCGTAGCCAGTGATGCCCCCTGTTGCCAGGTATAGCCCCCCGGGGAAAAAACCATGATGCCCCCTGGGAAAAAAAAACCCAAAAAGGTCCTCCCCCCCGTAACCATTTATCCCCCCTTAGCCAGTAAACCCTGTAGCCCGTGGGTGCCCCCTTGTACCAGGGAAAGCCCCCTTAGCCCCTAGATGTCCCCCCCTTTGCCAGTGATTCCCCCTTTTAGCCAGTAGGGTGCCCTTTTTTGCCAGTGATGCCCCTTTTAGCCAGTAAAGCCCCCTGTAGCCCTTTGATTCCCTCTTAAAAACCATGATGCCCCCCTGTATCCATGAAGCCCCCCCTGTAGCCAGAGATGCCCCCTGCAGCCACTGACGCCCCCATAGCCAGTGATGCCCCCTTTAGCCATTTGATTTTTCCCCTTTTGCCAGGTGATGCCCCCCTTTTAGCCATTTATGCCCCCCCCCTTTTGCCATGATTCCCCCCTTTTAGCCAGTGATGCCCCCCTGTAGCCAGTGATGCCCCCCCTTTTAGCCAGCAGATGCCCCCCAGCAGCCAGCAGATGCCCCCCCGCAGCCATGAACCCCCCTTTTTGCCAGTGATGCCCCCTGTAGCCAGTAATCCCCCTTTAGCCAGTAATGCCCCCTTAAAAGCCATTTAGCCCCCTGTATCCAGTGGGTTCCCCCGTTATGCCAATGATGGCCCCCCCGTAGCCATGAAAGCCCCCGTAACCAGTGAAAGCCCCCTTATTTGGGCCCGGGGATTCCCCCTAATAGCCAGTGGCCCCCCTTTTACCAGCAATCCTCCGTAGCCACAGTTCCCCCCTTGAAAACCCGTGGGTGCCCACCTTGGAGGGCCTGATGCCCCCCCCTTTAACCAGTGATGGGCCCCCCTTTTACCAGAAAATGGGCCCCCCCTTGCAGTCAGTAAATGCCCCCTGCCCCCAGTTATGCCCCCTGCACCCTGTGCCCCCCCTTTTTAGCCATGATGCCCCCTGTAGCCATTTGATGGGCCCCCCCGTAAACCAGTTATGCCCCCTTTAGCCAGGTGTTTCCCCTCTTATAGCCAGGATGCCCCCCGAAACCCGTGATGCCCCTGTTATAGCCAGTGGGTTTCCCCCCGTACCAGTGAACCCCCTTATAGCCGTATTTCCCCCCATTGTAGCCCGTGATTTTCCCCCTTATAGCCATGATGCCCCCCCGTAGGGCCCAAAGATGGCCCCCCCTTATAGCCAGTTATGCCCCCCCCTTTTAGCCAGTGATGCCCCCTTTTTACCAGTGATGCCCCCCCCTTGTAGCCCGGAATTTCCCCCCTTGGGAGCCCCGTTTTATTTTCCCCATTGTAGCCAGTGATGCCCCCCTTGTACCAGTGATTTCCCCCTACAGACAGTGGGTGCCCCCCTTATAGACAGTTTAGCCCCCCTTGTAGCCCGTGATGCCCCCCTTGTAACCAAATGGGTCCCCATTGTAGCCAGTGAGTTTCCCCCCTTTTTAGACATTGATGCCCCCCTTGTAGCCATGATGCCCCCTGTAGCCCCAATTTATTCCCCCCTTATAGCCAGTGATTGCCCCCCTTAAAAGCCAGTGATTCCCCCCTGTAAACCAGTGATGCCCCCCTTTTTACCCCCGTGATGCCCCCCTTATACCAGTGATGTCCCTCTGTAGCCTTTATGCCCCCCTTAAAAGCCAGTTTATGGCCCCCCAAATTTTAGCCAGTGAAGCCCCCCTTATAGCCCTGATGCCCCTCTTTATAGCCAGTGATGCCCCCCCCGTACCAATGATGCCCCCCCTTGTAGCCAAGGGGCCCCCCTTTTACCAGTGATTGCCCCTTATAAACCATGATGCCCCCCCGACCATTAATTAGTTTTAAACCATTATACTAAAAACCAAAAATACCGGGATACAGTTTACCCATACAGTGGGGATAACCAGCTGACACAGGGCCCGCAGGCATATAAGCGATTACGTAAAATTATCTCTAGACTCACAGAGAGTTTTTCTTTTCTTCTTCTTCTTTTCCATCTGTCCCCGACGCCATTTACGACTACCCCAAAATCTTCACTTTTAAAATTTACAAAAACAAACAACTTAAGACTCCTCAATTTTCAGCACCCCTTCTTTTTAAACCCAAAAACCCATCGCTATACCCAAAAAACCCCCTTTTTTATAGCAACCCCCATATTGGGAGCCAAAAATATGCCCCATGTAACATTAGTAAAAACCCCCGTAGCCATGATGCCCCCCGTAGCCAGGGAAGCCCCCCGTACCATGGGGGCCCCCCTGTACCAGAAAAATTCCCCCCTGTAGCCATGATGCCCCTGTAGCCAAATTAGCCCCCTGTAGCCAGTAGATGTTTTCCCCGTACCAGTGATTGGGGGGGGGGGGCCCCCCCCCCCCTTTTAGCCAAGGGGTGCCCCCTGTTTTCCAGTAGATGTCCCTGTAGCCATGATCCCCCCTGTAAGGGCCCGTAAAGTCCCCGTAACCGGGGTGCCCCCTGTACCAGTAGATGCCCCCCGTAGCCCAAAATGGCCCCCCTTATACCAGTTTAATTTCCCCCCTTAAACCATTTTATGCCCCCCTTGTAGCCATTTGATGCCCCCCGCAGCCCGCAATGCCCCCGTAGCCAGTATGCCCCCCTTTTAGCCAATTTTGATTTTTCCCTTTTGGCCAGTGATGCCCCCCCTGTACCATTTATGCCCCCCCCCGTTTGCCAGTGATTCCCCCCTTTTAAACCAGTAGATCCCCTACCAGCAGATGCCCCCCTTGTACCAGTGATGCCCCCCGTGTAGCCAGGATGGGCCCCCCCTTAGCCATTTGAGCCCCCTTCAGTCAGTAAAAAGCCCCCCCCAGCCAGTGATGCCCCCCATTTAGCCAGTGAAAAAGCCCCCTGTAGCCCAAATTTGATCCCCCTGTAACCATAGATGCCCCTCTTTTAGCCATTTATGCCCCCGTATCCCAAATGATTTCCCCTGTTTTTAAAACCAGTGGGGCCCCCTGTAGCCATGATGCCCCTGTATCCAGTGATGCCCCCCTTTTAGCCAGTGGGTCCCCTCTAATGCCCCTGATGCCCCCTTGTAGCCAGCAGATGCCTCCTTTTCCACCGATGCCCCCTTGGGAGCCCCTAAAGCCCACCCTTTTAGCCAGTGATGCCCCCCCTTAGCCAAATGATGCCCCCCTTTGTAGCCAGTAAAATGCCCCCATTGCAGTCAGTAGAAAAGCCCCCTGCAGCCAAAGATGCCCCCCCTTTTAAAAACCATGAGCCCCCTGTAGCCATTTGTTGCCCCCCTGTAGCCAGTTTATGCCCCCTGTACCATGAGCCCCCTGTACCATTTATGCCCCCCTTATTCCAGTGATGGCCCCCGTATTCAGTGGGTTCCCCCCGTTATACCATGATGCCCCCCTGTACCCATGATCCCCCCCAAAAGCCGTGAAGCCCCCCCATTGTACCAATATGCCCCCCTTTTAGCCAGTGATGCCCCCCGTAGACCCAAAGATGCCCCCCTTATAGCCATGGGTGCCCCCCCTTTAAACCAGTTTAAGCCCCCCCTTGTAGGCCCGTGATGCCCCCCCTTGTACCAGTGATGCCCCCCTTGTACCAGTGATGTCCCCCTTTTAGCCAAAAAGGGTGCCCCCATTGTAGCCATGATGTCCCTCTTATAGACATGATGCCCCCTTTTAGACAGTGAAAGGGCCCCTCTTGTAGCCAAATGGGGCCCCCCTTTGTACCAAATGATGTCCCCATTGTAGCCCCTGATGCCCTCTTTTAAAAAACATGAAAGCCCCCCCTTTAGCCAAATGAAAGCCCCCGTAGCCCCAAAGAAACCCCCCCTTATTGCCCGTGATGCCCCCCTTATAAACCAGTGATGCCCCCCTTACCAGTTTATGCCCCCCTTATAGCTAGTTATGGGCCCCCCCTTTTAAAACCATGATGCCCCTCTGAAACCAGTGAAAGCCCCCCCTTTTAGCCATTATGCCCCCAATTGAACCCCTTTATGCCCCTTTTTATAGGCCCCTTATGCCCCCTTATAGCCATGATGCCCCCCTGTAGCCAAAACCCCCCTTGGGAGCCAAATATGCCCCCCCTTTTAGCCAGTGATGCCCCCCTGTAGCCAAAGTGCCCCCCTTTTAGCCAGTTATTCCCCCCTTTTAGCCAGTTTAAGCCCCTTGTACCAGTGAAAGCCCTTATAGCCTGATTCCCCCATTTTAGCCAATGATGCCCCCCCTTTTAGCCAGTGATGCCCCCCATTATAGCCATGATGCCCCTTTTAGCCCGTAAGCCCCCTTTTTTGCCAGTGATGCCCCCCTGTACCATGAGCCCCTTATAGCCAGTGATGTCCCCCTTGGGGCCAGTGAAAGCCCCCAATTTTAACCAGTGATGCCCCCAAATTTTACCCCTTGATACCCCCCCGTAGCCATGATGGGCCCCCATTGTAAACCATTTAAACCCCCCCCGGGAAAATTTTAAAAAAACAAAAAAAACTTAAACCCAAACCCCCTTTCCCGCGCCCGGTCCGGACTGCTGAGCGGTTTTTAACACGGACCCAACACGCCGCTTACGCGCACAAAAGCTCCCAGGGGGCTCCTCAAAATCAGAGCTTCCAGCCCAGGGATCGACCCTCACAGGGGCACGGAAAGTTTGTGCGCCCCCCCGGGGACGCTGATAAAAGGGGGAGGGGTCAGGCCGGGGAAAAGATCCCTCCCCCCCCCCCTGAAATGGCAGCTCTGGCTCTGCCGGTTGTTATAAAAAAAAGCCGCGCAAGCAGGGGGGCTCCTCCGGGGGGTCGGGCGGCGGCGGCGGGCCCCCCTTTGGGGGAGCGAGCCTCGGGGCCCCGGGCGGGGCGCACCCCTGGCCCCCCCCCAGGGAAAGGCCCTGAGTGGGAAAACCCCACCCGTCCCCTACATTTTTATTAAATTAACTCAAAGGCTGGTAGGGGGAAAAAAAAGGGGAAATTTTTTCACAATTCCTAAATTTTCCTTTTTTGGTGATGGGGAAAAAACCAAACTGGCCCCCATCTTCCCCAATTTCCCCAAATTACTTTGGGTGTTACTTACTGCTAATTTCTGGTTCTTAACCTGCAACCAGTTTTGACCTTCCTGTTAGAGCCCAATTTTTTTTAAATCTGACAGTGTGTCAATTTTAAGTGGGAATAACTTTTTGATACTTTTACCTATCCATGTGATTCAGAAAGGTTTTCTGGTGACACATTTGGGGGGGAGAGGTGCATACCAGAGGTAGGAATTGGTAGGGAAGTACTGGAAAAGTAAGAAGACTAAGATCTTTGTGTAGTAAATTCTGCACAGAATATCTGGGGCTAGGAGAAGTCGTCATTGGGGTCTGAGTCAAATGGGGAAGAAAATGAAAAGAGAATGACATGGCATCAGAAAATACGTCACCTGTGAGTTTCTGAATGTCAGGAGATATTTAGCTTTTGTGTTGAATCAGTTCACTGTAATGTGATGGTGACCTGAGCTAGTGTCTGACCACTATGTGGTCTCAATATGGTGGTGTTGTAGGTAGTGTTGATCAAACTGTTCTAGAAAAGTTAAGTTCTAGTAGAACTTCTTGATGTTTGAACTCGAACCGAACATTTTACTGTTCGTTAGCGTAAAGTTCTAGTTCGACACGCCATTTTCAGTTTTGTTTTCAGCGGCTTTCTGCACTTTTGGTGGATATCCAATCACCTTTCTGCACTTTTGGTGGTCATCTAATCAGTGCAGAGCACATTGAAGTGTCAAAAATGTCATCGCTGAGGTGTAGGACTCTCATTGGCTGCTAAAATCACATCACCATGTTATATATAGTTCACTGTATTGCCTTGTGAACGCCATTTTCAGCTCACTCTCTGTACTGTACAGACTGTTCTTAGTTAGATAGCATTTTCCTCTACATAGACATCAATAGTTAGGGAGTTTGGTATTGCTGGCTGTATCTTTTCAGTTAGCCATTGAAAGGAATGAAGTATTTTAGTCACTTTTAGAGCCAAATTTTCTTCACAACGTTGTTCCAAGTATCCAGTTTACTCTTCTGGATGGTAATTCCAGCTTCTCCTCACCTGTATAGGTATAAAAATTAACCAGAACATCTTCTCCCATTGACTTTAATGGGGTTCGAGTTCTAGTTCGAATAGAACCTCGAACCAAACACATTAAAGTTCGAGGTTCTAATCGAACTAGAACTTTTTACTGTTCGCTCATCTCTAGTTGTAGGTTATAAGTTTATGTTATTGATAATTTATATATTTATTCCTATGAGTATTAGTGTTGGTTGGGGGCCCAGTGAACAGCTTTGCCCAGGGGCCCATAATGCTATTAAGACGGCTTTAGGGCGAGGTCTGGCAGCAGTGGGGTTGTTGGGTCACTGGGTTGTTGCTGTTGCTGTGGTCGCCATGCAGTGCTACATGTAGGGACCGACTTTAAAGAAGTCGCTATGAAGTGGCAAGTGGGCTTATACCTTCAAAAAGTATACTTAGGGCGTGGCCTGGACGTTGATGGAGGCAGTCGTGCTCCACATCGGCTCCTGCTAATCAAGGAGAGATCTATAGCCATCAGCGGTTATATAGCTCTTTTTAGAGCTTTACCCGAGGAATATGTCCCTAAGACTTTATCTTTCCTGGATTCCTGATATCAAGCTTCTGGAGTGAATCCCTGAATCCGAGGATCTGGTACCCGCTATCGGGCTCCTCCGGCGCACGAGCGGCCTATGAGCAGCTTAACGAGCACTCCAGGCGGCACCATCGAAGGAGGAGCTGAATTAATGCAGAACTCACAGGGAGTCCTCAATGTGCATTCTGCTGCCGGCTGTCTATCACCTTTCACGGCGGCAAAACACTCCTTCACCTTGACCGGGCCCTAGGGAAAACGAGGCAGAATTGGCGGGGCTTTGCGGAGTAACGCCGGCGCCTATTGACGGGCTTAAGTGGGTTTGACAGGAGGCGCGCACCAAGGGACGGATTGTAAAAAAAACACAGGCGAAACCTACTCTCTCCCAAGGTCAACCTGGCGATCCCGATCCCTCCGCAACTGGCAATGATCGCCTAGTCCTGAGGGCTGTGGAGCATCGGAGAAGGTACAGCGGAGAGTGCTCGGCGTGACCTGATTGCCCGGTCGGCGAAACCGGCGCGGAACCGCTGCGTCGCGAAGTCCCAAGCTTCTCAAATAACAAGCTTCGGTACCGGGTTCGGCCGACTGGGGACCCCTGTGTTCTCTTGGAAGGCGGAGGAGCCCGATCCGGGGGCCCATTCAAGGCGTCCTGTTTGGCTGCCAACCACACTCGAGCTGCCGAGGAAAAGATCCTCTTCACCGCAGACCCATCTGGAGACCGGGAAAGCCCCGGAGGTTCTTCAAACTGGACTGCAGTTCTTTACCCCTTTCCTCTTCAAAAACAGTGTGTAATATTTGTAAAGGGATAACGCCTGCTTAAAGGCCCCTGACGCCCTAAGAGGTCCACAAAGCATAGATGATATGTTTTGCTTATGCTTATATCCTGGCCCGATCAACTGTGACAAAAAGGTTGACATACTTTGGGCTGCTGGCGCTAATTACATTTGGCGGGCGATTGGAACTCGACCCCGGACGCATATTGAGGACTCCTCACTACTCCTTAATCAGATACGGCCACTTTGGAGAATCTGTCACGGTTTGCAAACAGCCCTCCCCCCTCTATGATATTTCAGCACGGAATTTCGGAGAGCTCCGTGATAAACCTGCACAAAACAAGCACATATAAGCTGTCACGGGCCGTTTTCTTTAAATCAAGGAATGCCTTTACTAACCTGCATTTAGTATTAGCCGCGTAAGTTTCCCAGTTTGGGATATTCTGCAATGGGATTACTACCCCTCCTATCTAGGACTGGTTGGGGCTCTGGCTCCGGCTGGGCTTTGGAGGCTGTGCGTTAGACGAGGGGCCACTAAATTGACCTGGGGCTCTTCGGGAGGACCATCACTCTGCCCTGGAGCCTGTTGTCCCTGCAGACCTAAGAGTAACAGAATCCATTGGAATTTTGCACGGAAGATTCATATACCTGTGACTGCTGACTAAATATTGCTCTCAGATTAATTGTCTTTCATAGCACTCTGATAAGTGATCTGAATGTATAATGTGAAGCGTGTATGTACTCACCATAACAGCAACCCCATACTACTCTGCTGTTCTTCGTTTTAGTATCCCTCTCGCATGTCTCATTACAATCTACTATTGAAGTACAGGAAAATCTCTTTGACAAGAACCCCTACAAGTTAAACATTACTGTCCACCTGTAATATATTTCTATCTCCATAATTGGTACCCACTTTCTAACACATATTTGGGCTAGAACATAACTGCTATATTTGTATATATTATAAACAGAGTGCTGCTACCATCTAGTGACGTACAAGTGTCATCACACTCCATTCCTATTCTACAATATTCACTCATCAGCCTTGACCTCCTTAGAACCAAGGAAGTGTCTGCTTCTATAGATCTCTATAGATCTATTCTTTAACGCCCAGGCTCTCAATATCGGCCTCTAGTCGCACACACCATGTCCTGAACTACTACTTGACCATGCTCTTGGGCTAGCAACACTCACTCCAGTTTCTCATGAGCCACACATTGTGACCACTCCGCTAAGGGAATCCTAATAACCACTCATAGACACTCATACAATTCATCACGTAGATCTTGTTCTCACTCAATGGGTCCCACTAAAAAACAAAAAGAGAGAGCGGACAATTACACTTTAAGGCCTGACAAATACCTTATTCCACCCAAGGGGGACCCAATGAATAGGATGGCTGGAAGGGGACGGGGTGGTAACTAGACGTCACTGGCAAGATCACACCTCCTTATGCGGAGTCCGAAACAGTCAGTTATCATCTTGCTCTTTCCAACACAATCTTCAGGCTCGGGAGCGTTACTCTCGAGTACTGCTAAATTACCTCTAAAACTTCTTCATCACTTAAGAGAGGTGGTTCTAAACCTTGCCCTCCAACTGCCACTCAGAGCGATACCGACTCACCCCCCTCCATTAGTACGAAACTATGATAGAATACTAGGCCAGTCAAACAAATAGAGGAGAATGTAGATATTCCATCAGACCCTGACATCCCTCATGCTTCAATGGCAGCTTTCCAGACGCAGCCTCCAGACTCCTTGGACTCATTCCAAGTCACAGATCAAGAAATGTCTCCCTCTCTCATGAAGGAAATGATGCTGGCCCTTCGTGCTTCCATACAGGGGTCTCTACAGTCTTCTATCTCCACTTTAAAAGTTACTGTAGATGAAATAGGGGACAGAGTTAACCACGTGGAATCAAAGATGGAGGAATTTTCACAGGCCCATAACGACCTAGTCGACGCTCACAACAATGTTGAGGAAGAGTTAGATAAAATCAGAATGAAACTAGCTGACCTAGAAGATAGGAGCAGGAGAAACAATCTCAAATTCAGAGGAATACCGGACTCGATTCCAAACTCTGACCTTCAACACTACCTTCAAAGTTTGATCAAAGCCCTTCTTCCGAATTGCTCCAAGCATGATCTAATTATCGACAGAGCCCATCGTCTCCCTAAACCTAAATCGATCCCGGCTGATGTCCCTAACGACGTGTTAGCTAGAATACATTTTTACCACACAAAAGAAAACCGGCGTGCTACCATGCAACCCAGACAATCTGCAGATTCCAGCCCCATATTCCTCGATCAAGATCTTTGACTGACCTATCTCACAACTATTAATCAGCAGAAGGAAGGTTCGCTCCAATCACTTCAAGCCCTCCGCACCAAGAACATTCCATACCGCTGGAGATTTCCAACGAAACTTATCATACGAAGAGAAGGACAATTACACATCCTTATATCTCCAGAAGATGGACGCATGCTACTTGCCAAGTGGAACATACCGCTTTCGGAGACCCCCTCAATGTCAGCTGCCCCGTCCGTCTCCAAACTCCCCAGGGAGTGGTCCACAGTAGACACATAACTTAGATACTCTCTTTGATATTTACTCTTGCCCACAAAGAGCACTGATACTTCAGTTGCTTGAGATCTCTCTTCTTTTACATTGATCTCAATGACCTTTTTTGGCAAATCCGTTGCCCCCGGAATTTGCGCAGTACAACACTGCCTACTTATGGTTAATGTTTATATTTTTAAGTTTCTGCCTACTTATGGTTCTTGTATATGTATTTCAGTTTCTACTCCCTTGTCCTTCCCTTCTCCCACTTTCCCCTGGTCGCATCGGTGTCTTTACACGACATTTCCACTCCTCCATCCTGCTATTGTTCATACTAAGATATTAAGCTTGCTTATTCCTTATATATGGCGTTGATTAATCTACATCCAAAGACTGCTCGGGGAATATTTATAGCCCTTTTAAGAGATCCATGTTATGGAAAGAGGCCTCTAAACTCCGGTCAGATGTCTTATGTATCCAGGAGACACACCTTCTTCTTTCCGATACTCACAGACTCAGACATAAACAATACCCACATATTATCTTTTCCTGTATGGATAAAAAAAAGGCTGGCGTGGCTGTTGCAATTAAAGATACAGTTGCTTTTAATCTAATCTCCCAAACCATTGACCCTAGAGGCAGATATATAATTCTGGTTTGCGAATTGAATAACGTAAAATATACCATTACCAATATATACGCTCCCAATTCCAATCAGCTCAGACATGTTAATAAAGCGATTAAGAAAGCAAAAAAGATCTCCCAAGGCAAGGCTATTTTTTGTGGAGACTTCAACCTGGTCTATGAACCAAACAAATCTCAAACACCACACCACCCCATCGATGGATTCTACTTTGAGGCCCCCGTCCGGCCGCAGGGGCGTGTCTTCTTGGATACGACAATCTTCCCTCTATGACGTATGGCGATGTCTCCATGCCTCAGAAAAAGACTACACTTATTACTCAGCCAGACATCAAACTTATTCTAGAATAGATATGTTCCTGGTGGATGGATGGACCCTACAGTCTATAGAGAAATGCGAAATTGGTATGATATCGTGGTCGGACCACGCGCCGATCACGATGTCTATCAAATCTGGACCATCGGGCCCCGCCCCTTTCTCATGGCGTAATAATACTAGTGTATTCTCGGATCCTACCCTCCAAAAAGAGATCTTAAAACAGCTTACTCAATATTTTTCTCTAAATCAACACTCAAGCACCAACCCATTTATACTATGGAACGCGCACAAAGCATTTATCAGAGGCATTCTAATACAAATTTCATCCAAACTTAAAAAACAAAGATCCAAAAAATGGGACGAATTAGTGATCACCTTGAACGCACTAGAAACTCAGCAAAAACAAAACCCTTCCCACAAAACCCATCTAGACTTATACAAGGCTAGACAAGCCCTACGGGAACATCTACTAACTAATTTTGATAACCAAACTAAGAATATAAAATTGACCATATTTATTAAATAACTAAACAAAACCCTCCAGAATTAATGGCAAGTAGAGAGTGGCTCTGTTTTACGGCATAAATCCCACTTTCCCGTACCTGAGTCACGCGTTAATCCCATAAAATAACGCACCCACAGGCTATAGCCGACACCTTCAGCGACTTTTATACCAAACTATACAACTTGAAGGAGGACTCCTCTCTGCAACCCCCACAGAGTGAGGATATCCAAGCGTTTCTTTCCTCTCTTAAGCTCCCCTCTTTATCCGTGGACATGATTAGTAAGCTAAATTCCCCATTTACATTGGCAGAAGTGGCACATACCATACGATCTCTTCCGAGGGGTAAGGCACCAGGTCCGGATGGATTCTCTAACGAATACCTACAAACCTTCTCCCCACTCCTAAACCCACACCTGGTCGACATATGCAACTCAGCTATGGCAACGGGCAACTTACCCCCGGAAATGCTACAAGCCACCATAATTACGATTCCAAAACAGGGGAAGGTGCCCGATTCGCCGGCTAACTTCCGCCCTATCTCGCTACTTAATTCAGACACTAAGGTGTTTGCGAAACTGATAGCAAACCGATTAGTAGATTATTTTACCAACCATGATTGCGCAGGAACCAGGTTGGGGTTTAACAAGGGGAGAAAGGCTCAAGATAGGCTTACCAGTAGGCTTATTTATATATCATTCACCCATATTGAAACCTATAAGGTTACCTCTTTGATTCTATCTTTAGACGCAGAGAAGGCTTCGATTGGATACAACTTGGAAATTCGCCGTTCTCTGTACTGGAGAGGTGGATTGATTCACGGGACTATTCCTGCAAAGCTATTCAATCTTTGTATACCTCTCCTTCCGCCCGAGTGTTATCTAATAATATCCTCTCTAAACCCTTCCAGATAAGATACGGAATCGCCAGGGGTGCCTCCTCCCCCTTTGTTTGTTTTGCTAATGAGCCCTTAGAGAAGCAATCAAGGTCAAATCTAGGCATTTCAGGAGTTCACACTTCACTTACCCTCATGTTTATATCTCTCTTTGCAGACGACGTTATTCTAATGCTTTCCAATCAGATCAATCGCTGCCCTATCAGTCATGGAAGTTCTCACGACATTCTGGGAAAACTTTCTTATTATATAAAATCAATACCTCATAATCGATGGCCCTTGATTTCTATTTGAAATATCCAGAGACTCAAAAACTAAAAGCCCTTTTCCCCTTCCTTTGGCAGAATCAGACACTACCCTATTTGGGGCATTAGTTCTCACTAAACATTGTTCCAACCTGGATAAAACCAATTTACTCACCCTTTCATGACTCGCTAAGCTAAGAGACGACAGAATATCCAAGATAGAAAACTCCTGTTGGGTACGAAATAATACTATATTAAAAATGCTTTATTCTGCCTAAATTACTCTATTTTCTGAGGACCATACTATCCCTCTCCCTAACTCAATGTTTGCTTTGTTTCATTCGCGTTGAACAATTTATTTCGGCATAGCAAAACGCCCCACGTATAAAACTCCTCTATTATGCTTAAAATGGTAGGTTGGGGGCTTGGGACTACATTTATTAAAAGCCTATAATGTAGCTACTACTGTTAGATCAGCTAACTACATTTGGTGGGCACAAATCACACTTGATAAACTCTGGGCAGGTATGGAGGCTAGTGCCTAGCTAACTCCTCCCATACGGCATTTGTTGCTAAATCCATACTCCTTCCGCTCAACACTTAGGAGTACTTCTCCCCACCTGATCAGAGTATCAATCGTTATACTGGAGTCGTTGAAACCGACTTCTAACCCTTACTCATCAAGTATAGCGAGCTTCAGATACCGATTACAATCATATAGGTCCATTTAATATACCCCCACATCAAATTTTCACGGAGTGGGAACAGTGAGGTTTTAAAACAATACAAGACCTGTATGAAAACTATTAATGATTGCCTCTTTTCCTCTCTACAATCGAATATATAGTCTGCCCAAATACGACCTCTTTCAATATCAACAAAAACTGTCCACTTCCTAAAACGGATAATACGTAAAGACAAAATAGAATTCTCACACCTATCCTTTCCATCCTACACAAAAAACTTTCTAAATCGCAAAAAAGGCACAAAACAATTTATAAATATAATAACCAATAACCTGACTTTTTATGAAGACCAACGAATCTTACCAAGTGGGAACGAGACTAGGAAAGGGACATTTACAGATCAGCAATGGTTGGCGGCGTGGCCAGTGGGCACAGGGGTCTCTGCATTCAACCAGTTTCAAGGAACCAATACCTGATATAATTCTGACACGTTGGTATTATCGCCCCTCAGGACTCTCCATTTTATCTATCCCCAGCTACTCAGCCATGTTGGAAGAGGCTGTGGAAACCAGGGCTATCTTTTGCACATTTTCTGGGAGTGCCCCGCAACTGAACATTATTTTGGAGGTATATTCTGTCCCTGGTATACTATGTTCGCACAGGTCCCGTTGTTCCGAAAACACCAGAATTTGCATTATTTTTAATAGACATAAATTATGTTCCATTTTCTAAATAGAACTATTGTTTGACCATATCTGCAGCAGCAAAACTAGCTATATCTAGGGGGGTAAACGGTTAGCCCTCATTTGCATCAGAGGTAATTGACATTGTGTATCAACAAACTGCGGGTACGAAAAATTATTAGCATTAGGGAAGGGACTCCGTTTAAATTCTTCTCAAGTTGCGGCCAGAGTGGATGGCAGAATATCTTCCCCACAGACATGACTACACTTTAACCGCATAGAAAGGGAAGTTTCTAAGCGCCGATGCGACCAGACCCCACCACCCCCCTTCTTTCCACCATTTTTCAGTCCCACCACAGGTTCCTACTTATTTTATTTTAAGTTGACAATATGTTCATATGCATGTTTGCAGATTGTTCGTGTGTTATAGGGAAATGAATGCAATATTGAATGGTAACCCTCTTATGGCTATGCATTTATACTTTCCACCAAATATCGTCCTCTGACGGAGTGGAGACTGCGTCGTGATATCGATGTAATACTACTAGTATACTTTACCGCCATTACTAGCTACATGTTATTAGGACCTATCTAGTCTATAACCCTAACCTGTAAATAGTACACCATGTGTGGATTACTTCAGATAATAATATCACTCTTTACTTGTGAAGAGATTAATGTAATCTTTTAGGTACAATCAATGAAAAGTCACAATGTAATAAATGTCTTATTATTGTTTATATTCTGTATAGCCCAACGGATGTAATTTCTATTGTTATTTTGATATATTTTATTTGTTGAAAACTCAATAAAAATTTATTGAAAATAAAAAAAAAAAATAAGATTAAAAAAAAAAAAAAAAAAAAAAAAAAATAAAGATACTTAGAACTTCATGTTCATTTTTGTAAACTTTGCTGAGAAGCAGTAGATCAGTGTATATAATGTGGATGTGCGGTTCATGCCTTTTTTTCTCCAAACGTGAATAAGCTACAATCAGGTAAGGCATTGCTTGTGAGTCTTTGTTCATTCTCTGAGACAGCTGAGCAGTCCTGTATTCACCTCTATAGTGTATAGTGGTAATAATGGTCATGATATCACAGTATTATCAGTAGAGATGAGCGATTTAATCGAGAAAAGTTGAAATCAAAGCGGTTTTCACGTTTTCCACGATTTATTTCCTTAAGATTGATAAAAATCCACCCAGAGTTCGATCCACCATTTTGGCAATTCTGTACTTTTGGGGCCCAGCCTCAGTGTGGCACAGAGGGGGGGTCACAATGTCCCAGTGGGGGGTGTGGGATTTTTGGCTGCTAAAATCCATGACCCTTTTTTTATCTATTCACGGCATTTCTCTGGCCGCCATTAGCTTCCGATGTGAACAAAAGCATCGCTGTTTTTTCACTGCTTTTTTAAAAAAGTAGGCAGATACCTTTTTCCCCAGCGTTTTCACCACGGAAAGGCTGCTAGATAGATTATTAGGTTAGGGGTACAGAAAGATTAGGAATTCAGACGTTTTAGTCAGAGTTTGGGGATTAGATGTTTTGTACTAAACTTCCTTGCTTCAAGGGGGCCACTTGATTGTGGGGGCAGCTTCTCTATCAGACACAGCTACGAAAATGTCCAAATTCAAGAAGAGCGAGCCAGCTCCTATGCGAGATATTTATGCGCGCAGTCGGGGAATATTTAAAAACATATCAATAGATTTATTGATGCATTAAAAAGGTTCCAAACCATATAAACGATCTGATCAGGGGATCCCGCAGTTAGTAAGCACCTAGACGACAGCGAGCGTTTGGGTAAAAGTGACCCTTATGTGGCATCCTGGGGCTGTAGGTCCAAGGGGTTGGAAAAATGGGAAGAAAAGGAAAAAGGAGACATGGCATCAGAAAATACGTCCCTGTAGTTTCTGAAGTCAGGAGTTTTTAGTTTTGTGTTGAATCGTTCAGTCATGTGATGGTGACCTGATAGTGTCGGGGACCACATGTGGTCTCAATATGGTGGTGTTGTAGGTGTGTTGTCAAACTGTTCTAGAAAGTATTAATGCATCAAAAAAGTTATGGATTTTTTTTAGTATTCCCCCGACTGCGCGCATAAATATCTGCATGGAGCTGGCTCGTCTTTTTTGGTTTTTGGAAATTTTAAATACTTGGGATTGCCCCCGGAGCCGTGCCCCCAGCTTTAACCATCAAAGGCCCTTGATGAGGTGAGGTTTTACTTCTATTGACTACAGCTAGGGGAAATCTCTAAAGAAATATGTTATATTGTTTTTTTCCAGAAAAATGTCATTCCTGGCCCAACGTCTGTGCTGCAGTGTAATAGGGGACGCCAGTGTCAGGACACTTAAAAATAGCCCTAAACAGAAATGCATTGATACAAAAGTTTTTTTTGAAAAAATTTCATTCCGTTCCCTAAATTTGCTACAGTTTTGGGGGGGACAGCCGGTGTAAAAGACCCCGTTCTTCCATAAGACCCAATTTTCCCAAATTTAAATAGAAAAAATCCACTAAACTTTTTGTTTTTGAATAAGACCTCATTGCTTAGCTATTCCGTAGAAAAAAATCAATTGCTACTCCTGGTTGTCAGTTGTCGTAAAATAGCACATTTATTAGGTAATCGATAGAAAACAATTCTATTTGTACTCCTGGTTGTCAGTTGTTGGAAAAGACCACATTTATTAGATAATCAAGAGAAAAAAAATTTTATTTGTATCCCGGTTTTTGTTGTGGGAAAAAAACAAAATTTCAGAGAATTTTTCCTAGAAAAAAATTTTATTTGTACCCCTGGTTGTCAGTTGTCGAAAAAGATCACTTTATTAGATATTCCGTAGAAAAAAATTCTATTTCTACTCCCGGTTTTCAGTTTCGGAAAAGACGACATTTCAGAATTTCCTAAAAAAAAATTTTTATTTTTTATTCCTGGTTGTCAATTTTGGGAAAATACCCATTTCAGGATATTCCCTAGAAAAAAAATTTTTTATTTGTATCCTGGGTGGTTGGGAGTTGTGGGAAAATACCCATTTCGAGATATTGTAGAAAAAAAATTCTATTTTTACTCCTTTGGTTTGGTTTTAGTTGTGGGAAAAGACCACATTTATTAGTATTCCGTAGAAAAAATTCTATTTCACTCTGGTTGTCAGTTGTGGGAAAAAAACGAATTTTAGAGATATTCCGTAAAAAAAAATTCTTTTTGTATTCCTGGGTTTTCAATTGTGGGAAAAAACCACATTTCAGGAATTCCGAAAAAAAAATTCTATTTGACTCCTGGGGTGGTTGTCAGGTTTTGGGGAAAATACCACATTTCGGTATTCCCCTAGAAAAAAAATTCTATTTTACTCCTGGTGTGGTTTCAGTTGTGGGGAAAAAAACCAATTTATTAGATATTCCATAAAAAAAAACTCTATTTGTACTCCTGTTTGTGGTTGTCGGAAAAAAAAACGACATTTTAGAATTTCGTAGAAAAAAATTGTATTTGAATCCTGGTTGTCATTGTCGGGAAAAAATCACATTTCTTCGATAATCCGTAAAAAAAAAAATTATTTTTACTCCCGGTTTTCAGTTTTGGAAAAAAGACCATTTTCTTAGATAATCCGTAAAAAAAACATTTTATTTTACTCCTGGGTTGTCATTGTCGGAAAAAGACCACATTCAGAAGAAAAAAAGTCAATTGCATCCTACTTGGCAAAATTGAAATTAAAGGATGAAAGGAAGAAACTGTTGATTGGTGTTATGGTTTTTCCACAAACCGCATTTCACAGTTTGATTTCAATGGCAAATAATCCCAGTTGCCATTGGAAATTATAGGGGTTTAAGAACATTTGGATTTGCTGTCTTTGCAGTACAGTGTTCTTCAAAAGGGACTGTGAACAAATTTTAACCTTTTTAAAATTTTTCTTTCTTAACATACGCGAAATAGAGGGGGAAAGGGGCAAGGAAGGGGGTAGGTGTGGAGGTGATACGAGGGCAGGCGCTTTTCCAGTGCTACAGCAAAAACACAAGCGGACATTTCTTTTAAAGGGCCGTCAGGGGGTCTCGGTTGGGGGGGTTCCCTGTGAATTCAGTAATGAAGAGCGTTGCCATTGTTTTTCAGTGGTTTAAAACAACCTGCATCCCGTGGTTTTCACCTCCTATCCTCCAGTCACAGCCACAATGTTCATTTTAAATGCCAGCAGACATTCACTAAAAAAAAAACAAAAGGGATATAGGAATTTTTGAAAAATGCATTTCTGCTAAGGATATATAAAAAATTTTCTTATACCCTTAGCAAAAATGAAGGTGGGGGGGAGATAAGAAAGCTTTCACCCCAACCTTTTAAAGCCAAAAGCCTGAATATTTGGCATTGCAGGGTTTTTGGGGATTGGAAATGTTGCCTTTCCCCCTAGTGGGGGAAAAGTTTGGTTTCCCACCATCAGGGCCTTGCCGCCCCAATAGAGATGTCGACGGATTTCTTTTCCGAAAAGCCGTCCCCCCCTGACCAGCCCGTGTCGATGCAGCCAAAGCCAAAAATGTGTTGGCCCGCCCTTTTTGTCCCAAAAAAGCCATTGAAAAACAGAAAAATGGACTAGTAAGCAAGGTCAAGGGGTTACATCAGTGCGGCCCCCGTGGGTGAGTTGGGTGGATGACAGTGTCTCTGGTGATGATGGTGGGTCTCAGGTCGGCGGGCAATCTTCCAACTGCTGGGATGGTGCAGGTTCAGGGTCCTGAGAAAAAGGGCCCCTGGAAAAAAAACCCCAGTCCTAAGTCCATTGCCGAAGCTTTTTTTCTGCCAACAATGGTACTGGTTACCACCACGTAGCACAGTAAATTTAACTCTGTAACTCTTTCTGTTATATGGGTTCCATATTTTACGTTTTCATAGGTTTCATAACTCTTTTGCTGTACACCACCAGTACCTTGTCAGTTGGCTCAATGGTAACCTGTTTGTTCAGTAAAGCATTTGGAATTACATTACAGCTTGCTCCACAATCCGGCTGAAATCTAATGGGCTTCTCATCCAACAAAAAGGTTGCAAAAAGTTGCTTTGCATTCTTGGCTACTAGCTGCCTGATTCCATAGGCATTCTCTGCTGCAGGTCGCAGCTGTAGCCATATAATGTCCTCTGCACTGTCAGTGTCTGGTGTCACAGTGTGGACCTGCCTGTGCTGTTTGCCTGTTCCCAGCTGAGAAATGATTCTTCTTGCCACATGACCTGCAACTTTCTCCATATTCTGAACACTTGTATGTTACCACAGTATTTACAGTGGACTTTTCTTACAGGACTTTGTCATCATAGATCGTGCATGTGCCTTATTATCTTCACATTGCTGTTTACCATCATCTTTAGGCTGTTTTGTCAGCTCTGTAGCCCTGCAGATTTTTATGCATTTCACACACATTTCTTCATAATCTTTCTCTGAGCAGAGTGTCTCTGATGCCACACACTATTCTGTCTCTGATGAGAGCATCTTTGATGTCTCCAAATCCACATGTTGCAACAAGTCTCCTCAGCTCTGTCATAAACCTGTCTATATTTTCATCAGCCTCCTGATTTCTCGTGAAGAACTTGTATCTTTCCATTGTCTCGTTCTTTATGGGGTCACCGTGTTTATCCAATGGTTGACGATGTCTGCTAGGAGAAGGCTGTCTGTGCTGTCCGAGAAAGCTCTTGGCTATTTCTCTGCCCTTTTCCCCAATTAAGCAATAAAACAACTTTACTTTTCATTTGTCATCACTGGGGACCACCATAAGATCCACATACAGAGTAAACTCTTCTTTCCAATGTCTCTAAGTCTGTGATAGATTGGATGAAGTGACATCCAGGCTCTGATGGGGTTTCAGACCAATCTCCATTTTGTAGTAATGACAGGGAATCTGTACTTACAGTTGCTGTAATTCTCTGTACAGCTCCAGTATTACACAAGCTCTGAGGATTTGCAGGTGTGTTCTTCAATGGTTCTGTTGTTGCTTATGATGGATCATACTCAGAGAATGTCTTCAAGCACTTTATTACATGAGGTGTTGGCTGCCATTACACATGTGTCTGATCAGGTCCTTGACCACTGAACCAACAAGTTGCAATGTCCTTTAAGTGCACACATTCAAGTAGAGAGACCCCTAGAGGCCATACAGCATATAACATATTGCAACACTACTCCATTTCCTGCCAATTTGCCCTGACTTCTGGCTCCGTATGATCACAGACCAATCCAGTGGTCATGTTCTGACCTTGTCTGTGTCCTGTTGTTGTTGCAGTCTTCAACTGACAACTGTTGAATACTCTGTGCTCCTTGACCAGGAAGACCCTGCAGCAAGGTCCTAACCTAAAGGAGTATTCATTGATTAGCTTTAAACATATAGGCATAGGTAAAAAAAAAAGACTATTACCATACATTGCTTTGTTTCTCTTTAGAGTTCCGAGCAGATCTTATCTCCTAATTTGACGTTTCCCTAGTTACCGGCCACCTCTCTCTTACAGGCAGGAGCAGTGGTCCAAATAATGACTCACCCCCTGCTCTGTTCCTTATCTTCTCAGTAAGCAATGTGTTTACATTGCTTAACTTTTATCATGGGTGTTGCTAGGGTCCTAAGACATTTGGGGCCCGGGCCCTCTGTTATGTTTTCCTCAATAGGGCTGGGTTTACACCGCATTTTTCACACCACATCTTAAGCTGTAGCATATAGTTTTGCTTCTCAGCCTCTTGGCTAAGATCAAGTGTAGTATCTGTTCTTATCAGGCCCTTCGGCGGTTTGGGGAGCCGCTATGGGGGGTCTGTGTCTGAGCAGAGACCCACACTGGAGGTAGGGAGGGGGTGTACGCGGTTTGCTTGATAGACTGCAGCCGTAGGTGACTCCCCCCCCCCCCTCAGGATCGATGCCAAGATGGCTTGAGGGGACTATGAAGCCCTAGCTGTGATGTGCCCCAGGATTAACGACCCTGGGGTGCCCGAACTCACTGGGTGTGGGATCCCACATGAGTTTTGACACATTTGCATGGCACTTAAACTTTCACTGTCTCTTTGAGCACACGTCTTTATTCCCCGGCCTTCTGGCTAGGAAATAGGGAAATTTTTATAATTTCCGGCCGGATGTCCGGGCAGTACTTCACTGCGCACATTCACTTTATTTATTTTTCACGTCACTGTGTGTTCTAGTGTGTCACTTTTTGTGTGTTTGGATTTTGGGATGCGGTACCCTTTTGGGACCCTCCTGAGGTCTAGGAGGAGAATGTGTGGTCATTTGGTTTCTTTCTCCCCTGCAAACCCCGGCACTCTTCGGAGTCGGCCACCTGGTGAGCACTTGGTCGAAGTTTGGTGTGGCAGACCATTCTGACACCAATGTGTAAGCTTGTAGGTTCGATCTGCTTCGGCAGTAGGACCATTTGCCACTCTTCAGAGTTGGTTACCTGGACTGCACTTGGTTGAGGTTTGTTGTGGCAGGCCATTCTGACGCCAAGTGTGAGTTCATAGGTTCGATCTGCTTCGGTAGTAGGACCATTTGTGTGACCTCATGCGGATGCCTTCTGGCTTGGTGAGGGAGCATTTAGTTCTCTTCCTGCTTCGGCAGGGAAGAATACATTTCGTGTATTCCTGTGCAGGTGCCTTCTGGCCCGGCAGGGATACATTTTCCGTTCTAGGTATATGGGGGGCCCATTACTTTTAAGTATGGGTCTGCGATAGACCGTATCCTGAATGCACAATGTTTTTGTGTGGCACTTGTGTTGCACTTTTTTTTGTGCATTTTTGGTGTTAGTTGCACGTTCTTAGGGCTTCAAAAAATATATATATATATAGTTTTGCTGAGAAACAAAAGAACATGTTCCTATCACTAATTTTATGTGTATTCCACATAATGTCCATCACCTCAGAAGTGCACTGTGTAATGAAAACCAGCAGTGACAAATTCTCTTTATCAAAAGCCCTCACCTGCAAATGATACTGTAATATCTTATAAATAAGTCATACAATTACTAAATAATACAAATTTACACAAAAAAAATCTCACAATACCAAGACCAGGCCCGCCGGCTCGGATCGCCCGCCGTTGTGACCAGTGTTTCCCCCCGGCGGGCCCCGAGTCCCGACCCGGTCTGTGGCGCGCTGCAGAGGCCACAATGGTCGCATTAGCGACCGGAACCCTGTGGCAGGGGACCGACAGGCCCCCCTCGCCACACGGCTGCACGGCCGGGTCACCGACCCAGCCATGCAGCCATTAACGGCCGCCGCTGCACCGCGCGTGCTGCAAGCGCGCCGAGGCTGATCAGCTGGGATCTTCTGATCCTGTCTGTTCAGCTCCCAGGAGGCCGCGGGGCAGGCGCGCGATGTGATGACGTCATCGCGCGCCCGCTCCGCGGCCCGCGCTCTGCTGCCGGCGGCCGCTCCGGGCGAAGACAGAAGAAGAAGCAGAGACATCAGGTAAGTATTGTTTTTATTTATACAGCCCTGTCTAGCTATATACCAGCCCTGTCTAGCTATATACTGCCCTGTCTAGCTATATACCAGCCCTGTCTAGCTATATACTGCCCTGTCTAGCTATATACCAGCCCTGTCTAGCTATATACTGCCCTGTCTAGCTATATACCAGCCCTGTCTACCTATATACCAGCCCTGTCTGCCTATTACCTACCCTGTCTGCCTATATACCCGCCCTGTCTGCCTATATACTGCCCTGTCTGCCTATATACCTGCCCTGTCTGCCTACATACCAGCCCTGTCTGCCTACATACTGCCCCTGTCTACCTATAAGTGGCCCTGTCTATGTACTGGCCCTGTCTGGCTACATACTGGCCCTGCCTGCCTACATACTGGCCCTACCTGGCTAATTACTGGCCCTACCTGGCTAATTACTGGCCCTACCTGGCTGATTACTGGGGGCAGCCCTAGCTACCTGGCTGATTACTGGGTGCAGCCCTAGCTACCTGGCTAGTTACTGGGGTCAGCCCAGCTACCTGGCTAATTACAGGGTTAGGCCCTGTCTACCTACCAAATTAATGGAGGAAGGCCCTGTTTACCTACCTAATGGGGGGTCTACCTATTTACATGCCACTTATCTGACACTTAATTTCAAAATTTTTGGGTGTAACATACGCTGTTTGGGGACTTGATAGGAAAGTGCTGGAAAAGAGAGGAGTCTAAGATGTATTTGTGGTAAATTCTACAGGGACGAGTAGTGACCACTAGAAGAAGACAGTGCATGCTATACCGGACAGAGAAAGAAATGGAAGGGAACGACTCATCAGGGAAGACATCATGGAGGTTTGGGCCAGAAGGAGAAGAAAAGGAGAAGAGAACAAATTCCATCAGAGTGAGTCCCTGCTGTCAGGGATATTACTTCTGTGCTGTGTTCATGTGATGGTGACCTGACTACTAGGGATGTGATTGGTGGGGTTGTAGGTTATGTTGGTGCTTATGTAGTGTCAGTGTGGGCTTGTCCCTAATTGTAAAGCAAGTGCACACCTGACTCTGTGATGAGGGGTTTCTCTGCACCACTGTTTCTTACTTGCTTGTGTATAGGGGGCTTTCACTCAGAGCGGTTTTGGTGCATTTTTTGATGCATTTTTTTTGCAGAAATGTACAGCATTAACCGCTCTGCCTTTCTGCACAAAAATGCATCAAAAATGCTCCGTGTGAAAGCAGCTTTATAGTGTAGTTTATTTTAGAAATTGGCGAGGTGCGAGAACAAGGGGAATTTTTTAAGCAGATATTGTATGTGGGCTGCTGGGGGCTTGGTGCCAGGGCGGATTTTTATTCCCAGTCCGGCCCTGACCAAGACCCAATAATGTTACTGACTAAGGACCAAATAATACTGCCAGACCATGACCAAGTGCGACCACCACATGTGACACATCAGTTGTATGTAGGCATTCTGCATTCATATGCTACCGCCATACAGTGACCAGATAGTGGTAGATACCAATGTATACAGGTGCTCTGTAGACACATAAGTGATTACACTGCAGTTACATGCCTCATATAAAATAGGAAGAAACCAATTTTCAGCTGAATAGCTTAGTCCATATTTATTATAGTATCAAAACAACATAACACACGTATAGTGTTCCAACATAGAATAGAAAATTTTCTGCATGCATGCAATAGGTAGCAATTTTACCTGAACTGTAACACTGCAAACACAGTAGTTAGGAGCTGCTCGGACAACCGGCTGTGCACCTTAGAAGAGGAAACCCGGATTGGGAACCGTGGCATGACATGCATATACGTGTTTGTAGCGGTAAAAAGCATTGAAATGAGTACACTGCAGTTGCATCCAGTGACTCACGGTTGACATCTTCTCCGATGAGTCATCCACTTTGGTTTTTCTCCTCCATCTGTCCCAGACCACCATGTTGACTTCTCAGAGCTCAACAGACATTTTAGAATTCTCACTTTCCAACACCTAAATACGTACCTACTACTGGGGAGGAGATTTGTAGAGTTGAATACATCAACTTACCTAATGGGGGTCTATATAGGAAAGTATGGCACTGCCCATCCCCCACAGCAACCTGCATTCCTATAATAGGAAATCTGGGTGCCTGCTGTGCCTGATGATGAGTCACCGATTGTTCCTATATAAGCCCCCATTAGGTAGGGAGGTATTTAGGCACCTCTCCAGTAGGTAGGTATATAGGACCCCTCAGTAGGCAGGTAGGTATGTAGCCCCCCACTCGGTATGTATATTGGCCCCCTCAGTATGTAGTTAGGTAATTAGGTACCCTTGTTTTTTCAAAGGGAGGGAGGGGGATTTAGACCCCTCATAAAGGGTGGCAGTTATATATGGGGCCCCCCATAGAAAAGTTTATTTTATTGTCCCCCAAAAATTTGGGAAAGGGGGGTTTTTAGGTTCCTCCCCTTTATTAGGGTTTTAAATAACCCCCAAAATCCCCACATAAAAGTAGGTGTAAAGCGGGCGGCGCTTACAGATTGGTGCCGAAGCCCCCGACCGCAGAAAATCCAGGGGGGATTCCTTTATGGGGCCCACCCCCAGGCACAGATTTCAATTCGGGGATGGGTATCCGAAGTGCAAGGGGGGTCCCCGTTTTGCGGGCGGTTTGGGCAGATTTCCCCGGGGGGACCCCCAGTGTAAACCGTAAAAAAGGGGGGGACAGTCCAAGGGAAAAAATCTTGAATGTAAACACAGCCCAGGATGGTAAAAAGGGTAGATAAGGGCCAGGGGAAAAGCAGTGTAGCAGCAGGTACAAAGCCCCCAGTGTACAGCAGGGACCCCAAAAAAACCCTTGGGTGAAAATTTGAAACAGCAGCCCTAACACAACCAAAGGGGGGCAAGCTTTTTGTGGGTGGGGAACCCAAAAACGAACTGAAAATAAGTGAAGGAAAAGGGGGTTCCTTTAATTTTTAGCCAAAGGGTTTCAGGTCACGGGGGGGGGGGCCAAGGTACCCCGACTCCTTTAAAAGGGTTTCATTAAACCGGGGCCCCGGGCCCCTAGAGGGAAACACGGGTGCGCACAGGAAAGCCAGGAAGCTGGAGGAAACACAGGGGGTGAGGCCTCAGGAGGGGAAAAGGGAAAACCAGGGCAGGGGGTTTGGGAAAAGAGCCAGGGGCAAAACCCGGGATTCCCCGAGCAGCGGCTGGTAAAACAAAATGAACAAAGGGCACGGGTGCGAGTCCATCAAGGGGCCGGCGTGGGAACCCCGGGCAATTTCCCCCCCCCCCTTAAGGGCCCCCCCTCCGGGCTAGCCGGGTACCCCCAAAACGGCTTTTGGGGTAAAGGCCCTTTCCCCTCGGGATCCCGGAACTTTCGGGCGAGGGAGGGGGTCCAGAGAAATCCCCCCGGGAAAATTTTTGGAAACCCGGGGAAAAACGAAAAAAATTGGCAGGGGGGGGGTGGGGTGGGATCAAAGGGGGTTTTTTTAAAAAGACCAAAAGGTTTCTTCTTGCCCCACATTGGGGTTTTCCACGGCACAGCAAACCAACCCGGGCAGAAGAAACGGGTTGGGGCAGGGCTTTCCCAGGGTTGGGCGGGCTTGGGGGCAGTGAGATTGGCACTTTTTGTTGGGCCCCAAATTTGGGGAAATTCACCCTTTCCCAATCCAGGGTATTGGGCTGGGAAGCCCGGAACCCTAAAATGGGGCCCAAAAGACTTGGGGGGCAGAAAAAACTTTTTCAGGACGTTTGAAGGGGAAAGTCCCTTTGGGGGGAACCTCCAATTTTTTAAGGGGACAAAAAAGCTTTGGGGTTTCGGGAATTGACTGCTCCTTCCCGGGTTTCCCCCCTTAAAAGGGTGAAAAACGTGTGGGTTTTTCCAACCCGGGGAAAAAGGGAGGCAGAACTTCCCCCATTTTTGGGGGCGGAAAATGAAGCTCGGAAAGCCGGAGTCCATAAGAGCAGGCACTTCAAGCCATCACCCAAAGAAAAAAAGTAGGGTTTACTAGAGTGGGCAAACGGGAAACAGGGACACCGGGTTTTTTCAGGGTTTTAAAATTTATCCCTCCCCCCCCACCCAAACCCCATGGTGCGGGGGGTTTCCGGGGGGCAGCTGGGGGGGGACCTGGGGGGGGTTTCTTTCAGGGAAAAGACGGTACCACCGGATACAGGGACAGGGTTTAAACTTTTGGGGCGACAGGCCAACCTCTGGGGGGTGGAAGGGGTGCGGGTTTAACCTCCATTTGGCTTTTAACTTGGGAAAAACCCGGGGGCCCCAGGCGATGTTGGGCCCCGTGGTTTTTAGGTACAGAGCGGTGGATCTTTGCGAGGGGGCCGGGGGGGAAAGCTGGCTGCTGGGGGGGGACTCAAGCCCCCCAGCCCAAAAAGGGATGGGGATCCGGGTTTTCCAAAGCGATGAGGCCGGGCCAATGTGGTGGGTTTTGGGCACGCCCCGCCAACTCGTCCTTAATGCGTCCATCGAGGGGCCCCCCCAAAACACAAAAGAGGGGCCCCAATTGTTTCCAGGCCAAGCGCAGGCCAGGGTAAAGGAACCGGAAGGCATACTGGGCCCCCTGAGCGCCCCTTTACGGAACCGGAGCCGAGGGGAAGCAGCCAAGTGGGTTTTCGCCCAGGTAGCTCAAAGGGGTCTTTTTCCCGGGAAAGGGGTTCAGGGAAACCCCAAATTTTCCCGTAAGGGTTTTCCTTTCTTTCCCCCGAAAGGGAGACCCAGGCCAAGGCCCCCACCTGAAGCAGGCTGAAAATTTAAAAACCACCCTTGGGACGGTCAGATGGGAAATGGGGAACCAAAGGCCCCCTTTAAAGGGGGATTGTGGCACTGATTTTGAAAGCCCGCAGAGGGGGGATCTCCGGAATAAAAAGGGGGCCCGAGGCAGGGGCAGGCTAGGACCGGTCAAGCCCAAAAGGGGGGCGGAACCAAGCAGATTGGGGGAGGGATTTTTAGGTCCAAAAGCAGCCCCGGGCTTCAAACCAGACGGGTGGTGAAAACGGGCTGCAGCCCTTTTTGAAATAACGCTCCAATGAACGGCCCTGACGGGGTTTTTCAACGGTTTTCTAATTCAGGCAGAATCAACCCCCTGCGGGATCCAAATTTTATTTGGGGCCCCTTCCGGGCTGAAACGGTGCTGCGCTGACAGATATTTGCCGAAGCCCGCCGCAATATCAGGTGTGGAACCTCTGGCCCACCGAAAAACAAAGATTGGGGAATGTCAAAGGCCCGTGGTTTGCCGAAAAAAACAGGGCCTGTTTAACTGGGGCTTTGGGGCAAAGGGCCCCGGGGACCGCAGGTGTAGCCTTAAACGGGTGACAATCCAGGTATAACCCCTTAACGTAAGGGACAGTCCCCCGGAATGGTTTAAAAAGATTGAAAAAAGGGGCCGGGAACAGCAGGGGTAGCAGACAGGTACAGGCGGCAAGGGGAAAAGGGAGGGACCAAAAAACGTATGGGCTAATGGGGAGACAGCAGCAGAAAAAAGCACCAAGGGCAAGCCTTGGGGGCGGGTTTAAAAACCCAAAGAACTTAAAATAGAGGGGTAAGGAAAGGGTTTCCTTTATGTTTTCCAAGGGTTTCAGGTCACTGGGCGGGGGCCAAGGAAACCCGACTTCCCTTTAAATGGTGCAAATGCCAAGGGGCACGGGGTGGCCCCCACAGGGGATGCCAGGGGAAACGGAGGGGAACCCCAGGGTGGGGGGAGGCCTTTAGGGGTTTTTAAAAGGAGCCAAACAGGTGTTGCAAAGAGCCCTGGACAAACCAAGGGGGATGTTTGCAAAAAACGGCCGGGACAAAAAACCAAACGGGCACGGGTGCAGGCCATAGCAGGGGGCCGTGGGGTGAACCGTGGGCAGTAGGTAGGAAAATAGGTACAGGGGAAATAAATAAGCAATAAATAGGTCCTCCATTAGGTAAGAAAATAAGGCCTCCATTTTGGAAAGACTAGGAAGTTCGTAATTTGGAAAGGGAAAATATAGGCCCTTTTTGTAGGTGGGTTTTATAGGTCCCCCCCAGAAGGTAGGAAGGTATATAGGTCTTCTTAGTAGTTATAAGTTATGGGTTCAAATTTAGGTATTAGTCCCCCGCAGTAGTTGGGAGTATATTTCCCCCACTTTTTGGGTGGGAGGGACATAGGTTCCTCCAGTAGGTAGGTAAGTATATAGTTCTTCTTAATCATTAGGTAGGTATATAGGTCCTCCATTAGATAAGAAAGTATATATGTCCATCAATATGTGGTAAAATTTTAGGGGCCCCCTAGTAGGGTGTAGGGGGTAAAATTCCCTCTGTAGTTAGGTTGGTATGTAAGCCCCCCAATTAAAAAAAAAAAAAAATTTCCCCCCCCCCCTTCCCCCTTTTAAACACTCCCACCTTGTGTCCTGAACAGGTGGTGTGATGTCATCATGCAACTTGGTGGGGCAGGGAACCAAAAGCTTCCTGGTCCATGGTAGTTTTAAACTTGACATGTATACAATTGAGAAGACGGCCAATGCTCCAGGCCCACAGCATTGGCCCAAGCCCCTGAAAAATCTGCCTGGTGATGCCCCTGGGTTAAACCCTTTTAAACGCTGTAGCCTTTTCATTCAGTTTACAAACTCCACATTTCCCTCACTTAACAGGCCAGCTAGGGTAGCAGGGCTGATCGCCCAAACCCCTGCTATAGACCCAAAACCCCGATGGGCCCGGGGAAATTTTGGGAAACCCGAAGCTCTTGGCTCTGTAAAAACACATGGGGAAAACTTTTAAAGGGTGAAAACCATAGCTAACTCTTTTTGCCCCAGTGTAGCCAAACCCCTAAAGTTTTAGCCTAATAAAACCCCCCCCAGCCCAAAAACGTGGGAATGTTTATTTTTGATCATTGTGAAAACTCATTATAATTTATTAAACAAGGTATATAAAAGTTTATAGAAGCCGTGGTATATCGCAAAGGAACAAAACACATTCTTCTATAGCTGTGGGGCGAACACAGCGCAGAACACTTGTTAATGCAAAAGATATGTAATGCAAACAAAAAAAATCTGTCGGTTTTTCAATTATAGGTTAGAACACACATCGTTCAGTAAATAAATAGAGCAGATAGCTGTACTTTTCCTTCATGACCCTATCAGGGTATATTATATAAAAAATATACAACTTATGTAGGAGTGAATGAAGAGCTTAAAACACTGAAAAATGTATTATAATGTTTAATTATAATATAAGAAAATTGTGACAATGAGAAAGTTATAAAATCATAAAAAACAGAAGTCCGCACATTATATTATCCATCATTCTCAGTGAAAGGAATGGAAGGGGCTCGGGAGGTTGAAGTCCTGGACCTGGTTATCTTGTGATTCTTTTTAGCCAAATGATACTGGGGTGACACCTACTATGGATGTAACTGGTCACAAGTACACAATTGGGACACATTAATATGGCCACTTCATACTTTTCAGGTCAGCAATGTGTAGCCCATGAAGGAAGTCACGTGTAGTGCGCTGGCTTGGTGGGTATATAGAGTGTGATAGGTTGTTTGCACACATACCCCTCATTTCTGTCTTGAGTAAAAGGGGCGATTTGTCAGAGTTGAAAAAATGGATGGTTATTTTTAGGCTTTACGGTCAAGGGTTGGACAAGGTACTTCTGAAACCGTGCAGTATGTGAACTATTCGCTGCTGTGGTGAAAGTAGATTGTTAGTGGACAAATGGTGCCGTTGTTGTGAGAGGTGAGTAAGCTAGCGATGGAGGTGCGGACGAAAGGGAAGACAGACACCTATTAGAGCAGAGAAATGGACCCAGGGAGTGTGTGCAGAAGTGTGTCTAACACAACAGAAAACCCTACTGTGTATGGGGCAGAGAGAGAGACAGATGTCACTGCACCTTGTGCTAACCCTAACTGTGTATGGGACCGGAGCAGACGTGTATGTCACTGCACCTACTGCTAACCCCTACTGTGTATGTGGCCCCGGAGAAGACGGATGTCTCACTGGCACCTCTGCTAACCCAACTGTGTATGGGGCCCACGGCAAGGCAGAGGGATGTCACGACCTCTTGCTAACCTACTGTGTAGAAGCCCCGGAGCAGCGAATGGTCACAGCACCTTGCTAACCCTACTGCGTTATGGGGCCCCCCAGAGCAGAAGGATGTCACTGCAACTCTGCTAACCTTACTGTGTATGAACCCCGAGGAGCAGACGGATGTCACTGCTCCTATGCTAACCCCTACTGTGTTATGGGGCCCTGGAGCAGGACGGATGTCACTGCACCTCTGATAACTCCCTACTGTGTATGACAGCCCCGGAAGCATAGCACGGATGCATGTCACTGCACCTCTGATAACCCTACTGTGTATGGGGCCCTGGAGCAAGTACGGATGTCACTTGCACCTTTGCTAACCTACTGCGTTGGGGCCCCCAGAGCAAGACGGATTGTTCACTGCACCTTCTGATCATACCCTACTGTGTATGAAGCCCGGGAGCAAGAGGATGTCACTGCACCTCTGCTAACACCTTTAATGTGTCATGGGGCCACTGGAGCAGACGATGTCACTGCACCTATGCTAACCTACTGGTGTATGGGACATGAAGCAGCCGGATGTCACTGCACCTCTGCTAACCCTATCTGTGTATGGAGGCCTACGGAGCAGACGGATGTCTCTGCACCTCTGCTACCTTACTGTCGTATGATGAAGCCCGGAGCAGACGGATGTCACTGCACCTCTGCTAACCCTACTGGTGTATTGGGGCCCCTGGAGAGATGATGTCACTGCTCCTCTGCTAACCCTACTGTGTATGGGGCCAACCGGGAGCAGCGGAATGTCACTGCACCTCTGCTAACCCTAATGTGTATGGGGCCCCGGAGCCAGACGGATGTCACTGCACCTCTTGCTAACCCTACTGTGTAATGTGGCCCCGGAGCAGACGGATGTCACTGCACCTATGCTAACACTACTTTGTGTTGGGGCCCCGGTCGCAGACGGATGTCACTGCACCTCTGCTATCCCTATGTGTATGGGGCCCCGGAGGCAGACGGGTGTTCACTGCACCTCTGCTAACACTACTGTGTATGGAGACCCCGAAAGCAGGACGGTGTCACTGCACCTCTGCTAACCCTACTGTTTATCGGAGTCGCGGAGCAGGACGCGATGTCTCTGCACCTCTGCCTAACCCTACTGTGTATTGACCCTGGAGCAGATAGATGTCCATGCACCTCTTGCTATCCCTACTGTGTATGGGGCCCCCGCAGCCCCCCCAGACGGATGTCACTGCACCTCTGCTAACCACTACTGTGTATGGGGCCCGCAGCAGTGGATGTCACTGCACCTCTGCCATAAACCTACTTGTGTATGGAGCCCGGAGCAGAAGGATGTCACTGGACCTCTGCTAACCCTACTGTGGTCATGGGGCCCGGAGCGTCGGATGCATGCTCCTCTGCGAACCCCTACTGTGTCATGGGATCTGGAGCAGACGGGATGTACTGAACCTCTGCTAACCCTATGTGTATGGAGCCCAGAGCAGAAGGAATGTCACTGCACTATGCTAAACCCTACTGTGTATGCGAGCCCCGAGCAGACGGAATGTCACTGCACCTCTGAAACCCTCCTGTGTTTGGAGCCCAGAGCTGTCGTGATGTCACCTGACACTTGGCTAAACATACTTGTCATGGGGCCCCTGCGTGAAGACGGATGGACACTGCACCTCTGATAACCTACTGTGTATGGTGCCCAAGAGCAGATGGATGTCAATGCACCTCTGATTCCTTACTGTTTTGGGGCCCCGGAGCAGACGGATGTCACTGCAACCTTCTGACTTCCCCTACTGTGTATGAGACCCAGGAGCAGACGGATGTCTAGGACCCCCTACTGCTAACCTACTGTGTATGGGGCCCGGAGCAGACGGATGTCACTGCTACCTCTGATAACCATACTGTGTTTATGGGTTTTCCGCAGCTGTAGGATGTCACTGGACACCTCTGCTAACCCTACTTGTGGCTGGGCCCTGGAGCAGACGGATGTCACTGCACCTCTGCTAACCCTACTGTGTATGGAGCCCCGGAGCAGACGGATGTCACTGCACCTCTGATAAGACTACTGTGTATGGGGCCCGGAGCAGGAGGGGGCTACACTGCTCTCTGATAACCTATGTGTATGGGGCCCCGGGGCAGGACAGATGTTAATGCTCCTCTGCTAACCAAACTATATTGGTAGAAAAGGTTTAAATTTTCATGTCAGTACCAGAACTGGACCTTCACTGATTGGCAAAGGATTGCCTTCTCTGATAAGTCACACTTTCTGCTTTATACACAGATTGATATTGGTATGTCAGGTGAGTAACATCAGAAAACAAACACTCTACAATCATTGCTGCACGAACACAAGCTGGTGGTGGCAGTGTTATGGTCTGGGGATGTTTTTGTGACATTTTATGGGCCACTTACCCATGTGGAAGTTACTCTCACACCATTTGTATGTGAATCCTTCGTTGCAGATCATGTACACCCATACATTGCAATGTATCACATGGCTAGAATTGTCCGACATTGGTTGGAAGAGCAGGACCAAGGGATTCTACGGTACTACTTTTTCCACTTAATTTAATTCACATAAACTGAGGCATGTGTGGGAGCCCGTGGATGGCGGTGATAGCTTTATGGACCTTCCAGCAGCTGTGGAAGCACCCAGATGGTGGTGTTGGCTCTATGGACCCGCCAGCAACTGTGAGAGCCCCTGGATGATGGTGTTGGCTCTATGGCTCGCCTGCAGCTGAGAGAGACCCTGGATGGTAGTGTTGGCTCTATGACCCCTCCTGCACTGGTGGGAGCTCCGGGATGGTCCGGTGTTGTTGGTTTTTTGGCACATCAAGAAGCTTCGTGGGAGCCACCGAATGCTGTTTTTTTTGCTCTTGGCACCCTCCCTCAGTTGCGGGAAGCCCCTGGATAGAGGTGTTGGCTCTATGGACCCTAATGCAGCGTAGGGGTCCCCTGGATGGGGGATTTTGGGTGATATGGCCCTCCAGAAGCTGTGGGGGCCCCGGGATGTTCCCCGGTCGTTAGCTCTATGGGACCCTCCAGTAGATTTGGTGTGCCCCTAGATAGTGGGTGTTTGGCGCTATGGAACCTCCAGTAGCTGCGGGAGCCCCGGATGGTAGGTGTTGGCTCTTGGAACCTCCAGTTGCTGTATGAACCCTGGATGATGTTAGCTATTGTACCCGCCCGGCAGCTGTGGAGTTCCTGGGATTGTGTTGTTGGCCTCTTTGGATCTTACAGAGCTGTGGGCGCTCCTGGATGGATCCGGTGTTGGCTCCTGTGGTCCTCAAGCAGCTGTGGTTGCCCCTGGAGGGTGGTTGGCCTCTCTGGTTCCTCCAGCAACTGTGGAGCTACTGGAATGGTGGTGTTGGGATCTCTGGATCTCAGCAGCTGTGGAGCCCCTGGATGGTGGTGTTGGCTCCCTAGTTCCTCCAGCAGTTGTGGGAGCCCCTGGATGCTGGTGTTGGCTCTATGGACCCTCAAAAACAGCCAGTGGGAGACCCACCCGAGATGTGGTGTTGGCTCCATAGATCGATTCCAAAAGTTGTGGAGCCCCCAGATGGGTAGGTGTTGGCCTCTATGGACCTCAAACAGGCTATGGGGAGCCACCCGGATGGTAGGTTGTTGGCTCCCTAGATCGTCCAACAGTTGTGGGAGCCCTCAGATGGCGGTGTTGGCTCTATAGACCCTCAAACAGCTGTGGGAAGCCACCGCGATGGTAGGTGTTGGCCTATATGGGACCCTCCAGAAGCCAATGGGAAGCCCTGAAGGTGTTTTTGGCCTCTATGGGACCTCTCTGCAACTGGGTGGTGCACCTGGATGGTGTGGATGTTGGCTCTATGGACCCCTCCAGCAGCTACCCGTGGGCCCCTTGAATGTCTAGTGTTGGCTCTATGGACCTCCAGTAGCCCCCCACCTGTGGGAGCCCCTGGATGGTGATGTTGGCTCTATGAATCCTCCAGGCAGATGTGGGAGCTCCTGAATGGTTGTTTTTGGCTTCTATGGGACCCTCTTGCAAATAACTTGGAGCCCTTGGATGGTGGTGTTGGCTCTAATGGACCCTCCAGCTGCTGTGGGGACCCTGAATGTGGTGTTGGCTATTTGGACCCTCCAGTAGCTGTGGTGGTGCCCCTGGATGGTGGGTTTTGGCTCTATGGGATACTTCAGCGCTGTGGAGCCTGGGTTGGTGTTGGCTCTAGGATCCTCCCAGCAGCTGTGGAGCCCCTGAAATGGTGTTTTTGTGGCTCTATGGACCCTCTTGCACTTGTGGAAGCCCTTGGATGGTGGTGTTGGTCTCTATGGACCCTCCAGGCAGCTGGGGCAACAAGCCCGTGAATGGTGGTGTAGGCTCTATGGACCTCTCCAGTAGCTGTGGCGGTAGCACCTGGATGGTGGTGTTGGGCTCTTATTGATCTCCAGCAGCTGTGGGTGCCCTGGGTGGTGGTGTTGGCTATATGGGAACCCTACTAGTAGCTGTGGGAAGCCCCTTGATGGCAGTGATTGGCTCCATGGAGCATCAAGCAGCGGTGTGGAGCCCCTGGATGCAGTTGTTGGATCTATGGAACCCTCCGAGCTCTGGGAGCACCTGGTATGGTGGCGGTGTTGGCTCTATGGATCCTCCAGCAGCTGTGAAGGCCCCTGGATGGTTTGGGTGTTGGCTCTATGGACCCTCAATTCAGCTGTCGCGGGGAGCCCTGGATGGCGTGTTGGCTACCTAGACCCTCAGCAGCTGTTGGGTAGCCCCTGGATGGGCGGTGTAGGCTCTTGGACCCTCCAGTAGCTGTTGGGAGCTTATGGATGGCGGCTGTTGGCTCTTATGACCCTACAGTTATAGCTGTGGGGACCCTGGATGGTGGTGTTGGTCTATGGATCCTCCAGCAGCTGTGGGAGCCCTGGATGGTGTCGGTTGTTGGCCCTCTATGGATCATCAAGCAGCTGTGGGAGCCCCTGCATGGTGGTGTTGGCCTTATGGAGTCCTCCATGAGCTCTGGGCACCTGGATGAGTGGGTGTTGGCTCTATGGATCCTCCAAGCAGCTGTTGGGAAGGCCCTGGATGATGGTGTTGATGTTGGCTCTATGGACCCCAAGCAGATGTGGAGCCCCTCTGGATGGCGGTGTTGGATCCTTAGACCTCAAGCAAGCTGTGGGAGCCCCTGGGATGGCGGTTGTTGGCTCTATGGACCCTCCAGTAGCTGTGGGAGCTTCTGGATGGCGTGTTGGTCTATGACCCTACCAGTAGCTGTGGGAGCCCCTGAATGCTGTTTTTTTGCTCTATGGCCCCTCCATCAGTTGCGGGAGCCCCTGGATAGAGGTGTTGGCTCTATGGATCCTCCAGCAGCTGTGGGTCCCCTGGATGGTGGATTTGGGTCTATGGCCCTCCAGCAGCTGTGGGGCCCCGGGATGGTGGTGTTAGCTCTATGGACCCTCCAGTAGCTTTGGGTGCCCCTAGATAGTGGTGTTGCTCATGGACCCTCCAGTTGCTGAGGGAGGCACCCGGTGGTGGTGTTTGGCTCTTATGGACCCTCCTGTGCTGATGACCCCTCGGATTGATGTTTGCTACTATGTACCGCCCGCAGCTGTGGCAGTGCATGCCGATTAGTGGTTGTGTGGCTCTATGGATTCTCTACAGAAGCTGTGGGAGCTCCTGGATGGTGGTGTTGGCTCTGTGGATCCTCCAGCAGCTGTGGAGCCCCTGGAGGGTGGTGTTGGCTCTCTGGTTCCTCCAGCAACTGTGGAGATCTGGTGAATGGTGGTGTTGGCCTATCTGGATCCTCAGCAGCTGTGAGAAGCCCCTGATGGTGTGGTGTTGGCTCCCTAGATCCTCCAGCAGTTGTGGGAGCCCCTGGCTGCTGGTGTTGGCTCTATGGACCCTCAAACAGCCGTGGGAGCCCCCCGATGGTGGTGTTGGCTCCCTAGATCGTCCAACAGTTGTGGGAGCCCCCAGATGGTGGTGTTGGCTCTATGGACCCTCAAACAGATGTGGGAGCCCCCGGATGGTGGTGTTGGCCTCCCTAGATGTCCAACAGTTGTGGGAGCCCTCAGATGGCGGTGTTGGCTCTATAGACCCTCAACCAGCTGTGGGAGCCCCCGGATGGTGGTGTTGGCTCTATGGACCCTCCAGAAGCAATGGAAGCCCATTGAAATGGTGTTTTTGGCTCTATGGACCCTCTATGCAAACGTGGAGCCCATGGATGGTGATGTTGGCTTTTGGACCCTCCAGCTCTGTGGGCCCCACCTTAATGGATAGTGTTGGACACTCTCATGGACACCATTCCAGTAGCTGTGGGAGCCCACTGGTGGTGATGTTGGCTCTATGAAATCCTCCAGCAGCTGTGGGAAGCTCCCGGAATGGTTGTTTTTGGTCTCTTATGGAACCCTCTTGCAATGTGGAGCACTTGGATAGGTGGTGGTGTTTGCTCTATGGGGCCTCAAGCAGCTGTGGGCCCCTGAATGGTTAGGTGTTGGCTCTATGGCCCTCCAGACGATGTGGGGAGCCCCTGGATGGTGGTTTTGGCTCTATGGATCAGTTCAGCAGCTTGTGGGAGCCCCTGGACGTGGGTGTTGGCTCTCTAGGATACTCCTGAAGCTGTGGGAGCCCACTGCAATGGTGCGTGTTTTTGGCTCTATGGACCCTCTTGCAACTGTGGAGCCCTTGGATGGTGGTGTTGGCTCTATGGACCCTCCAGCAGCTGTGGGCCCCTGAATGGTGGTGTTGGCTCTATGGACCCTCCAGTAGCTGTGGGAGCCCCTGGATGGTGGTGTTGGCTCTATGAATCCTCCAGCAGATCGTGGGAGCCCATGGGTGGTGGTGTTGGCTACCTATGGCCCTCCAGTAGCTGTGGGAGCCCCTTGATGGCAGTGATGGCTCCATGGAGCCTCAAGCAGCTGTGGGAGCCCCTGGATGGCAGTGTTGGCTCTATGGACCCTCCAGCAGCTCTGGAGCACCTGGATGGTGTGTGATTGGCTATATTGGACTCATCCAGCCAGCTGCTGTGGAAGCCCATCTGGATGGTGAGTGTTGGCTCTATGGACCCTCAATCTGCTGTTAGGGAGCCCCTGGATGGCCGGTGTTGGCTTAATAGACCCTCCAGCAGCTGTGGGAGCCCCTGGATGGCGGTGTTGGATCTATGGAACTCCGAGTAGCTGTGGGAGCTTGTGGATGGCGGTGTTCGCTCTATGGACCCTCCAAGTAGCTGTGGGGCTCCTGACTGGGGTGTTGTCCTCTTTGGATCTCAAGAAGCTGGTGGGAGCCCCTAACTGGAAGGTTGGTGTTGGCTTTATGGATCATCCAGAAGCTGTGGGAGCCCTGCATGGTGGGTGTTGGCTCTATGGATTCCCTCCAGCAGCATCTGGAGCACCCTGGATGGTGGTGTTGCTCTATGGATCCTTACAGCAGTGTGGTAAGGCCCTGGATGATGGTGTTGGCTCTATGTCCCTCAAGCAGCCTGTGGGGAGCCCCCTGGATGGCGTGTGGCTCCATAGACCCTCAAGCAGCTGTGGTAGCCCCTGGATGGCGGTGTTGGCTCTCATGGAACCTCCAGTAAGCTGTGGGAGCTTCTGGGATGGCGGTGTTGGCTCCTATGGACCCTCACAGTAGCTGGTGTGGCCCCCTGATGGTGGTGTTGGCTCTATGGACCCTCCAGAAGCAATGGAAGCCCCTGAATGGTGTTGTTGGCTCTATGGATCATCCAGCAGCTGTGGGAGCCCCTGCATGGTGGTGTTGGCTCTATGGATCCTCCAGCAGCTGTGGGAGCCCCTGGATGGCGGTGTGGTCTCTATAGATCCTCAAGCAGCTGTGGGAGCCCTTGGATGGCAGTGTTGGCTCCATGGACCCTCCAGCAGCTGTGGGAGCTCCTGGATGTTGGGGTTGGCTCCATGGACCCTCCAGCAGCTGTGGGATGCAGTCGGCTCCAGCTACCTGTGATAACCGACCAGGACCTTTTTGACTCACTCACAGCCCATCTAGTTGATGTCCATGCTGCACCTGCGTGAATATTAGCGGCTGGTCATAATAATGTGACTCAACGGTGTAGGGTTTAGGATAGAATTTTTAGTATAGAACTCTGTAAACGACAATTGTAATTCTCTGTTTTCTGGTTGTAAACTTTTTTTTTTTTTTTTTAAATACATTTCTGACCTGTACTTTCTAAACACCAGCAAATAAACAAACTCTTTTCCGAAAAACACACAGTATTTTACATGAAATGAGGCACAATGGACAGCAATGGTGATGGTGCACATGAATGTTTAATGGTTCACAGTTTTTTTTCGTTTTCTAATGTATTGCACTTGCTGTAGTAATTTCCTAAACTAAAACTCCACCGTATGAACATAGAAATATATACACATATTTTACATCGACATAAAAAGAAAAAAACACTGAAAAATAAATGGTAACAAACACCCCCATGCACACCAAGTTGCCCGAGACTTTTCTAAATTAAAGTTCAACAGTAATTATGCCTTCAAACATCCCCTTCTGTCAAGTAGTTTCTTTAACTGGGAAAGCTGGGTGATGAGCAGTATGGCTGCTCTCAAATCACCAGACCATATTGTTATGCAGGGATATGTGCCCCAACCCCCATATACCTAAATGGCTGGATCTGGCATTGACGTGTATGTAAAGGCCTCCATATTGGTTGTGTTGAGGATTTTCTAGAAATTTACGATATTTTTTAAAAAAAAAAAATAAATAAAAAATTTACTTGTGGGTGACACAGAACCATAAATTGTAATTCCCACATAAAAAATTCAAAAGTTCCAAGAAATGTATTTAAAAAAATGTAGCTTATGGGACACTCCGGGCGGTAATTGTAACATAGATGGATATAAAACACGAAAAAGAAACTGGTGCCTCCAGGATAAAAAAAAATGGCCTAAAAAAAGTAGTATATTGCAACCACTTTTTTATTGTTTTCTTGGGATTCAGATTATGCCATCCAACATTTACTTGGCTGCTAAGGTCAAAAATGGCTCTTCATTCGTTGACCATTTAGGACAGTGGAGGCCAAGACATACACAGAACAATGAAAACAGACAGTTTTGATAATAAAATCAAGCAAAAGTCTAAAGTGCATAGTGGAAAAATCCTTGAAGGATAAGAAAACAGTGCAAATATAACCTCATTTATAGCAACCAGAATGGTTTCATTTTCAAAAATGATTTGCTGCTGTAAGCAGAAATGGAAAAGATGGGGGTAGGACAAAAAAAAAAAATGTATTGCTTACTAGGCTTCTACCACCACCGACTTTTCAATCATCAACAGGAGAGAACGACAATCTAAAGAATTCACACGTCGGTATAAAAAGTCAGATGTGGTTCTGATGTCGTTTACTCGGGGGTCCAATGGGTCCAATTCAGATGTAGGTTAACTCCATGGCAATGGGACTGACCTGCGTCCCTCCTTCCAATCAAGAGAATGAAGTATAAAACTAGAACATTCTTTGAGTGGCCGTCAGTTTGCACGATGGTTTTGATCAGGAAGTCCATGCGGAATTTGCATTGAAATCCTTGTTAAAATCTTCTGCATGAACAATCCCTCTTTACTCAGAAATCCTGCTTCAAAGAGCACACCACGAGAGACAGTGAAAGTCCTGCTTATCTAGCCTACATACAATGATTTACTGCTTACTCTGCATCAGGGGGTGTGTGCAGAGCAAAACTGTCAATCAATTTATGTGGGTGGGGAAAGAACAACTTTCAGTTTTACTTTTCAGATTTACTCTTTTTTTCACTCAAATTCAGCATCAAATCATTTAAACCAGTATAATCCACAAACCTCACCTTCTCTCCCTCAATCACATCCTGCTCTCTGGTAAGGCAGCAAGAGGGAAAAAAAAAAAAGGTTTCCTTTAATGAATGGGACAGGCTTGTTGCAAGGATAATGCAGCTTGACAACCCCACATAAAAGACGGTGGTTGTTAGGCAGCATACCCATAAACCATATCTCACAAGAGTGAGTACACCCCTCACATATAGGCTATGTTCACACAGCTGATTTTTTGGGACGGATTTCAGTCCGTATTGCGCAATGTACTGCGCTCAATACGGCCGAAATCCGTCCCAGTCATTACGGTAATCCACAGTTCTCAGAGAACTATGAATTCCGTCTCCTCTTCCCGCTTCGCGAGCGCCGGAGAAAGTGACATGCACAGTATCCCGGCGGGATATGCGCCGTGGATAATGGATGTCTATGGGTCCGACGAGCAGGCCCCCCCCCCCCCCCCGGCGTAATTGCGGGGCAAAATCCATCCCGCAATTACGGCGTCAATCAGCCGTTTGAACATAGCCTTAATGTTGTATTACTTCATTTCATGGGACAACACTGAAGATATGACACTAATACAATGTAAAGGGGAAAAATCTCTCCTTGAGGAGAGGAACCAATAAATTGGTCGGTGTGAGGGTTTACTTGCCATTCAGACCTGACTGTTTTGCATAAAGCAAAGGCTTATGGGAAGAGAGCTGAGGAGCTGCACAGCGCACTCTATTGGATGTAGTTATCCTCAGTTCACGTGTAGCTCGCAGGAGCAATGTAAAGTAGTCAGTGTACAGCTTGTATAAGTGTAAATTTGGTGTGCCCTCAAAATAATTCACATATCAATGTCTAAACTGCTGGTAACAAAAGTGAATACACCTAAGTGAAAATGGACAAATTGAGCCCGATTTTCCATTTTTTCTCCATGGTGTCATGCGACTCGTTAAGGTCACAAGGTCTCAGGTGTGAATGGGGAGCAGGCATGTTAAATTTGCCGTTATCGCTCTCACACTATGGTCACTGGAAGTTCAACATGGCTCCTCATAGCAAAGAGCTGTCTAAGGAACTGGGAAAAAAAAAAAAAAGGTGGCCTAGGTTATAAGAAGACCGTGAGCACCCTGAAACTGAGCTGCAACACAGTGGTCAAGACCATACAGCAGTTTAACAAGACAGGTTCTACTCACAACAGGTCTCGCCACAGTCAACCAAAGAGTTGAGTACACGTTGTTAGTGTCATACCCAGAGATTGTCTTTTTAAAATAGGCATATGAGTGCGGTCAGTATTGCTGCAGATATTACAGGGGTGGAGGGTCAGCCTGTCAGTGCTCAGACTATACACTGTATCAAATTGGTTTGTATGGCTGTCGTCCCAGAAGGAAGCCTCTTCTAAAGATGCAGTTAGCTGAAGACAAACTGATTAAGGACATGGATTAATGGAACCATGCCCTTTGCTCTGATGAGACCAAGACAAACTTATTTGGTTCAGATGGTGTCAAGCGTGTGTAGTGGCAACCAGGTGAGGAGCACAATGCCAAGTGTGTCTTGCCTACAGTCAAGCATGGTGGTGGGAGTGTCATGGTTTGGGGTTAAGTGCTGCCAACTGTTGGGAGTTACAATTCATTGAGGGAACCATGAATGCCAACATGTACTGTGACATACTGAAGCAGAGCATTATCCCCTCCCTTCTGGGCCACAGGGCAGTATTCCAACATGATAACCTCAAACACACCTCCAAGGCCACCACTGCCTTACTAAAGAAAATGAGGGTAAAGGTGCTGGACTGGCCAAGCAGGTCTCCAGACCTAAACCCTATTGAGCATGTGAGGGGCATCCTAAAATGGAAGGTGGGGCAGGAGAAGGTCTCTAACATCCTCCGTGATGTCGTCATAGAGGAGTGGAAGAGAATTCCAGTGGCTGCAACCTGTGAAGCTCTAGTGACCTCCATGCCCAAGACAGTGCTGGAAAATAAGAAAACATTCACACTTTGAGCGCAATTTGACCATTTTCACTTAGTAGTGTAATCACTTTTGTGGCAAGTGGTTTAGGCATTAATGTCTGTGTTCTGTTATTTTGAGAACACACCAAATTTACACTGTTATACAAGCCTAACACTGACTACTTCACATTGTATCAAGGTGTCATATCCTCAGTGCTGTCCCATGAAAAGATATAATACAATATTTACAAACATGTGAGAGGTGTACTTACTTTTGTGAGATCCTGTATATCTCTGTGGCAACATCCTAAGAGGAGGGAAGTTTACTCAGATGTGGTCACATCATGACTTTTCCACTAGAGGCTGATTTTTCATTTACCAAATTTATTTATTTTTTTTAAATAGCAGAAAAAGAAATGTAAGTGATCAGCAAGAAAACATCTGGAATGTTTATTGTTAAAAGTCCGAATAAAAGGAACCGATACCTGAAACAATATATAAATTCATAAAATAATGAATTTTTTTTAGATGCTATTGCATAAGTAAAAAGCTTTAGCTTCAAGACAAGTGCGCTTTAAAAGTTGGGGTAATGGACACACTGTAAACATTTGGAAATATGGTCTTTATTATAATTTACACACCACTTTTATACATATCCCCCAGTATTTCCAACCTGAATGTGCACTGTAAGTCAGTGACTGACAGTTATGTACAGCAACATAGAATTCGGTTTACACGGGTGCATTATTATCATCGTCGTTATTATTACTGGAACCTTCTGATACGAGACCCAGTGCTGGAGACGTGCTATACGTAGATACACACAGGAAGAAGACTCAAAAACTTGATATTCATTCTCTTTTGAAGAATGCAAATAAAATGTAAAATTTTTCCAGCTAAAATTAAAATCTAGTTTCAACCCGACAGGACCGGCCCAGAATCGACCAAACTAAAAACATCCCAAAAAGACAATTTTTTTAGTACGATATTCTATATTTTTTCCCCTGGCCCTGAGTAAATAAGAAGTGATGTCCTGTAATGTAAAGGAAAAATTTGCAAACTTTGGGCCTCATTTATGAAAACTTTCTAAGCAGTAAGCGCAGCTTTAATTTTTCCAGAGCAGTAAAAAATGAAAGCCGAGCGCCGACTGGTTGCTATAGGCAGCATAGATAGTCTTGTGCTTAGACAGCTTTCATCCATGAGGCCCTTTGTACATGGTAGCTGGAGACCATTTCAACAATAGTGTTAATGACATGGTTGAACTGCGTCGATTTTGTAGCCCAGTCCATCAACCGAGCTTCCTGCATCGACCATCATCAGTAACTTGTTACTAGTCAAAAGGTTGTAGGGCATCAGTAGATTAAAATGGTAGAAACCAGGAACTCTACATACCGTATTTTTCAGACTATAAGAACGCACCTTTTTCCTCCCAATTTTGGGTGGAAAACAGGGGTGCGTCTTATAGTCAGAATATACTCTTAGGCAGGCAGGAGACTGGAGCGCCGCGAGGCTGTGGGAAACTGGTGGCTGGGTTTAAAGTGTTAAATTCTGCTGTATGGTTTCTGCAGCCTCCCGGAACTCCAGTCTCCTGCCGGTCTGAGAGTATGCGCGGCGGGCGCTCGACGGCCACAGAGTACGGGCGCCTGCTGTTCGGTGCCGCTGGTGGCCACTCTGTACTGGCTGTCAGCGGCGGCATCGCAGCGCGGGCTGGCAGCAGCCGCTCCGTGCGGGTGGGCAGTAGCGGCCGGCTGCAGAATGAAACGTTCAAAAATGCCAAAACAGTTTTTTTGGCATTTAATATCCCACCCCCCCCCTTCCCCAAAAAAAAATAAAAAATGTAATAAAAAGTGATTAAAAAAAAAATCACATATATCCCCCCCCCAAAAAAACCAAAAACATTTCAGCCCACACTTTTTGCTTCAAAATGTTTTCTTCCCATATTCCCCCTCTAAAACCTAGGTGCGTTTTATAGTCCGAAAAATATGGTATGTAGAGGGTAAAGTGTATTAAAAAAAAAAAAGCCATAAACTAAAAATATAAAACAAAAATAGGAAAAAAATCCCTTAATTATAACGATAAATTAAAAACCCCAAAGTTTTATTTTTGCTGGAGAAAATAGTAATATAAACCCATGCCTGAATTTTGTATGAGAAAAAAAAAAATCTTCTTCCGTAAAAGTGTTTCAAAGTAGTGAATACCTGTGAGTTAGCTAAAACGATATGTACAATGGTAACTGGGGCTGTTGGTCGTGGTCACAGCATGGCGTCCGTCCCGCAGACGGAACCCAACATACATGAGTGAAGCAATGAGGGTGAGGGTTTCGATACACAAGCAACTGGTCTAGTTGTCATATACAAACTCTGGCCAAACTCCAAAAGCGTTCCACATTTACATAGCAAAATAAATTAAATAAATAGCAATTAAAAATGAGAAAAAAAAAAAGAAGAAAAAAAAAAAGATTTAACTGTACAAAAGGAAAATAAAATATGACCTCGTCAGTAGCTACTGGTTTAGGCTTTGGAGTATAAATAATTAGTCGTAATGTTGATACCAGTAGCATGGACACTCACAAACGTACGCTCACACACGCTAAAAATCTGGCCAGTCTTTTACAGGCCTCATTGGCTAAGCCAAAAAAAAGAAAAAAAATATGTTCCTGTCCGGAGGGAATTAGAACGATTTGCTCTACTAGGACACACTTTTCAGGGATTCCAAAGAGAAGTCGTGCTGCCGACCAGGTAAGGTATGGAAGCGGGGGAGGGATTTACTGTGATCGTATGATCACTCGGCACGGAATGTAAAAATTTCATTTTTTTTTGGGGTGCCACCCATTAACCTTGTCGGATATGAATTGAATTATTAAAAAAAAAAGTCCAGAAACACAAACAGTTCCATTTTAGTCCATGCAAGGCCTCGCCAAAAGTAATACCAGTGCAGATGAGAGAGAGAATGTAGGCAACAGATTCCCAGCCCCTCCCCTGAGGAAACGAAAATGGACATTATAAAAGGGAGAGGCGGAATAGTTTTTGCATTACGGTGTTAGACATTAAATAAAATGCAGAATCTCCATTTTATCCAGTAGTAAAATATTCTTAGACACAAGATTTACCCTCCGGCTTCCCACCCCCAATGACAAATGGAGGCTTGGCTACCAATGGGTACGCTCGGCACTGCTGACACCTTTGCAGAACATATTGGTAGGTACATAAAGGAGGGCTCTCTGCTGAAGAGCAAATCGGTCTGGCTGCCAGATGTAGAAAAACCCCATGTGCGGGCACAAATCAATTTTGAAAATAGTCGATTGGAAGCATTAATATGTTAAGTGCACACAAGAGGGGGATGGGAAGGGGCAAAAAGATTCAAAATGAGGTCTATTCTCCTGTTCCCGCACAAGTAGTAAAGGGTAGGTAGATTAAGAAAATATAGGATTTCCACCCCCAAGGAAATGTGCCACTCTTGACCATGGGTTATGGCTGGTATTGCAACTCAGCCTCATTCACGTGATGGCCATAGGGTATCACGATTCAGATCTTTGTGAACTGAAGGACGGATAACAGGATAGATGGAGAAGCTTGTATCGTACCAGTAAGAAATTCTGGGGGAGGGGACATGGAGATCCAGCATTTTATTTCCCATAAGACAAATAGAAAAAATCTTAGCAGACAGTCCCCGTCATGATTGGAGCAGGATCCACAAAGAAGGTGAGGGCCTCTGGGTTAGCATTTTAGACAGTCAAAGTCTCTGCAATGAAGAAGATCCGCCTTCTCGTTGCCAAGACTTTGCAGGGCAGGGGCGTGCTGTAGAGCAGAGCTAGGCCACTCCCTAGAGGAACGTAGGCATTTTGTCTGGTCCCTTTCCCCACCCCCCTTTTTTCTTTGATGGTTCATGCTGCTCCCACTTACAATTTGGGTGTGTTATCTGCATGTTTTTTTTTTTTTTGTAGTCCCAGCGCTAAGAAACTAGAGGAACCCGAGACTTAAAGTAGTAACAGAGGTGCTTGTGCTGACTGTGCCGTTACTTGAAGGCTGTAAATTCTCCTGCAGGGGGGAGTACAAAAGAGATGAAGTTTATTAACAAAGCAGGAATAGGTCTGATGCTTGTATGAATCACAAGCTAGACAGGTTAGTGCAAGCACAGAAAAAAGACATACAGCGACATGACGGGTACTCAGACACAGAGGTGGAGAAGGGTCAGTACACATAAGACAGGAATTAAAAAGGAGGATTAAGATTGTAAATTACAAGGGAGGCGCGGGAAAATTTTTTTTTTTTTTATCCTAGACAAAAATGAAATAAAATAAAAAAAAATAAATAAATTTGGCCACCTACCAACCATCCCATCTGTGTAGCAACATGAATATAGTAAAAGGGTATTACCACTTCTGGCATTGAAAAAAAAAAAATATATATATATTCTCCTCATCTGTCGAAAAGTAGGCTCCCAGAGGTTCTCAGATCTTATCATAACCCCCATAGACTTCACTGGAGAAAGGTCAATGCAAATAGACTTGAGTGAGAAAAGCAGCCATCGATAACTGCTGTAAATCAGGAAAGGAGTCTAATGAATAGGAACGAAACATCCAAAATGGGACTCTCTCATGGGTAGGTTTACTTTGCTCTACTATCAATGCGCGAGCGATTACAAAGAAGGAAGCGGCTATCAAATGACAGCTGCTCCATTCCTACGTTCAGGTGCGTAAAGGGAACCAGTCAGGTGGTTTATACTGGACAGCATGACCGCCGGGTAGAGGATAAAAATATCCTTTGTTGTCAAGCTTCTTAAAAACGGTACACACGATCAGGGCAGAGAGGGACCGCTGACGCATTTCGAGCACTACGTGCCCTTAGTCATAGGTGGTTTATGTTGCCGTATGGGAGAGCAGGATGCGATGGAGAGAAGCGAAGCTCTGGGATATAAAGGGTTATAAGATTTACAGCACGATTTCTGAGTAGAAACCAGCATATATTGAAAAATCCTATCCACTTGTTTCCTGTGGCGATTTTACTAGCGTAAACATCTCAAGAATTGACAAGGCACTTCAAAAGTTACGCAAATAAATTTGTCTCGAAATACGTCCTGCAAATACACTTCTAAAATAAGCGTCGAGTGAATGAGGCCGCATATTGTACATTGTAATCAATGAGAGGTGCTTAGAACATTGCTTGAAGCTTATTTTGAGGCATATTCCGGACCAGAATACATTACGCGAACATACTTTGAGAGGTCTGCTTACTCCACCAACAAACTAACGCAGGGGAAGTGGTCAATGAATGTATATTGGTGGAGTTATCATTAGTTTCACTTTCATGTTTTTTTGTGATTAATACTCAGAAATTCTGCTCTAAATCGTAGTACCCTGCATATCAGAGCTTAGCTCCTCTCATATAACCCCATATATCACAGAGCTCAGCTTCTCTATCATATAACCCTATATATCACAGAGCTCAGCTTCTCTCCCTCTATCATATAACCCTATATATCACAGAGGGAGAGAAGCTGAGCTCTGTGATATATAGGGTTATATGATAGAGGAGAGAAGCTGAGCTCTGTGATATATAGGGTTATATGATAGAGGAGAGGAGCTGAGCTCTGTGATATATAGGGTTATATGATAGAGGAGAGAAGCTGAGCTCTGTGATATATAGGGTTATATGTTTGTGGAGTGTAGCTGTGCTCTGTGATATATAGGGTTATATGATAGAGGAGAGAAGCTGAGCTCTGTGATATATAGGGTTATATGATAGAGGAGAGGAGCTGAGCTCTGTGATATATAGGGTTATATGATAGAGGAGAGGAGCTGAGCTCTATCATATAACCCTATATATCACAGAGCTCAGCTTCTCTCCCTCTATCATATAACCCTATATATCACAGAGCTCAGCTTCTCTCCCTCTATCATATAACCCTATATATCACAGAGCTCAGCTTCTCTCCTCTATCATATAACCCTGTATATCAGAGCTCGGCTCCTCTCCGCTATCATATAATCCTATATATCACAGAGCTCAGCTCCTCTCTTCGATCATATAACCTTATATATCACAGAGCTCAGCTCCTCTCTTCGATCATATAACCCTATATATCACAGAGCTCAGCTCCTCTCCTCTATCATATAACCCTATATATCACAGAGCTCAGCTCCTCTCCTCTATCATATAACCTTATATATCACAGTGCTCAGCTCCTCTCCTCTATCTTATAACCCTATATATCAGAGCTCAGCTCCTCTCCTCTATCATATAACCCTATATATCACAGAGCTCAGCTCCTCTCTTCTGTCATATAACCCTATATATCACAGAGCTCAGCTCCTCTCCTCTATCCTATAACCCTATATATCATAGAGCTCAGCTTCTCTCCTCTATCATATAATCCTATATAGCACAGAGCTCAGCTTCTCTCCCTCTATCACATTTTGTTCTCCGAGAGGGGAGCATAAACCACCAGATAGGTTCCCTTTAAGCAATGAGGTCAGATGTCTGCAGTTACCCCCAGGAGGTATTAAAGAGCTTTCTGCATACTGTTCTGACATTGAACTGAATAAGTATGCAGTGGGCTTCTAAGCTCCTTGTAGGGTTTTGGCTACTCCTAGCCACTCCATCACTTATATTGGTTGTTCAATGAACAACATTTACCCACCTTATCGGTTTAGTAATAATCTATGGTCATTGAGGGCCTAAATTCCCTTTTCTGAACTGCCACCCGTCGCAGGTGTGGCCACTCTATTCACTGTCCAGGGGACTCCAAGCCCTGTGCTCCATCTTTGGCAGCCCCATAGACAGTAAATGGAGTGGTAGAGCGCATGCGCAACCTGCACTGCATTCAGATGGGCAATACACTACCATGTTCTGGTCGTGGAGGTCTCACGCATATGATTACTGGGACCCCAAACATTTAAAAAACAGGAATTTGGAGCTCTTTACCACTCCCAGCTCTGTTTTACAGATATGAAGATCTATTAAGAAATTAATCAGTGAAGAACGTTTGACCTAAAAACGGCAAGATGCTAAAGGTGAACACTCAGACAACCACATGGCCTTCAATAGGAGCGAGTGTTATCCGGCCATATAGGGTTCTGAGGGTTTTGTTGCAGGAAAGGAGAATGAAATGGTCCAGATGCTCTGTCAGAGGTCACAGAGAAAGCTTTGGAAGGTGCGGTAAAGGATAAACATGGCCCTTTCATTAAAATGATGCCACACCTATCAACAGGTGATGGGTGGTACTGCAGCTTAGCGCCATTCACTGAAATAGAACTGAGCTGCACTACCGGACATGACCCATAAACAGGGGGGGGGGCACTGTTTGAAGAAAATAAAATCACAAAACAGGGCATGCTGAACTTGGATCATCTCGCTACAACAGGGGTCCGCAATGTCTGTTCTACAACTCCCATCATGCATTCATATCATCTATATCAGTAGGCATGATGGGAGATGAAGTTTCCCAACAGCTGGAGAGCCGACGTTGCAGACCCATGCCCTACAAGAATGAGCAGTCATTTTAATAAGTTAATCTATGTCGTAGTGGCGCTGCAGGGACCCTGGCTCAAGATTGTGTGTCACATCTAAACCAGAAAAAAAATAAACCTCCACAAATATAATAAATCAGAAGGCAGCAGCCACCTTACAGAACATATATACAAGGTACATCGGCAACAATGGACCAAAACCAGCCACACAAAATTACAGACTCCTGCCAGCAGGGGGTGCAAGTTTTTTTTTTTGTCTTTTTGTTTGCGAGAGACTTTGATGCTCGTAGGATCAGTGTATCGCGAACCCACCATATCCCCCTGCCTGGATGGGTGTTTTTGGAGAAGCACAAGCATATAGACTAAAATCCTCTGTTTGGAAACCAGCCCGATTCAAGGAGGGTTCTGATGCACTGCGGTGAATTTTTGGCAATGACCGGGCCAGGAGTTCAATGGAGGCAAGAATCTAATGAAGACAAGAACGAGCAATCATCAGAAACATCCTGCAGACCAGTGGTGGGTATATACACTCCACCACTGAAACAACGTGCAATGGTGTTAAGCACTAGGACAATGCCAACCACAAGTACTACCATGGTGCGAGTGCAGTAAGTAATGCATTGATGTTACTAAATCAAAACCAGAGGGAGAATGAAAGTTATACCAAGAGCAACTATTAAAGGGTTGTTCCACCATATAAAATATGCCAGCAAAGAGTGGATAGGTGCAGGTGCCACCTCTGAGACCCGCTCCAGTCTTGTGAATGGATCCCCAACAGTTGTGCTTGTACAAGACTCTCCATTCTGTTCTATGGGAGTTCTTCGTAATGGAAAAATTTCATAAAAAAAAATGGAAAATTCGGCCCCAAGAGCAACCGATTATCCATTCTGAACCGACCTTGTTGTGGGCTTGTGCTCGAAAATAAGCGGGGGATCCCGAGGGGAACCGGGAACTTGCCACCACTGAAGCCAAAATTCCCACGATCCGGGCGGGGGGGGGCTTCCTGGAAACAACCTTTTAAGATCTTTTTTTCCCTTTTTTTTGCAAAAACACACAGCAGCAATGGAGCAGTTGCTCACTTTTTGCAAGCATTAGTTTTGCTACTTCCCCTTCTACCGACATCATTTTATAAGAAAACTAATCACTTTACCTAGTTTAGAGGGGTTTTCAGTGATTTAAAAAAGGCTACTTTCTTTCTAAAACAGTGTCCACGTTTCCAGAGGATACAAGCGGTGTTGTAGCTTGGTTCCATCCCAAAGAAAACCAGATGACTCGTGTGCCCTGATTTTGGAAAGGAAAAAACCTTTAAATTTTTTAATGTGAACAGTTAAATTTTTGGGGTCAAACTTTTAAATCACTCCCGTCATCTCAAAGGGGTTTTGCCAACATGTCCACCACTCGCAGCGCCGGCTGGAGAGCTGACCGTGCTTGCGCACTCTCCAGTCTATTCTACATTTCAGAGTACAGCTGAGTGGAGCGTTCGGTTCTGCTCAGAACTCCATTAGAACAGAAGGGAGAGTCGTGCACAAGCGCAACCGACTCTCCAGTCTGCACGGAGAGATTCGGGGCCTGATTTTTTTTTTTTTTTTTTTTTTAAACCCAAAATTTTTATTGCATTTTTAAACATTTAAACAATAAACACATATCTCTGACATGTAATAGTTTGGGAAAATCACCCATTTGCAAATTCCCCCCCGGGGCCTGTTTCCTGGAAAATGTAGATTAATACCCTACAGAGGGAAAACCCTCAATTTACAAGGGTATAAAAGAAAATTAAAATTTAAAAAAAATATCAAACTTTCCAAAGTGCAAAAGCGTCCAAACTTTGTCTATGCGCCCGGATGGTCTTTAAAAGGAACCCTTTCTTTAAGTCCAAAAATTCCTCAGACCCGAAGGGCTCCCAACGTCCCCAATTCCTCCCCCCCAAATCCAATCTGGGGATACTTGAAAACCTCTGCTAAGGGGCTTCTTTCTTTTTTCAGAATAATGCGATTTCTATGGGAAAGGTTTTCCAACGTTGAAGAAACCCCGGGGTTCGAATTCCCCTTTCGCCCTCTGTCTCCGTCTGTCGCTATAAAAAATAAACTCCCAAAATGTTTATGGGCCCCGGAGATTGACGGGAGAGGGGGGTTCAGCCCTAACTGTAAAGGCTTCGTTTTGCTGCCCAAAAAAGCAATTTTGAAAATATTCCCGGGATACCGGCGGAGTGGACTGAAATCTCAGAACCCCCTTCCCCCCTCCGGTCGGGGGCCTTGGGCCCGTGGAAAATCAGGGTTTAAATGTTTCTCTAGGGGGGAACCCCGAAGTGAAATTTAATATATTGGAGAATTGTTTTCCCCGTAGGGGTTGTGGATTTGCTGCTTTTCCCCCCAGACCGCTGCCATAGGTCCGTTTTTTGTGTGCCGGGATTTGGGGGAGTGCTGCAAAACTACGGGGTAAATTCTTTAAGAGGGGGGGGAGATTGAAAACCCCTAGATGCCGGTTTTGAATTAATTTTTAAATAAGTTTTCCCGCCCCGGTTCGCGTTTATGGGGTTTCCCTTATGTCAAACCCCACCCTTGGGGATCATATCTGGGGGTCTGGGATTTTCCCCGTCCCGGGGACTCAGTAGTGGGAAAGCCCCGAGAGGGGATACTCTTTTCCTTTAACCCAACCCCCCCCCATATCAGATAGAGCCTCGATAGACAATATTGTCTCCCCGGGGGTGGTGACAAAAGTGTCAAAAAAACGTTAGGGGTGGTTTTCCTTTTGGGGACATCTTTAGTTCCCAATTAAGAAATGGAAGATTTGATAGCAGCCAAAGTTTTGAATTGGGTAAGGAGAACCTTCGAGCATCTCCGAGGGCTTTTGAAAAATTCCGGAACTACCCTGGATTAACTGTCCGCGCTGGCAGACCCGCCTCCCCCCACTTTCCTAAACATCGGATTGCCTTTGACCCGCGGAAAAATCGGGGGGGTCCCAAATGGGGGTTGTCCTTGGAGAGAGCGAAGGGGAAAAGGGCCCAAAACGTTTTTTCAAATCTTTCCAGGGCCATTTTTTGTGTCCCCCAAAAAAATGGAGAAAATTAATCAGAGAAGGCAGCTTAGGGGACTTAAAATGGAGCCCGGCCCGTGGTTGCCAAGGGAGTATTAACCTTTAATTTTCCCAATTTTGAGAAGCGGGGAACGACCCCCCAATTTCCCGTCCCAGCATATGAGGGTAAAAAAAACCCCCGGTTTTTAACCCTAAACTTGGGAGATTCAGAAAAAAATGGCCCCAATGGAAAGGGTCAAAATTTATTTTTAATTTCAAAAACGGGGTTTTTTTTCCCCGCCCCATATAAATCTGGGAGAAGCTTTAGTTAATGTGGTTTTTAAGTCTGTATGTTTGAGCAGGAATGGGAGGGTCTTTTAGGGGGTGTTGCAGCGGGGGGAAGGGAGACCAAACTTTATGGGCCCTGACAAACTACCCCGGGAAGTGAAAAAGTGGCAGTGGGTTTCCCAAAGCTTTAGTCCTGGGGATTTTAAATTTTTAAGTGGAGGAAAATTTAACTTATAATGAGTCCGGAGTCCCGACCCACCCTTTATACCCAAAAAGGGATGTGTTCCCGAGCCCCCGGGAAAAGTCTGATCCCCGTTCGCCCCCCTGGGACTGTGGGTAGCTTCGGGCCAAATTTTTAAAAAACTTCACCCCTTGGACACGTTCACCCTTTTTACCCCCGATTGCCCCTGCCCAAATTTTTGCCCGCAACTCCAGCCCCTGGAGAGAGCTGGGGTCAAAGGGGGGCCGACATGAATAGTAATGGATGTCTGCCAAAAAAAAAAAAGGGGGTCTTCAAACCCCTTTGTTTCTATTGGATCCCCAAAGAAGAGGTCAGAATCCTCAAGTTTCCCGGGGCCAAAAAGGGGTTTTAAGGCCAAAATTTAAAAAATAAGGCGGGAAAAAAGGGGAAAAACCCCGCCTTGCCCTTTTTTGGGGGGAGATTTTTGGGGGGAAAAAGGGAAAACCCGGGGATGAATTTGGGCGTGTGGGGGCGTAAAATGGGCCCACCGAGGGGACAGACCAAAAGGCCCCGTAATTCCCCCTGGTGTCCAAAGGGCAACCAAAGCCAGTCCCCTCGCACGTTATCAAAGGCCCTTTTTTGCGTTTAAAAATTTAAACCCCCCCCCCCAACCCCCCCCCCCAAAGGGCAGGCCCCCTTTCCCCTGGCAACGGTTTGTGTGGACTCTTTACAATTGCACAAAACACTTTCCTGATGTTTTTAAAGCCCCCTCTTACTTTATGAAGCCCCTTTTGGGAGGGGCCCAATCAAGTGTGGCCCTATAAAAAGCGGGGAACGTCAGCCAATAACTTTTAAAAAAATTTCCCGGTCAATGTCTATGGAGGGGGTATGGGTCTTTATGAAGCGGGAGCAGCGGGTACTTTAAATTTTTTTCGGGGTAATTTTAATGCTATGCGTTTTTTGATTTGGCGAAAAAAGGGTCATTTTGTAATATCGGAAGTTATAGTAGTCGGGGAGGATGGGGGTGATTGATCACTCAGAATCTTTTTATACCTCCCTGAAACCCCTACGGTTCCCCGGGGGGCCCCTTGCTCCCTTCAATTGGCGGGAAAAGCATCTTGACCTCCGCCCCCGTTATGTTCCCCTTCAAATTTCCTCCCCCCTGGAGATTGACAAGTGCTTTGGAAAATTTACTTTGGAGAGGGAAAACCCGTCCCCTCCTCTGCTTAAAAAGGGCCCTGTGAGAGGGACAAAAGGTTAAACATAAAAATTTTCGAGCGTTTTTCCTTTTAAACCTTACCGGATCGGGTTTTTAGGTACCTTCCCGGTGTGTGGAGAGCTTGAAAAGTGTGCGGGTTTGTAGGCCCCTTTCAGTAGCCGGGAAGAAAATTTCCCCGGGTTTGTTTCCGTACCCGAAAAGTGTGGAGTGTAAGTTTTGCCCATTGTAGTTCCTCTCTACGATTTTGCCCAAAAGGTCAAAAATCCCCCTTGGGCCGGGTTTCCCTTTCCGTTTGGGGTTTTTCAGAGCTATCCCCAAGGAAGGTTTTTAAAGGGCTACCTAAACCTTTTTTGAGGCGGTCAAATTGGGGCCTTTCCCCTTTAGCTTGGTTTATAAGCGGAGGTAAAAGGTAAAAAAAACCCCGCCTCTAAGCACCGCCTTTTTCAGTGCCCCAAAAGAGTGAAGGGTCTTCCGGTTTGGGGGGGGGTTGTAGAAGAAAGGTCATCCCCCAAAACCTGACAAAACTCAGCAAAAGTAAACCCTTTTTGCAAGATAAGGAAGGGAAAATTCCAAATAAGTCTGCCACCCCTTTGGGAAAAAATTTTCCATCAAAAACCACCCGAGATTGGGGGAGGGGATAAAAGATGACATGTTCAAAATTTGGCCCCTTTCAATTTAGTTTGGAGGGTGTCGGATACCCCGAAGAAAGCCAACCTTAAAACCACGACTGGTGAAACCCCGGGGGGGTAAAAGGGGTAGTCCCCCTCATCCCGGATTCCCCTCCCCCCAAAAAGTCCCTGGGTTAGTGGCATTCCCCAAAAGGCGGCGTTGAAAATCCCTTTTTCAGACTTGGGAAAAGGGCTTTTCTGCCTTGCTTTGGGGGTGTTGGGCCCCCCCCTCCTATCCCCCACCTGGTCTAAAACCGGGATTTTTATGTCCCCCTTTCCCAAAAATTTGGCATTTTATTTTGATCGGCCCAAATCCTCTCGCTAACCCCCCTGGGAAAAATAACCCCCCCCCCCCCCCCTTTCCCTTTTACATTGGGTTCCCTAGATATTAAAAATGGGTTTAAAGGGCACTTTTTCCCCCCTTGAAAAAAAAAGGGGCGGATCTTTTCCCCCCAGTGTCGGCGTGTGGGGGTTTAGACCCGCTCAAAAGGGGAAAATTTTTATGAATGAGCCGTGACAACCCCCGCCCCTTGCCCCAAAAGTAGAAGGGGGAGGGGCCAAAGGGTGACCCAAAAACCCCCAGCCTTTCCCAACCGCTTAATGTAAACAGCCTTTCAAAAATGCGTTTTAAGTTGGAAAAATCGCATCCGGGCGAAGTCTCTTTAGTTTCCGGTTCACCTTCATCCGTTTTTTGGGGGAACGGAGCCCCTTTATTTACCAGGGGGGATGATCCCCATGTTAAAAAGTATCTCTATGTGGGAGAGCTGGGGTTGGCAATTAATTTGTTAGGGGGGACTCAAAAAAATTTTTGGAGATCATCGGGGGCACCCCAAAAAAAAAATTAAAAGGAAAGGAAGATGGGGGCGCAGTTTGAACACTGGACAAATTTAACAAAATAGGTTTAAATGGCCTAACAGGTCTGCAAACATTTGCCAACCGGGGCGAAATGTAAAATGACGCTGAAAGGGGGGCTGTTTTCTTTCACCCCTTCAATCGTTGGAAGGAATTCCTTTTTTTTTTCAGCAGAAAACCCCCAAGTGGAGAAAAGTTTCCCCACCTCCCCCCCCGGAAAACCTTTAAGCTAATAGAATTTTTAAGTTTTTTTGATTGGCCCTTTTTGAACAAAATTTTAAAAGGAAAGTTACATCTCAAAACGGTTTGAAAAAGACCCGGTTACTCAAGTCCCCTTTAAAATAAGAAAAAGATAGGAAACAATTTTTGGGTTTCAGTCCCCACAACCAAACCCCCCCCCTCCCCAAAAACCCGATCCCCGGGCCCAGCAGGTTGGTCAGTCCCCTCATTCCCGGAAATAGAGTCCCGTTTTAAGCCTTCGTCTCGGCGGGGGCCTTCTTTAGGAGTGAGTGGAGGCGGTGATAGAGGTTTGCCGGGGGGAGTCCTGGCTCCCTTCCGTCCTCTCTTGGGGAAAGGGCTCTTGGGGTCAGCTGCAGGTCTCGCCGGGTGCGGTGGCGAGCTTGGGGTTTTTTGGGGGCGGGGGAGCCTCTTGAAACTGGTTTAGGTCACGCAGATTTTTCCTTTCCCCTTTCCCCTGCTGAGTTTAGAACCTGGGCGGCCGTCAGGATCCAGCACCTTGAGGGTGGGGGGGTAGAGAATTGAAATCGAATCTTCTGATGGGAATTTTGTGCTGGCAAATTTTTGCGAAGGGCGTTTTTTTGCCCCCCCCTTCTGGGAGACCTCTCCCGGGGAAAATCTTCAAATTGAAACACTTACGTCCCTGGAGTAGAGGGCTTGGGTTTCGCCTTTCGATACGCCCCCAGGATTTTTCCCCCTTATCATTAAAGTTTCCCGGAAATTCCCTTTTCACAGTGCGGTTTTTCTGCCGTTGCTGGATTTTTGTGGGTTTGGGGTGTTCTTCCCCCCGGGGCCCACTCGAAGGGGTTTTCTTTTCGATACGGGCAGCCTGGTTTTTGCCAAGGGCAGCGGGCAAATCTTTCCCGGGGAAGGGGGGGTTGAGGTCACGCTGTTTGAAAAGATTTTAGGGGGGACCCAAAATAGCCCCAGGTTTCTCCCCCTGGAGCGGTTTTCAAAAGGGCTTCGATGCGTTCTTGTTGCACCAAATTGTGCTTTGGGCAGAAAATTCAGACGGGCGTTCAGAGTGCTGTTGTCAGTTCCCCAGGTCATTCACTTGTTCTCTAATTCTTCAAGTCTGGCAGAGTGAGCTTGAAACCTTTCCCGCTGTAGCTTGAGCAGGAAGGGTGGACGGTGGATTCCCAAACCCCTGTAGATTGGTGCTATTTGTCTTTCCCCTTCGTAGCCAGGGGGATTGTAATCAATCCCGGGAAATGTGAAAGGTGGGTTTTGGAGCCCTGGGGAACCCCTGTGGGCGGAAATCAGGTAGGGGTTCCCTTTATCGTTCACTTCCCCCTGCCCGCTGCTGGGGATGCGGTGTTTGTCTCCTTTCCCTGTCCCTGGGGCAAATGCTGGTGGAGGCCAAATTTTTTTTTTATAGGCCCAGGGGGGGGTCTGTGGGCCCCCGGTCTTCTGGGCATTCCGGAGTAAGTATTTTCCAAACGGGAGTTGAAAAGGGGAGAAGGAACGTTTGGGGGGTTTGATTAAACCCCCCTTTGGGAGCTGGGAGGGGGCCCCCCTTCTGCAAAATAAGCTGTCAAACTGAGTGGCAAGTGTGCAGGCGCCTGGGGTTAATGCTTTTTGTATGGCCCGCCACCCTATCATTTAAACCCCCCCCCCGGGAGTTGGGCCGTCCCCTTGGGGGGTTATTGGGGGAGGGGAAAGCCCCCTTACCCCACTTCCAAACGGGCCACAAACAAAGGACGTCCTTCTGCTGGCCCGCGCGCCGCCCTTTAAAACCCCCCCCCCTTCAGGAAGAGGGGAGGCCCGGGGTTAAAGTGTCTCCCCGGCGGGGAAAAACCCCGAAATCCGCGGTGGGCGATCCGGGGGCCCGAATGCTCGGTGTGGGGCGGGCTATCACCCCAATTTGGGCGGACGGTTTGCGTGTTTTTAAACAGCTATTTGGCCCCTCTAAAAGCCCGGCCCGGGCGGGGGGAAGTTTTCCCACTTTCGGCATCATGGCCCGGGGCCGGAAAAAGAAAATTGGGGCATAATTTTTGGTAGGTGCGGGGTCCCCCGAGTTGGATCCGCAAATTTTAGACAAAAGATGCTTTTCCCCGATTAAACCCTCATTGTTTTGGTGAAAAAAAACCTTTAAAAAACGGAGTAATAGAATTGGCAGGGGGACCCCACCCGTTTAGAAAAGGGCAGAGGGGGCCACCGGTGGAATTTCTCTGATGAGGTTGGTGTTGTTTAGGAAGCGATTTGCAAAATCCTCTGCTGAGGGAAGGGGGGGGAATGGGGGAGGGTATGTGGAATATTTTTTTTTTGGAGTTTTTTTTTTTTTGTTTTTTTTTTTTTTGTTTTTAAACAGTTTTTCTGGGATCGTGAGACAGAGAGGATATGACAACAGTAAAGCAATCCTGTTTGGCAGAGGTGAGTGAAGACTTGAGGACTGATTGTATGTATGTAGTGTGTGTATGTATGTATGTATGTATGTATGCATGCATGCATGCATGCATGTAGTGTATGTATGCGAGGAGAGGTCAGCGGAGGAGCGGGTTTTCCTCCAGCGATGTTCAGCAATTCTGGAAGCTCCCCTCAGCTTCTAAGTCTTATCTGTGTGCCAGGGTTGTCTGTTGACTTTGTGGGTTCTGTTGTGTGTGGGTGGGTGGGTGGAGAATGACCAAATTTAGAGTGGAGGTGACTGTGTTGTTGTAGAAAGCAGAGACTGCATCTGGGTCATCAAATGAAGATATAGTAGAGAGGTGCAAGAGAGTCAGAGAGAGTGCAAGCGTTAAGGTCTCAGAGGTTCGGATGATTGATGAGTGTAACCTGATATCAGCAGCAGGACGGAGAGAGGGTCGGGTGGTAGACAGAGATGAGGAAGGAGATGTACGGGGGTGAAGCGTTGTGGAGAGCTTTATGGGTGAGAGTGATGACTTTATTCTGTATCCTGTACTGAATGGGCAACCAGTGCAGTGACTGACACAGGGTAGAGGCGTCAGTATAGCGGCTAGAGAGAAACCTGTATTGGCAAAACACACATTAGGAGGATTTCGGACCTGCCAGAGTCCGTTTAAACCAGGCATCCTCAAACTGTGGCCTCCAGCTGTTGGGAAACTACAACTCCCATCATGCCCACTCTTATAGATTATATAAATGCATGATGGGAGTTGCAGTTTCCCCAACAGCCGGAGGGCCGCAGTTTGAGGATGGCTGGTTTAAACAGTGCTTTTTTGTCTCTTTTTGTCATTGTAGCCTGATTGAGCGAACGCTGTGTGGTCCGTGAAACGCGTTGCTCTTAATGAGATTTTATGGCTCTTATTTTATCCTTACAAAATGTTGGATATAAAAAGGCTAAAATAGGAATTTTTATTTTCAGCCTTTTTATTTTATCTGGTCTATACATATCCTGCAACTTTCCAGTTTTGGTTAACGCCTCATCCCACAAAACCCCCTTTTCCCATATATTGTTTTCTCCTTTTGCTGCTTATGCCAACAGCATCGGACACTACTTGTATTGGCTGCTATACGGGGACTACATTTGAATATTTCTGGATATTTATATCCCACAAGTGACCATTTGAGATGTATCAATATATGTAAAACCCACTCCGGTGAGCACCTAATTTATAGGATTATCTGACTTAGCCACAAGCTACTACACAAGGAGTGCGCTTTGGTTTGCCTCCTTTTTTTAATCCTCCCCTTTATTGTTTTCAGCACAAGCGTACAAAGGATTTAACCTACCAGGACCTTATGGCGTCACTCCCAGCCCATTTGGCTGCTGTCTGTGTTGCACACGCCGGTTACTCTGGATATTAGGGTCATAATAATGCGACTTTACTGCATATTATATCCTCTGTAGGAAAGAGGATGGACATGTGTTTATCCCAGGAAGGTTTACAGGCAATTAGCGTTCTCCTTCTAACCTAATTTTCTTAGAGCTGGAGTCTAAGGTCTGAATCACTGACTCCAAGGACCTCCCACCTTTCCATCTATTAAAGGGATGTTCCCTCTATAGGAGTTTGATGGCACAACAAAAGGAAGTCTGATCTCTAGGGTCTCCACTGATCTCAGAACAGGCCCCCAAAAGTGTCGGCTCAAAACGGAGAGCCAGTCGCGCACAACTCTCCATTCTGTTCTATAGAGGCTCCCAGTACAGGAGAGCAGTTTGTTTGGCCACACTCAGAACGCCCATAAAATGGAATGGAGAGTCGTGCGCAACAGTGACCAGCTCTCCATTCTGAGCGGACACTTTGGGAGGGCCAATCCCGAGATGGGTGTGGGTCCCAGCACATATTAGACTTTGATGGCATATTTTAGGGTATGCCATCAAAGTCTATGGTGGTAACACCCCTTTAGTAAGATCTTGGTACCAATCCTATGAATAGTGAACACCTTCCCGATCACATTGCGATTACCTGTGGAAATAATGGCCGTTCGTCCCTCTTCTTCTTTAGGCAGTCGGCCATTAGCCTCTTCATTGCTTTGGGACAGTTACTCCGAACTTTGCTGAGGTCTGGAGATAAATATCCTCTCCCCACCATAAATATAATCTGGAACACAAGATCAAAAGGTTGTTTTGCACCCATAATACAATTGATATTCCACCTGGATTTTCACACACACATATACGTACGTACTCATGTGACACTTTCACGATTTGGTGCAGATTTGTAGTGGAGACTCCTGCTGCTGGGGATTTACACCTAGACAGAATTTTTTATACATATATATTCGTGAAAGTGTCACATGCTGATTTTTGCTCTGTATTTAACTACAGAGTTGAAAATCCAAACAGGGAAAAAAAAAATTTATGGATTTTAAAATCTACAACATGGGTCAATTTTTGTGTGCGTTAAAAAAAAAAAAAAAAATCTATAGTTTGTGAATGACTGTCAAAATATTTGCACTGCTGCAGATTGTACCTGTGCAAATCTAAAGCAAATTTGTGATTTTATCCTAAGAGTGCGTTCACAAGATTGACTTGGATGCGGATTCTGGGATGGGTCAGAATCGGCGTCCAACCAGACGGCGGTCCGTTGTACACGGTTTCCTATGGAAAATTGCTGTTCACACGGATTTTCATTAGCACCGATTTCTTTTCAGCACTGAGAAAGTGGACATGTCCGTTCTTGAGGTGAATTCCACGCTGAAGCCTCACCTCGCATTACATAGAACATAGGAGACCAAGTCTGCTTCTGAAAATTAGTCAAATCCTCATCTGAAATCCGGACAGGGGCAAACTTCCTGGTGAGGATTCAGCATCTAAACTAGTCGTGTGAACGTACCCTTACAGGAGCTCAGGTTACAGGGGTTGTCTCACTACAAAGATTAGCTTTAAACACGTAGTTAACAGTAAATGAAGACCCCCACCCCACCCTCCCAAATACATTGCTTTGTTGAGGAGATAGAGATTTTATCTGCACTGAGTGCACACAAGTTTCTCTGGTTACTGTCCCGCTCTCCCCTTCTCTCTCTGCTCACCACAGTATGACACACAGGATGCCGGCAGCTTCAGAACAGTGTTTTATTAGGGTATGTTCACACTGGGTATTTGTGGGGTGTACTTCTGCACTTAATTACACCAAAGTATGCAGGGCAAAAGCGGTAACAGCATAGCACTTATTGAGCGCTATGTAAACCGCTCCTATTTCCCAGTTCGTACTGTGCACCCATAAAAAGAAGCGCCAAAACACTAAACTAATGGGAGGCAGGGCCATTGCGTTGACGGACAATAAAAACGTACAAGTTCTCAGAAGATTATCATCCCCTTTGTGATTTTTAGTTTAAGGAACGTCCAAATTCATGAAGGGGGTATGGAGCGGGCAAATGCGCTGAGCTCATTCCATACGTGGTGGACGTCAGCTGTTCATTTCAGCCGGCAACCACCGCTAACAGCAGGGAATGGAGCCAGCTCTGATCACTGCTGTTAATACTCCCTGCTGCGCACCTTTCTTCCCTCCAGCTGCCCCTCTCCAGAGCGATGCAATCGCGGGGTGACGATTGGTTGCCATGGCAGCCAGAAGCCTCATGCAGGTGTCCGCAGCTGCCATGTATGTACACTTATTACACCCCGCCATAGTACAGCCGTAAATAGGACAAGTGATTACACCCCCTAGTGATCAACTTACCCTAGGGATACCAAGTTATTAACATAAAAAAAAAAAAAAAAAAAGTAACATATAATTGGTATTGCCGGGTTCGTAACCGGCCAATCGATTAAATTATAGCATAATTTATCCCACAAGCTGACCAATGTAGAAGAAAAAAAATCCAAACCATCAAAAACTGTAATAAAAAAAAAATGATCAAAAAGTTGCATGTATTCCAAAATGTTACCAGCAAAAAATGCACCCTCACTCAGGTCCATAGGTGGGAAAATCCCCAAAAATTATTGGTCATAGAAAAAAGGCACATCTGTAAAAAAAATATTCTGCGACCTGCAGAATACAAATAACACATCAATACCCAAAAGAGGACTCCATAAAATACTAGACCCCACAATACTGGCTCTTGTGGTTTTTTTTTATTATTTTCCACCACACTATTTATTTGGGGGGTTTCCCAGTAGATTCTGGGTTATGGTCAATGACGCCATTAAAAAATAAATCTTAGCCCACGAAAAAAACTGGAGCCCTCATATCGCGACGTAAATGGATCAATAATAAAGTTCTGGCTCTTGGAAGACTATGAAAAAAACAAAAAATACAAAAAACAATAATCCGAACATGGCTGCACCCTTGATGGGGATTAATCGCTTCCTCAGGGCGGGTGTTTCCATTTCATCTCCGTTTCTCACAGCCAGGGGAATTTCTTCCCCTCCCAGCTGGGTGTTTCTTAACTGAAGGGGGATGACATCATCCCCCCTTCACTGTTCATGCTCACTCCTGAGTCAGTGTGCTTTCCCCCCCCTCTCTGTCTGAGTCCACATGTCACTGTGTCATTCCTCTCCCTCTGCAGTCTTATTTTGTAAGAGCTGTTTACATAGCACACCCTGCATTCAGTCTAGACAATCTCCTATGAACTCAGAGCACTGATCTCTTCTCCTCTCACAGCTGGAGGTTTGTTACAGTTGTATCTAGTCTTCTATGAACTCATCCAGAGCAGCACAGATCTGTCTCCCTTCTATGCTTACACGCAGGAGCATTAGGCACCGAGCACAATTCTGCTGTTTTCTGATTGTAGAAGCAGCTGCAGTGTTATTGTGGAGCTGCTGGCTGTGCAGAGTGAAATGTTGCCGGCCCCTTATTCTGAGTGAGAGAGGCAGGAATGCACGCTCCCGTGAATACGACCGGGGGCCAGACAGAATGTAAATTAGTAGAGCCGTCAGCCAATGAAATGAAAGGAGGTGGAATCCGACCGGCACTGGGGAACTGTGTTTACAGAAAACGAAGATAAGGGAGACAGTGAAAACAAGAAAGCTGTGCAAATCACATCCAATTGCAAAGTTGCTTGTTTTCACTGTCCCCTTATTCTGAAGGCCATTTAATGTAATGATACAACCCCTTTGAGGGATTAATCGGGTAATACCCCTTTGGTAAGCCCTCTGAAAACCTCTCACCTGGTCTCTGTTGTTGATATTCTGATACGGTAGCTGCCCGGTCATTAATTCATATAAAACTATTCCAAAAGCGTAGACATCCGACTGAAAGCTGTAAGGATTCTTGTCCTGCATTCGTATCACCTCAGGGGCCTGCAGAGAGAAAATGAACGTCAGTACTGGTGAAGGTGGCCCAAGACCTCACACAGCAGGACCCACTCAGGGGGTTACACTGTCCCATCTTGTAATTTGCCCATCTTACCTCACCTCGCTATATTCAGAACTCCCATAGAAATGAATGGGGAGAATGGCGCAAGCGCAGCCATCACCCTGCTCTGTATGAATGACTCGTAGTGACAAGTGACAAGAAGGGACAACCCCTTTAAAGGGGTATTCCCAACTGGAGAAATGGGACTCTGCAGTTTTCTACTGCTGCTGCTGAGAATTGAGATATTTGTGCGCATGCGCAGCTACCTCCGTCTGTAGGCGTCCCTAGTACAGGCAAGCAACTGCCCTTAGCTGTACTTGGCCCTTCCACAGAAATGAATGTAGAGAGTGGCACATGGGCCATCAGCCCTCCATTCCCCATGGCTGCAGTTAAAAGAACTATGAGACTTGGTTTCCCCAGATGGGAACACCCTCTTCAAACCACATCTGTGTCTTTACAACCAATTTATTTTATGGTCGTCATAAATCTAGAATGAAAAATGAAGCAGCTTTGTAAGGAGTCTTTGAAAAAGATCCCAATGTTTTGTTCCTACAGCTCCCATGCAGAACCATGCATCGTCATGGTAAAAAGACACATTCAGTGCAGTGTAAGGCTCGATCTACACAGCACAGGGCAAAAAAAAACTCATCGAAAGCCAAAACCTAAAAAACACTTTGAACCAGAATATTTTGTCCGTTTTTTGTCCAAAGCAGCCGGGTTTCTGACAAGGTTTTTTGCACATTTTTTTTTCAGGCAGTCTATGCGAAAAGTTCTCTGTCAGATTTTCAGAGGTTTCTAAATACTAAAAACCACCGAAAACCTGATGGAAAACCTGTGCTGTGTGGATAGAGCCTAATCAGTATTGCTAACGGTATACACAGAAAGCATTTGCTATTATACTTAAAAACGGACTTTATTCAAACTTCTTAAAAACTTGAATGATGAATGTGCGTTAAGTTTCACACAACAATATAGAGTTCTTTAGAACAAGTTTACCTGATTGCTCCTGTGGTCGCTCCACTTCATAGCGTTACAGCTTAGGAGACCAAGCATATGCAGGATTCAATGAGACGGAGTCTATAGTACTAGAGCCTTCATCAGCTCCTCTCAGACACCGCTACGTCTCGGGAGCCGACACGCCCCCTTTGTCAAGCATAGAGGTAACTACGTATTACGTTTCTTTTATATCATTCCTAACCACCTTAATTAACATTAAAAACAAACGGTATGTGCGTTAGAGTCAAGTAGTATACATACGGTATACTGACCACTACTATACATATAAATTAGTTAAAAACATACCGTAGCTACTTCACATAGTGGGATAACTATCTAGAACGAGAATCAGGTATATACGTTCCAATTACATTCTTCATTGAGGCCATTGGGTGTCAGTGTTTGCATTTTGTAAATCCAGTATACCTCTCTTTGTAACAATCTACGTTTAAGTGTATAAGTATCTTTTGTTTCCACTTTTTCTAAAATACACCATTTTAAGTCACAGACATTATGACCAAATTCATGGAAGTGCCTGGCTACTGAAGTTTCCCCAAATTTTTTAAATGCCATCTCATTATCTTTTTTACCCGATTTTTCCATTCTCGTTTTAAACAGTCTGATTTGTGATCTATGCTCATTAATGCTTACTCGTGCTGATCTGGATGTTTGGACAATACCACATGGGCACTTCAGCATATATATGACATTGTTTGTATTACAAGTGAATTTTTTTTTTTAATGTATAACGGATAGCCTTTCATTGGGTGAGATATTCTATCCCCTTTTATAATTGAGTTACAGTTTTGGCATGCCAGACACCCAAACGTCCCCTTCCTTTGTGTTCCCAATATTCGTTGCTTAACCCCTAGTTTGTTTTGCAAATCCGATTGTATTAATTCATCACCTATGCTTTTCCCTCTCTAGTATATGAATCTTGGGGGCTCTGTGAAGAGATGTCCAAATTTGGGGTCCAATTGTAATATGTGCCATGATTTAAGTATGATTTTCTTTACTATTTGGGCATGATGATAATATGTAGCGAAATAATTTATTCTTTGATCTTTTTGTTTATCTCTTTGTTTACGGGCTTCTTCCCTAGTTATCTTTCCTACTTCATCTCCTATCTTTTTCAATGTTTCACTATCATACCCTCTATCAGTAAATTTGCGGATTAGTTTTCGTTTGTTAATCTCATAGTCTTCATCAGATGTACAAATTCTCCCAATTCTGAGGAATTGCCCCTTTGCGATTCCTTTTATGAAGCCCGGAGCATGCTGACTTGTCGCATGCAATAAGTTATTTCTTTCCATCTCTTTCACATATAGATTGGTCTTTAATGCTTGATCTTCAATACAGATGTTAACATCAAGATAATTAATTGACTTCTGATCTATGGTACTTGTAAATTTTATTAAGGGATGTACTGTGTTAATAAATTCAATAAAGGAATTCAATTCTTCCAATGTCCCTGTCCATAGTAATAGGACATCGTCCACAAATCTCAGCCATGTTTTTTCCATACACTATGGACTATGGATTTAGTTTCTAGCTCCTCCATAAATATATTAGCTATACTTGGAGCGGCAGGAGACCCCATCGAAGTCCCCCTGCCGCTGCAAGTAGAAGTCAGTACCAAATTTAAAGTAATTTTTGGTGAGGATAAACTCCAACAGGGTCAACAAGAAGGAGATCATTTGATTGGATAATTTGGGATTTATTAAGCATTTTTCTTTAATAGCCATCATTCCTTCTTCATATGGAATGTTGGTGTATAGGCTCCTCACATCCAAGGTGCACATATATGTAACATCATGTACTTCAAGTTGTTCTAACCTTTGTAATAGATCACTAGTATCTTTTAAACATCTTGGAGGGGCCTTAACTATCGGTTGTAAAAAACGATCTACATAAACAGCCAGAGGGTATAATATTGATGACACGCCCGAAACGATCGGTCTGCCTGGCGGTCGTTTTATATCTTTATGGATTTTCGGGACCAAATATAGTTCTGGTATCATTGGTGTTTCAGTTTTAAGCATTTTAAACATTTTATCATCTATGATCCCCAATCTTACTGCCTCCGCTAAATATTCATCTACCTCTTTTTTTTTATAATTTCTGCAGGATCTTTTGTGAGTTTTTCATATACTGCCTCATCATTTAGTTGTGTCCTGGCTTCCTCTATGTATTGGTTGCGATCCATTATCACTGTGCCCCCCCCCCCCCTTGTCAGCCTTTTTAATGATAATTTCCTCATCTTGTTTTAACCCTTTTAGGGCCATTAATTCTTTTTTAGTTGTGTTTTTCACAATTGGTTTACATTTATCCCACTTTTTCTCAACTTCTTTTTTAACCATTGCTTGGAATGTTTCTAGCATGGGACTACTGATTATTGGGTCATACTCAATCACTCTTTTAAAGCAGTTTTTTTGGGAAGGTTTGATGTAAATCACTTTTACCATATATCATTCTTAATTTCAATTTTCTACAGAATCTGTGAAAAACTACCTCGAAATCAAATTTAGAGAGTGAAAGTGGGGGTACAAAATCATTTTATTCTTTAGAGAGCCTTGGATGAGATATATACTACTAAGTTCTCTATTTTTTCCTTGTTGTTCTTTTGTTCTTCGGTGCAGCAGCTTTCGCTCCTTCTTCTGACATTTCCCCACTGGTTGTTTCTGCGCTGGTATTTTCTCTCAAAAAAGGCTGTATATTTTTCTTGGAGTATTTTCCACGTCCTTGGATACTACTAGCGTTCGAGTCCGTGGAGACGATTTCATTGCGATTTCTTAACTTCCTCTTATATTTTTGGGAAGAATTTCTTTCATTAGACCATGTGTATAAACTATTTAGTTGGTAGTCCTTAGTGTCTCTTTCGTATTTCTTTAATTTTACAACCATGATCTGGTCTCTCATTTTTTCTATGTTTGTTTTAATCTGCTCTTGAATTTGTTCGTAAACATCTTTCCTTTGTTTTTTCAACTCCAATTCTATTTTCTTAATCTCAATTTTAATTTCATCCAGGGCGATCTGTATATGTTGCCGTAAGTAGCATTTAGTCCAAGGAGTATTGATTGCTTAGCGCAAACCATTTATTCTGATAATTCATATCAATTATAAAAGGAGATAGAATATCTCACCCATTGAAAGGATATCCGATATACATTAAAAAAAATTTCACTGGTAATACAAACAATGTCATATATATGCTGAAGTGCCCATGTGGTATTGTCCAAACATCCAGACCACACGAGTAGCATTAATTACAATAGATCACGAAATCAGACTGTTTAAAATAACTAGAAATGGAAAAATCAGGTAAAAAAGATAATGAGATGGCATTTAAAAAAATTTGGGGAAGCGTCCAGTAGCCAGGCCACTTCCATGAATTTGGTCATAATGTCTGTTGACTTATATGGTGTATTTTTAGAAAAAGTGGAAACAAAAGATACTTAATAACACTTAAACGTAGATTGGTTACAAAGAGAGTTATACTACTGGATTTACACAAAATGCAAGAACACTGACACCCAATGGCCTCAATGAAGAATGTAATTGAACGTATATACCCGATTCCTCGTTCTAATAGTACTCTCACTATGTGAAGTAGCTACGGTATGTTTTTTAACTAATTTATATGTATAGTATGGACAGTATACCGTTAAGTATACTACTGACTTTAAACGCACATACCGTCATTGTTTATAATTTTTAATGTTAATTAAGGTGGTTAGGAATGATATAAAAGAAACGTAATACGTAGTTACCCTCTATGCTTTGACAAAGGGGGGCGTGTCGGCTCCCGAAACGTCGCGGTGTCTGAGAGGAGAGAGCTGATGAAAGGCTCTAGTACATGACATCTCCCGTCCATTGAATCCGTGCATATCTTGTCTCCTAAGCTGTAAACGCTATGAAGTGGAGCGACCACAGAGCAATCATGTAACTGTTCTAAAGAACCTAATTGTTGTGTGAAACTAACGTACATTCAACATCAAGTTTTTAAGAAGTTTGAAATAAAAGTCCTTTTTTAAGCAATAATAGCAAATGCTTTCTGTGAATAACCGTTAGCATACTGATCTGGAATGCTGATTGGCAGGTGGGGACCTGCAGCTACGGTAATACCTGATCTGCTCTGAAGCAAAGGTGCACTGTCTAAATGAATGAATGGATAGAGCCTAAACCTGCAGTCTCAAACTTTCTTCTGGCTCGTCTTTACTTAGAAGTAAAATACATTTGGTATCTTAGCCAGAGTTGTACGACTGTGGGGTCAGACTGCACAGGCTGTTATAGCGCCACATGGCAGCTGTAGACTGTAAACTGTATGAATTTTTTTATTAAAATCTAGTACAGAGATGCTTCATTTTATATTTCACATGTATGGAGAGAAGCAAAATTTGTTTGCGAAGAATGACATCGGATGTGCCTTCATGATAATGTAGTGAGATGGCTGGGGTCAACATTTTCTGCCATGGGCTTTGGCCTACGACCTTACAGTCAGTGGGGAGGGGTTAAGTTGTCCCACCAAAACATAGCACCAGTCTATCCTCGTATAGCAGCCTTGCCCTATTCACTTGGATAAGGATAGGCTGCAATATCAGGAAGGGAGAAAGAGAGGGAGAAAGAGAGGGAGAGAGGGAGAAAGAAAGAAAAAGAAAGAAAAAGAAAGAAAGAAAGAAAAGAAAGAAAGAAAGAAAGAAGAAAAAAGAAAGAAAGAAAGGAAAGAAAGAAAAAGAAAAAGAAAGAAGAAAGAAAGAGAGAAAGAAAAGGAAGAAAGAAAGAAAGATAAAAAGAAAGAAATAAAGAAAGAAAAAGACAGAAAGAAAGAAAAGAAAGAAAAAGAAAGAAAGAGGAAGAAAGGAAGAAAAAGAAAGAGGAAGAAAGAAAGAAAGAAAGAGAAAGAAAGAAAGAAAGAAAAAGAAAGAAAGAAAGAAAGAAAGAAAGAAAGAGGAAGAAAGAAAGAAAGAAAGAGGAAGAAAGAAAGAAAGAGGAAGAAAGGAAGAAAAAGAAAGAAAAAGAAAGAGAAAAAGAAAGAAAGAAGAAAGAAAGAAAAAGAAAGAAAAAGAAAGAGAAGAGAAGAGAAAGAAAAAGAAAGAAAGAAAGAGAAAGAAAAAGAAAGAAAGAGAAAGAAAAAGAAAGAAAGAAAGAAAGAAAGAAAGAAAGAAAAAGAAAGAAAGAAAGAAAGAAAAAGAAAGGAAAAGGAAAGAAAGAAAAAGGAAAGAAAGAAGAGAAAAAGAAAAAGAAAGAAAAATAAAGAAAGAAAGAAAGAAGAAAGAAAGAAAAAAGAAAGAAAGAAAGAAAAAGAAAGAAAAGAAAAAAGAAAAAGAAAGAAAGAAAAAGAAAAAGAAAGAATAAAGAAAGAGAAAGAAAGAGAAAGTAAAAGAAAGAAAGAGAAAGAAAGAGAAAGAGAAAGTAAAAGAAAGAAAGAGAAAGAGAGAAAGAAAGAAAGAGAAAGAGAGAAAGAAAGAGAAAGAGAAAAAAGAAGAAGAAAAAGAACGAAAAAGAAAGAAAAAGAAAGAGAGAAAGAAAAAGAAAGAAAGAAAAAGAAAAGAAAAAGAAAGAAAGAGAAAGAAAGAGAAAGAAAGAACGAAAAGAAAAGAAAGAAAGAAAGAAAGAAAGAAAAAGAAAAGAAAGAAAGAAAGAGAAAGAAAGAAAGAAAGAGAGAGAAAGAAAGAAAGAAAGAAAGAAAGAAGAAAAAGGGGGAAAAGGAAAAAGAAGAAAGAAAGAAAGAAAAAGAAAGAAAGAAAATAGAAAGAAGAGAGAAAGAAAGAAGAGAAAGAAAAATGAAGGAAAGAGAAAGAAAAAGAAAGATAGAGAAAGAAATATAAAGAAAGAGAAAGAAAAATAAAGAAAGAAAGAAAGAAAGAAAGAAAGAAAGTAAGGAAGGAAAAAGAAAAGAAAGAAAAAGAAAGAAAGAAAAAGAAAGAAAGAAAGAAAGAAAAGGAAAGAAGAAGAAGAAGAAGAAAAAATAAAGAAAGAAAGAAAGAAAAAGAAAGAAAGAAAGAAAGAAAAAGAAAGAAGAAAAAGAAAAAGAAAAACGAAAAAGAAAAAGAAAGAAAAATAAAAAGAAAGAAAGAAAAAGAAAAAGAATGAAATAGAAAAAGAAAGAAAAGAAAATGAAAGAAAGAAAAAAAAAAAGAAAAGAACAAAGGAAAAAGGAAGAAAGAAAAAGAAAGAAAGAAAAAGAAAAAGAAAGAAAAAGAAAAAAGAAAGAGAAAGAAAGAGAAAGAAAGAAAAGAAGGAAAAAAAAGAAAGAAAGGAAAGAAGAAAGTAGAGAAAGAAAAAAGAAAAGAGAAAGAAAAAGAAAGAAAGAGAAGAAAAAGAAAGAAAGAAAGGAAAGAAAGCAAAAAAAAGAAAAGAAAGAAGAAAAAAGGAAGAAAGGAAAGAAAGAAAAAGAAAAGATAAAGAAAGAAAAAAGAAACAAAAAATGAAAAAAAAGAAAAAGAAAGAAAGAAAAAGAAAAAAAGAAAGAAAGAAAAAGAAAAAGAAAGAAAAAGAAAAAAGAAAGAAAAAGAAAAAGAAAGAAAGTAAGAAAAAGAAAGAAAGAAAGAAAAAGAAAGAATAAAAAAAAAAAAGAAAGAAAAATGAAAAAGAAAGAAGAAAGAAAGAAGGAAAGAAAAGAAAAAGAAAGAAAGAAAGAAATAAAGAAAGGAGAAAAAGAAAGAAAGAAAGAAAGAAAGAAAGGAGAAGAAAGAAAGAAAGAAAGAAAGAGAAAGAAAGAAAGAAAGGAGAAAAAGAAAAGATGAAAAAAAAGAATGAAAGAAAGAGAAAGAAAAAAAGGAAAGAGAGAAAGAAAGAAAAGAAACAAAGAAATAAAGAAAAACAAACAAATAAAAAGAAAGAAAGAGAAAGAAAGAGAAAGAAAGAAAGAGAAAGAAAGAAAAAGAAAGAAGAGAAAGAAGAGAAAAGAGAGAAAGAAGAAAGAAAACAGAAAGAAAGAAAAAGAAAAGAAAGAAAGAGAAAGAAAAAAAAAGAAAAAGAAAGAAAGAAAGAAAGAAAGAGAAAAAAGAAAGAAAGAAAAAGAATAGAAAGAAAGAAAAAGGAAAGAAAGAAAGATAGAAAGAAAGAGAGAGAAAGAAAGAAAGAAAGAAAGAGAGAAGAAAGAAAAAGAAAGAAAGAAAGAAGAAGAAAGAAAGAGAGAGAAAGAAAAGTAAAGAAAGAAAGAAAGAAAGAAAGAAACCATGATAGATAGAAAGAAAGATAAAGAAAGAAAGAAAAAGAAAGAAAGAAAAGAAAGAAAAAAGGAAAGAAAAAGAAAGAAAGAAAGAAAGAAAGAAAGAAGAAAGAAAGAAAGAAACTTTTCAAATCTGGATGAAACTTAGTAAAAAGTGAGACAATTTATACAAGATTTCCTCACCATCCATAGAATGGAGCCGGATAACTGTTCAAACTGGTGAGACCCGCTCCACCGAGACTTCATTTCACCGTGTCGAGCCAAATCACAGATTCTTATACCGTGAGGTCTTCATGAAGAAATATATCTGAGAGAGCATAGGGTTAAGGAGAGACACGAACCCAACAGGATGGATCTGACCAGTGAGCTGTCACAGGTGATGACCTATGACAAGAGGCCAGTTTTTGGAGGAAAGCTGTAATACAGGAGTCCTCTGAGGGTATGTTCACATGATGCATTTGCAAGGCGCGTAATTGCGTTGCAATATGCCTGAAATACGGTAAAATTGTAGCATACGAATACTAAGCTAACCCAACTTATTCCCCAATACACAGTATGCGCCCGTTAAAACAAGTGATGAGAGTTCTTTCGGGTGCTTACATGCCAGGGAGTGCCGAGCTGGACAGGAGGCCGGGCCATAGTGGCGTTGGAAGTACGTCCTGGTCAGCGTGTACTTTCAATAGCAGGCGGGTTGCGGTGCGCACAGTTAGGCGCCACAATACGCCGTGTGAACTCAGCCTAACAACAGTGGTGAAGACGCCACACTGAACCACCAGACAAGTCTGAAGGCCCCACAAGGCCCACAGAACGCAGAGAAGTCCTGACACGTTGGACAAAGGATACTATTGCTTTTCAGATCTCGGTGGATGATGGACTTGGCGTGCAAGTAGCTGAAAAGAGAGAAGGACTTTAATACCGCAAGATCCAGGCAAGGAGAGAAGTGACGAGAGACATCTCGGGAGAACCACTTACTCCATGCCTTGTGCCGTCTGCCGTGCAATATCGACTAGCTTAATCATCTCAAATTTGGTCTCTATGATGTGAAGGTGGTGATAGAGGCTGGAGCCCTCACACCACTGGGTCACTATTGCCAACTGGGGTTTGGTGGAATAACCCATGAAAAGCAGGATGTTGACATGCCGGGTTTTCCTAGGAAACAAAGGAGTCCATTAACAAATCAGCTCAAAAGGGTTAAATGGGTTTTCTCACCGCAGTTATTGGCTTTTAACTTGTAGGGAAAGGTAAAGGAAGACAATTACTAAATACATTGCGGTTTTGATTTTGTTTTGGTCATAAGAACAATTATCTCCTCTTAGAGTATACAAGTTTTTTTGGTTACCAATCACCTCTCCCCACTACTCTCTTATCTAAAATAAGTTTTCAATTACTTGTCCCTACATGCTGAAAGCTAATCCTGGTAAATCCCCTTTAAGTGCTCTCTGTGCTAACAAGGCACCATCATGTTACAGCTTCTAGACCTAAACCTCCAAGTCTTTTTCATGACAGCAAGCAGAGATCAGCAGAGTAAAATACTCTGTTCCCGATTGTTCTGCAGAACTTATTATACCCCAGATGTGGTCTTGTCCTCTCTCGACATGCTGATCCTGATGAACAAAGCAAGGGCGTCCTTTCTTAAAACTCTTCTTTGTGCTGTCCCTGTGTTTCTCCTCCTAGACCTTTATATACCATCAATGCCCCAACACAGAAATATGTACGGACTAAGGCCTGTCCAATACATAATTCGGCAACAACTCTCAATAAATACTTAAGGTTCACAATACAGAAGAGTAATTTACCTAGTTAAACTCCTAAAACTTAGCCTTTAATAAATATCAATTAAAACTATTCTTATATCTTATATCCACCCATAGAAGCCGACAAAAAAACCCAAAACCTATATATTTGGAGCAAACACCCCGATAAGGGCGACCCCAACTAATGTCTCTCTATCGTCTAAATAACATCCAGATGTCTTGTATATATTTCAATTCCTATGTTCTTAGAAATGGTATACTGTTATCATCCAAAACACATATGATTTCAATATTCTGTCCCGATGTATTTACTATCCTCTATATTACAGTTCCTATGCTCTTACAAATAGAATATTGTTATCGTCCAAAACACAGATAGTTTCAATGTTCTGTCCCAATGTACTTATTGTCCTACGCATTTCACCCCGTGCAATCGTTGGGGCTCATCAGGGACCACACAGACTGAAACACTATCAATGGTTTGTAATATGCATAGAGCTGCTATATAATCATTAAACAGATTTTTATACATTAGCAAAACATGTATGATGCAGTAGGCATTCTTATGATACCCTTTACACAATAGAGATCATGTTAGAACATCAACACCTATCATCCATATATGATGCTTCTTTAGATGACAGATATTAACAACTTTTACATCTCAGCCATAATATACTCACAAACCCCTGCATGTACTCGCCAATGTCAAATGCTAACATCGGCCGATAATGTTCCTCAAAGCAAGGGTTGCCAGCAGAGAGTTCTTATCCTCCTCCTTTGATGAATAGGAAGGGACCCTTCCTATTCCTTGCACCCCGCCCACTTTCACAGGCTGTTATATCAGTGAAGCTTGCAAGGTTGGTGTTTTTTTTTTATTTTTCTCTCTCTGGATAATGGAGGTCGGTTGACCCAGTGAGAAGCCTGGATTTGGCTCTATTGAGAGATAAAGATAGCGTAGGACCACCTGACCTGAGATCACGTTGGAAGCCGTGGGTGGCTTAAACATTTTGTGATCAAAACGTGTGAACTAAGAATCTCAATTTTTTTTTCATGTATTATAGATAGCATAAATGCTTCTTTATGGATTTCCATGTATTGTATAGCCCTTTTAGCAGTGGTGTGCCACTGGTAATGGTGTGTATATATATATATATATATATCTCGCAACCCTGCCAGTGGCACCCAGGTTCATATTGTGTTTTTTCAGAAATGTTTTTTTTGTGCAGAACTATACGTTGTATTTGGCATATATTGCTTTTAATCTATATAGGGAGGAAGGGATGCCTCCATTTTGGTTTCTTGCACCCCACCCACTTTCACAGGCCGTTATATCAGTGCAGCTTGCAAGGTTGGTGTGTTTTTATTTTTTTTTTCTCTCTGGATAATGGAGGTCGGTTGACCCAGTGAGAAGCCTGGATTTGGCTCTATTAAGAGGTAAAGATAGCGTAGGACCACCCGCCTTGAGATCACGTTGTAAGCCGTGGGTGGTTTAAATATTTTTTGATCAAAACGTGTGAACTAAGAATCTCAAAGTTTTTTTCAAGCTCATACGGTCACACTTACCTGAGCACTCCAACTTCATTTTTAAAGGCCTGTAGTTGCTGAGGCGTCGGTGCAGTTACATTCAACATTTTTACAGCTACATCACCTGTAACAAAGAAAACCATCAAAATGGTTATAAGAGAATGAAAACAGTGGGGGGAGAGGAAATTTTGTGTTTACTACCGTACATTGCACTGGACTGTCCACATTAAAGGGGTATTCCCATCACAACAAGTACTGCTGGAAGGGCCAGTTACTCTACAGGGAGCAATTTCCAAAATGCGTATTTTAAAAAAATGATGTATGCTTTGCCTAATACTGGCCTTTTTTTGCACCTTCAACTTGCTCTCTTATCTCCTTGGTAACTAACCACCACTGTGTGCGATTAGATGGCTGGTAATGCAGCACTACTGTGATGTTGTTGCCTGTGGCCGGGACAGTGAAGACACCTTGACTCACATGCTCTTCCCATCCCTTGCCTGGCCACAGGAACTAATATTCTCAGACAGTCTTTGATAATGATGCATTGCCGACCACCACTGAAAGCAAACAGTGGTGGTCGGTAACCAAGGAGACAAGAGCAAGTTGAAAGTACAAAAAAGGCCTGTATTAGGTAAAGCATCCATATTTTTTAACATTAATTTGGAGAATTGCTTACTTGACAGTAATTGGCTCAACCAGCAGCACGTGCTAAAATGGAAACACCTCTTTAAGCCTTATGTAAAGGCGATGGTCTACTTTGAAATAGCATACTAACAGGTTAGGGGTTACCATGCACCGTTATACCGCACTCGTCGTTCATGGAGTAATTTTCAGACCCCTGATACACAGTTTGCAACACATGGACATCTCTCTCCCAGTAGTACATGCTGGAGCGGTGTGACCAGAACGCTGCGGTCTTCATTAGCTCATTTATCAGCACAGCTTCATTCCTGGACCGATTTCTCATTGAAAGATCTCTTCTTAGGTTTACAGACACGGATTATGAGAATTGGGCAATTCCCCCCTGTCCCCTGGATTGATTCTCTTCTATCATGTCCTCACTGATGCAGAGGATTATGCGATTCCCCCCCGTCTCCGGCAGTCTGCAGGGATTCTCTTCTATCATGTCTACACTGATGCAGAGGATTGTGCGATTCCCCATCTACGGCAGTCGGCAGGGATTCTCTTCTATCGGGTCTACACTGATGCAGAGGATTGTGCGATTCCCCCGTCTCCGGCAGTCTGCAGGGATTCTCTTCTATAGTGTCTACACTAATGCAGAGGATTGTGCGATTCCCCGTGTTCCCTGCAGGGATTCTCTTCTATCATGTCCTCAGTGATGCAAAGGATTATGCGGTTCCACCGTCTCCGGCAGTCTGCAGGGATTCGCTTCTATCGTGTCCTCACTGATGCAGAGGATGATGCGATTCCCCTGTCTCCGGCAGTCTGCAGTAATTCCCTTCTAGTGTGTCTACACTGATGCAGAAGAAAATGCGATTCCCCCCAACCCCTATAGTCTGCAGTGATTCTCTACCGTCTTGCCTACACTGAGGCTACAGTGTGTGACAGCCGATGTCCTTTTCAGTTTCCCCGTTGCCCTTATATTAGGAAAACCAGACGGGTCACTGTGTGGAGAGCGGTGCTGCAAAGTTAGTGAACCCCTAGACCACTGACAAATGGTGGATTAAGTGGTCTTTAGTGTTAAAGAAACTAATTTCAGTTCAGAAAGTTTGCTACCCAATTTTCCGCACAAGAGCAATACTATTCTTAAGATTTTTTTTTCTTCAAAAACGGACTCAATTTGAAGTCTGCAGTATCCGTGCTATATTTTGTAATATATCTTGTTGCATGTACGTACCATGCCACTTTCCCTTATACACAGTCCCAAAGGAACCAGATCCTATTCGCTGTCCGACCGTGATCTGCCCGTCTGGGATCTCCCAATCGTCGCTGGAGTCTCTGCGTCCGAGTGTTTTCTGTAAGAGAAGTTGCAGTCAGTGGCGGCGTTCGCTACATCATGGCCACTTGCCCAAAGTTTAGAATTTGACTCACCATCCGACTCCTGTCTTCTGTGGACGAAGAGGAGGACTTGCGCTCTCTCTGTTGTCCTGGGGATTTCTGAAGAGCCTTAACATTGGTGAGGGACCCGGGCAGGGAAGCCGGAGGGGTAGCGGATAAGCCTGGGGTTGAGCCTGTCAGCACAGAAGGAAAAGACATTAGAACAGGAGACGCTGAACAGAAACTGTGATAATGAGGGAGTGGGAGGACATCAATAGCCTCTAAATAGTGACGGGGGGACTCCGCAATCACTTGCTGTGAAGGGGCCAACTAGATGGGAAGGCAAAACTGATTTAACTTTAGACTGGTGCAGAAGAGGCCAACATGACATTAAATAGGGCCATAAAAGGGGGCTGCTCCAATTCACGGACCTGTCATGGCTTCACAGAAACGTCATCCCATCTATGGCCAACATTGCTTTGAAGGTAGAATATATAGAAGTTAGCCATCCCCATATATCAGGTTGGCTGTATACTGAAGCACCTTGTGCAACAGGTCAGCAAATCTGCACATAACTGTGTTACCCAGCGGCAAATTCTGATGATCGGGCCCGGTCCGCACTGTACACGAGCCATTCGCCAACATGCCCACTGCATGGCAAAGGGCCAAAGAAAGGAGCAGTAGTCCATGCTCTCCTCCTACCTCTTGTGCAGCTCTTTATAGTGGTCATGAGCTCCTCAGTTTGGGGTCTGCTGCATGAGGAAGCGTATGTGCACATGACCATTAAATAGGCCGCATACCCAAACCTGGTGTTTACAGGACTCCCAGTATAGGCAGCAAAACCCAACCTGATGGTCAAGCGCATATTAGATTGGTATGTGCTGCCTATACAGGGGTCCTGTGCACATCCAGTTGAGCTGTTCACCCATATGGAGGGTCCAGTGCACATCCAGTTGAGCTGTGCCACCTTTATGAGGACCATGTGCACATCCAGCTGAGGTGTTCACCTATATGGAGGGTCCTGTGCGCACACAGTTTAGCTGTGCTGCCTTTATGAGGACCATGTTTATGTACAGTTGGGGTGTATCGCCTATATGGAAAGTCCTGTGCACACGCAGATGAGCGGTGCTGCCTTTACTTCGGCCATGTGCACATTCGGTTGGGGTGTACCGCTTATATGGAGGGTCATATGTACATCCGGTTGCGGTGTGCTGCCAATAGGAGGGCCATGTTCTCATCAGGTTGTGGCGTTTGTACTCTAAAGAGGGTTATGTCCACATCTAGTTGAGCTGTGCCTCCTATATGAGGTCCATGTGCAAGTTCGGTAGGGGTGTACCGCCTATATAAGGGTCTTTGCACATTCGGTTGAGCTGTGCCACCTATATAAGGGCCATGTGCAAGTTCGGTTGGCGTGTACCACCTATATATGGGTCATGTGCACATCTGGTTGGGGGTGTGCTGCCTATATGAGGTCCATTTGCACCTTCGGTTGGGGTGTACTGCCTATATATGGGTCGTGTGCAAATCTGTGTGGGTGTGCGGCCGAAATATGGGTCGTGTGAACATGTGGTTGAGCTGTGCCGCCTATATAAGGGCCATGTGCAAGTTCGGTAGGGGTGTACCGCCTATATAAGGGTCATGTGCACATCTGGTTGGGGTGTGCTGCCTATATAGAGGGTCAAGTATTTAGCAGGTTGGGGTATTTCATCTATACAAGGAGTCATGTGCACATCCGGTTGGCTGCACTGCCTGTATGGGATTCATGTGTAATACTGTAAGTAGCTATGGAATCCACACCGCAAACCTGACACATCTGGACTCACCCGTAGGGTTCCACAGTGTGGCCTTAAGTGGTCTGGGGCATCATAGAATCTGAATATCCGGGCTATGAAATAAAATGTCACCCCAACCCCCCAGGGAGTGTGGACTACACTATAGTCTATATACTACAGTCCAACATTGGAGGTAACACAACATACCAGCATGCACAATGGAAGACAGTGGTGACGTGGAGCTTGGAAAGTTAGTGACAGAAAAAAAGTGACAATGCATTCTAGTGAAGAGAAAGGTGAAGGCGGCCATGTTCCTCATGCAGGTAACAGCTGGAGTGTGCGCGACACAGGATACAAGAGGCTACACACACAACTACAGCTAGAGCACACCCAGGCCAGAAGAAAATCCAACATTGCCTGTGTTCTGCAACCGTGTGCGAGACGTGGAGGCAGAGGTATAAACCGTGCTATAGCAGGGGGTGACTTTAGGCAATTTTAGAGGAAAAGGGTGGTGTGGAAGGGGGGGGGGGGGGGTATAGGGAAAAAATAATAGCCCAACTACCTCTGCAAACGGGGTCAGACTCAAAATCAAAGACTATTTCACTGGGGAGAGAATGGAGGAGTGGGCTGGGGTTCCGAGAGTGGTATTTCCGAAGGCAGCGGGTCGGCTGGACCTGGGGGGCTGCGGGAGAAACACAGGCATCAAGAAGGCAACAAAAAAAAGAATGGAGAATGAAGAAGGGGATAAAGAGCAGAAAGATTACAATGTAGTAGTGGGAAGGGGAGAAAAAGTTCGAGTGGGGGAGGGGGGGCAGAATTAACAAGACAGAGTCAGCAAAATATTCCCAATAAACAGACATTAATATTTACAGCTTTAAATCTGGGCCAGTTACCCCGTCACATGAGGGGGGGAGACCGTAGAGGGCAGTGCTGCAGAGTTACGGGCATGGCCACCATCAAACCAAATCTTTTTTTTTTTTTTTTTTTTTTTAATTAGGCCCCACTCATCACGGTTTCACCCCCAGTTCATGGTATTGGTCAGGACAAATTTCTCTTATAACAGAGATGAACATGAGATCTGAATGGAGCCTTAGCCAAAGCCGCCTAAAAGTGCAAGTGTGTGTGTGTGTGTGTGTGTGTGGTGTGTGAGTGTGTGTGTGTGTGTGTGTGCGTGTGTGTGTGTGTGTGTGCGTGTGTGTTTTTAGAAGGCTTTGGCTAAGGCTCCATTCAGATCTCATGTTCATCTCTGTTATAAGAGAAATTTGGTTGCAGAGGTACAAACACTTTTTACTCAGAATTTAAAGCAAACCTGTCAGGTGGTTTTTGTTCCCTATAGTAGAACAGGATGTGATGGGGGAGAGAAGCTGAATGCCTGCTTACTCCACCCACATACAGTGATAAACAGCCTGCACTATACACACAATGATAAGAGGGCAATCACTGAATGTGGGTGGAGTAAGCAGGACTCTTAGCATCCTCCCGGCTTTTACTCTGAAGTCCTGCTCAAAATCATAACCATATATATCACAGAGCTCAGCTCCTCTCCTCTATCATATAACCCTATATATCACAGAGCTCAGCTCCTCTCTTCTATCATATAACCCTATATATCACAGAGCTCAGCTCCTCTCCTCTATCATATAACCCTATATATCACAGAGCTCAGCTCCTCTCTTCTATCATATAACCCTATATATCACAGAGCTCAGCTCCTCTCCTCTATCATATAACCCTATATATCACAGAGCTCAGCTTCTCTCCCTAGATCATATAACCCTGTATATCATAGAGCTCAGCCTCTCTCCTCTTTCATATAACCCTATATATCACAGAGCTCAGCTCCTCTCCTCTATCATATAACCCTATATATCACAGAGCTCAGCTCCTCTCCTCTATCATATAACCCTATATATCACAGAGCTCCGCTCCTCTCCTCTATCATATAACCCTATATATCAGAGCTCAGCTTCTCTCACTATATCATATAACCCTGTATATCACAGAGCTCAGCCTCTCTCCTCTATCATATAACCCTATATATCACAGAGCTCAGCTTCTCTCCTCTTTCATATAACCCTATATATCACAGAGCTCAGCTCCTCTCCTCTATCATATAACCCTATATATCAGAGCTCAGCTCCTCTCACTATATCATATCACCCTCTATATCACAGAGCTCAGCTTCACTCCTCTATCATATAACCCTATATATCACAGATCTCAGCCTCTCTCCCTCTATCATATAACCCTATATATCACAGAGCTCAGCTCCTCTCCACTATCATATAACCCTATATATCACAGAGCTCAGCTTCTCTCCTCTATCATATAACCCTATATATCACAGAGCTCAGCTTCTCTCCACTATCATATAACGCTATATATCACAGAGCTCAGCTCCTCTCCACTATCATATAATCCAAAATCACACAGATCACCTCAACTCCCTATGTCATATAATCCTATATATCACAGAGCTCAGCTTCTCTCCTCTATCATATAACGCTATATATCACAGAGCTCAGCTCCTCTCCTCTATCATATAACCCTATATATCACAGAGCTCAGCTCCTCTCCTCTACCATAAACGGCTCTCAGATTGGGCGGCATAAACCAGCTAACAGGTCGGCTTCAAATTCAATTGTTTCTAAGTGTAACTGGATTCTAGAAAAGACAGGTGACAACGAATATGGCCGCCCAGACTTCCCAAATTTCCCCGCCTCCTGAATTGCTAGGTATAGGTTCACAAATTCTTTAGAAATCGGCCCTTTCACAGGGAACAAGTTTCCAAACTACTAATCAGGCAGACAGTCCTCCTGGAGGGAAGGACAACTCTTCCCATCAGGTGAGGAGTGCCATTGTTGATCGTGGACCGTGCAAAAGGGTTTTTAATGGCATAGGAATAGGATATGCAACAGTGTGATAGGTGCGAGCCCCACCTCTGTCACCCACATCCTGGTAACGGACCCCCAAAAATCTCCGTTCAGAACTGAGAATAGGTTGCCCTTGCACACAAGACTCTCCATTCGGTTCAATGGGAGGTCCCAGTACGGGCGAGCAGGGTGTGCGGCGGTTCCCTGAGCATGTGCGTAGAGATTTTCAGGGTGCATTCCATACCACACTTTGGGTCTGTTCACACGACATTTTGGCTCCGTTTTTTCACCAGAAGAAAAACGCATCAAAAACTGCATCCAAAACACATATCCAAAAAAACCGCAGCTGCAGATACGTTTTTGGATGCGTTTTTCAATAAATATATATATACACAGTATACACTAGATAGAATGCAGGCAAAGAACTTGAGACTATTCACAAATGATACCATCCACAGAGGGTGTAGTTTGAAAAGGTAGAATCTTTAGTGTAATATACTTTACCCTTACATATGAATGTATGTAGGGGTATGTAATATAATAAGTCGGCCCCTAGAGGTCTCATTTGATCTAGAAGAACTGTTTGAACTTTAGTAACCTTATGACCTACATTTTCACTTAGAGTGGAAAGTGGTTAGGTAGTAGTGTAAGAGGAAGCCCAATAGGGGGAGCTAACAGCATTTTGCATGTGTTTAATCTTATAAATCACTTTTTATATATTGAATGATCTAAAAGCAGTTTTTTTGTATAGAATGAGTGTTTACAGAAATGCTAGACATTTTTAATAATACATTTATTAATGTTTCAGTATTATACTAAAACCACAACGTTCTATAATAAACTATCTAAAACATTATAGAAATTATAGAAGTTTTTAATAAGAAATGTATTAAACAACCGTTCTATATTAAAAAACTGCTTTTATATCATTCAATATTTATAAAAATGATTTATAAGATTAAAACACATGTAAAATGCTGTTAGCTCCCCCTATTGGGCTTTGTCTTGTAGGTCATTAGGTTACTAAAGTTCAAACAGTTCTTCTATATCAAGGAGACCTCTAGGGGCCGATTTAGTGTATTACACTCTAATTTCAAATATTAATCCAATGCATTTTTCAGATGTGCTTTTCGTACGAAAAGCGCATCCAAAACATACCCAAAAGTATGTTGTGCTTTTAGATCCGTTTTTCGGTTCCAAAAGCGCACTCCATTGTTTCCTATGGGGATTTCACTTGCATCAAACCAAGTCGAATTGACATGTCACTTCTTAAAACGGAGCCGTAAAGCGCATCTGAACGCCGATGCGTGTTTTACATTTAAACCAATGTAAATCAAACTGCACATTGTTAGATACGTTTTTTGGATCCGTTTTGGGTCCGAAAAACGGATCCAAAAACAGATCTGAAAAACGTTGTGTGAACATAGCCTTTGATGGCTTATCCTATCGATATGACCTGTCCCCAGTCAAGGGCCTCAAAGCGAGGCACTACAGCGGCCACACTAGTTGTCACCCAGTTTTTCTAGCAACATAAACAGTTGAAAAGGAAGCAGATGACTCAATGGCTTCTGTTATTATGGGGGGAGGTTAAAGGGGTCATTTTTTTCTGTATTCGGGAACTGGGGATAAAAATTCTATTAAAAAATAAAAGTTTTACAAAAATGTCATTAAAATGGGCAAAAAGAGTTAAATATGGAATAAAAAGAACCATAATGGGCCATCCCAGCATGTAAACGACAGCCATCACCATGAGGGACTCCAGTGACCAGAATATGGCAGGAAGCCTAGGAATCCAGAGCAGGGTACCCTGATATAGTCTGTGATGTGTCATACCCCATGAGGACACAGACCCCAAGACGATCCGAATTACAGCTAATGGAGAATATGCATGAAGAGGTGAAGTCATGTGATTGTACTGTAATTAAAGACAACCCGTCCGCTCTCCTGACGTGCCCGTTATACTGGAGACCTGAATTTGGTACAAAACACTGGGAGATCTTCTCCTAGTACGCTGCATTGTGTTGTACCTCTATTGCTCCTCCTTAAAACATATCCTGAGGAAAGTGACAACTGGGCGTTACCATGATCCTGGTCAATAGGGTGGGTCCCTGCACATTGACAGTGTCGAGACAATGGCAATGCCCGGTAGTCACATAAGCACACAATCCCAAGATTAGGGTCAGCACAAGGTTTATGTCAGAATATGAAGATTTCCTTAAACACTTGTCAGGAGAGAGGTCGGCTCCTCTTCATAGAGTTATCAGTGAGCTGTATGGGGGTCACTTACCTCCCTCACTGCGCTGAAAGCCCTGATCCCGGATTAAGTCCTAAAAGATACAAGAAAGTGGATGGATTCTATGGAATGGAAAACTGGCATAAATTAATACAAGCAGCAAGTGGGTAATGCTTTCCCAAGCAGAGAGGAGGGCGGCGGGTTATGGCACCCATCAATCTGAATCAATTCACATCTATGTATTGGGTCATATTGCTAAAATCCACACAGCACCTGCCAAATCTGCTCCTTTCCCTCCCAACCTGTGGGACATTCTCGGTCCCCTTCTTCACGCATTGGGGGTGTTATCTGTACACCGCAGCTCTCCCATCACAAACATATAAAAACGGCACAAATATCTATATTTTTAGTATATTTTTTATTGTTTTTATGTATTACTTTTTAATAATTTTTATTACCATTATATTTTTTACCGTAATTTCTTAGATATTTCATTAATTTTTTGGGGGGGGGATATTTTTAGTATTTTTTTTATTGTTTTTATGTATTACTTTTTAATAATTTTTATTACCATTATATTTTTTACCGTAATTTCTTAGATATTTCTTTAAATTTTTTTGGGGGGGGATATTTTTAGTATATTTTTTTTATTGTTTTTTTGTATTACTTCTTAATTTTTTTACCATTATTTTTTTTAACCGTAATTTCTTAGATATTTAATTAAATTTTTTTGGGGGGGGGGGGGGGATATTTTTATTATATTTTTTAGAAATTTTAATTTATGTATATTTCGAAATCAATATATTTTATTAAATATTAATATATATTTTTTAAATATTGATTATTTTGTGTTGTATATATGTAACATACACTTCTAATTATATTTCAAAAATATATCTTAATATATAATAAAATATATTGAGATCGAAATATATAAAAGCTATAAAATAGATTATCTGAAAAATATATGTAAGAATTACAATTTCTAAAAAATATACTTAGATATAGAAATATCTAAAAAATTACAAATAAAAAATAGTAATAAAAATGATTAAAAAAAAAGTCATACATACTATTCCATGATATCTTGTCCCAGTGGGACATCTACGTTATAGCAAAAGGTTTTTGAGTAGAAGGTCTTCATTTGGTAGCTTCGGTTTTGGTTATTGTACTGTAAAGTTTTGGCTCTACTTGGTCTCTCTCTGCCCCCCACCCCCCTACCCTTCCCAATGTGTCTTGTTAAGTGTCTGTAGGTTTTGATTAGACTTGCATAATTGTAATTGATGTTACATTTTATATGGTGATCTGTATGATGTTTGTCAGCTTTGTGATGCAGCTATGTTGCTCTCAGAAAAATTGTATCACTTATCGTTCTTTATGCTGGTATTTACTGAATGTTTTTTTTTTTCCTCTTTATTGGTATGATTATTTACAAAAACCTAAAAAAAAACAGTTCAACAAAAAAAAAAAAGTCATACATATAAAAAATATGTTTTTGTACCGTTTTTATATTTTATTTATTACTTTTTAATCATTTTTATTGCCATTATATTTTACCGTAATTTTAGATATTTTTAGTTTTGTTTTTTTTTTTTAGATATTTTTAGTATATTTTTTAGAAATTGTAATTTATATATTTCTATCTCAATATATTTTATTATATATTAAGATATATTTTTGAAATATTGATTAGTAGTGTGTATCTATGTATACACACACTACTAATAAATATTTTATTATATAACATATATTTTTGAAATATGTTGAGATCGAACTATATAAATGCTGAAAAATAGATTATCTGAAAAATATATGTAAAAATTACAATTTATAAAAAATATACTTAGATATAGAAATATCTAAAAAAATACAAAGTAGTAATAAAAATTAAAACGTTATACATAAAAAATATAACAGCACAAAATTTTTTTTTATATTTATGTCTTACTATTGTTTCTATATTTTTAGATATTTCTATATATATTTATATAAATTATAATTTTTACATAGTTTATATTTCAGATATTCTATTTTATAGATTTTATATATTTCGATCTCAACATATTTTACTATATATTAAGATATATATTTGAAATTATTAGTGTGTGTTTATATTTGTATAGACACTACTAATAATCAGTATTTAAAAAATATATCTTAATATATAATAAAATATATTGCGATAGAAATCTATAAATTACAATTTATAAAAAATATACTAAAAATATTTAAAAAAATTACGGTAAAAAATGTAACGGTAATAAAAATGATTAAAAAGTAACATAAAAAACCAATTAAAAAAAATATAAAAACAACTTTTCACTCCTGGAAACTTCAATGTTTCATTTTACTGAGATAAAGCAGTGATCAGGTAATATAAGATTGCATGAGGTTTTATGATCACCCCTAGGAAAACCCTTCAACACAAACACTGCCGGGGTTGCCAGTGAATCGCTCTGGATCTAGGACCCTAGACTCCCTGGATTGTGGACGTTAGGTGCCCATGTCCATTGTAGTTGCCACCCTGGTGGAAATGTAATATTACATGGCGATCATTTGGATGAACAGCTATCCAAGAAATAATTGAATGACCAGAAAGTGAGACAGTGGTTTGCAGCACTTTGGTCTGCCTCATAGAGGGGCGTACAACATGTATAGACAGGGGTTGTCCAACCCAGCAAAGATACATGGGCACATTTCATGCTACATCTCCCCTGTGATGTGTTTGGATGCACATTACTGCCCCTGCCGAGGTTCTCGAGCTCTTGTCAAACCCCAACTATCATGGGGGCACAAGTGGAGATCTAGTTCTGCATTACACAGGGCCACCTGAGATCAAAAGCTTTTGGCAGATGTCAAAAGTTACAGTTTCTGCTTTAGGCCAGTAGAGGACCCCAAAGTCCTACAGTTCTCCCAAAAGACCTTGACCACCCATTAGCATATGACACAACAGAGAAGACTGAAGTCCTGCTCAAGGTCAGATATGGGTTGGAAATGTTCTGGCCCTCTCTGGCCACTTACATCAATATTAACAGGCTCAATGGTGTTAATGTGAACATTGGGGGCAGATGACGACCGGTCTCGCTGGCCGAACTGGTTTCTGTGGTCTTCATCGGCAGGTCGGAACGGCTGGGGGATGGGAATGGACTTGGACGGAGAACTGCTTGGGAGGCTGAGAGGCCTAGAAGGAAGAAAAGCAAGATTTCAATGAATTCAGAGTCACCAAAAGAACAAAACAAGGCGATAAGAGGAGCAGACACGTCTCTCTAATACAAACCTCTCTGCCGCCCTGAGAGCAGGATGTGATGTATATTTAGGGTTATATGATAGAGGAGAGGAGCTGAGCTCTGTGATATATAGGGTTATATGATAGAGGAGAGGAGCTGAGCTCTGTGATATATAGGGTTATATAATAGAGGGAGAGAAGCTGAGCTCTGTGATATATAGGGTTACATGATGAGAGGAGAGGAGTGAGCTCTGTGATATATAGGGTTATTGATAGAGGAGAGAAGCTGAGCTCTGTGATATATTAGGCTACTGTATATGTACTTAGAGGAGTGGAGCTGAGCTCTGTGATATATAGGGTTATATGATAGAGGGAGAGAAGCTGAGCTCTGTGATATATAGGGTTACATGATAGAGGAGAGGAGTTGAGCTCTGTGATATATAGGGTTATATGATAGAGGAGAGAAGCTGAGCGCTGTTGTATGTATGGGGGTAGGGTTATATGATAGAGGAGAGGAGCGGAGCTCTGTGATATATAGGCTTATATGATAGAGGAGAGAAGCTGAGCTCTGTGATATATAGGGTTATTTATCATATCCTCTATATAAGCACAGAGCTCCACTGATGTCAGATAGGGCATAAACCACCTCACAGACTTCCTTTAATTTGCTGCGGTTGAGCCAGGTGGCAAGATGAAGTCTTAGCTAGCAATAGCCGAGCACTGAGGAGTCTGCGTTTGGTACTGCCTAGTCAGCACCGTCAAGCTTGAGATACGGGTTTGCAGGTTGCGCTGTCTAATGAAATAAAGTGACCGGGAACCTGAGCTGTCACGGTGATAAATTAGGACTTTGCTGCATTAATTCAAGCGTAATCCGATCAGCTCCATAATGGCCGCACTTCATTACATCTGTCCCAGGGAAACGAGCTGCTCAGCACTGAACACCAGTAGCAGAACTTCGGAAGAAAGTTTGAGGGCGAAAAAGGAGAGCGCGTCAGTCTGTGCCCGCAAATCACAAAGGCTCGTTTCTGACAAACACAACCGATGTGGATTGCAATGTATTTGTTTTTTAAAGGGGTGTTCCACAAATTCAAAAAGCTCCTTAGTCTGTGGGGGAATGATAAAAAAATAGAAGAAAATAATCACTCAAGCTGTTGGACTCCCGCACCCCTCCTTTAAAGGGGTTTTGCCACGATCTCATGTCATACCTCCTGCATCCAGCTCTGAGTGCTCAGAAGGAGGTGTGTGTGATTTGTTTGAATTGCATATCACGTGACCCAGCAGGATGACATCACCCGGCCTTTCCTCTCTTCAGTCAAAGAAAGGTCTGTTTATGTGTAGAACTGTAAGTAGCTACAATGTAGCTCAGATGTAAAACTTTTGCCTCCAGGCACAGGGGTGCTCAGTTCAAACCCCTGCAGGAACCAAACCTGTGCATTTTATTTCTCTTTATCAATGCAAAGACCTCATTGAGGTTTCTTTTTTTAATTTATTTGCACTGTTTGACTAATTACTAAGGAATACAGAGGACGGGAGTAGAGTGACAGCACCTGGGGTTTGAACACTCAGTAGCTGCCTGAGAGGAGAGGTGATGTCTGAGCAAAGTGCGCCAGGATGAGGGCTCTCAGCCCGGTTTATCCCTGGGATGAGTTGTACACTATGGATCAGTAAAGGAGCAGCTAAAACAATAACGGTGCAGAATTTTTAATAATAATGAATGGTGAAAAGGTTTATTATTTGATTTACAAACTTCCCACGTCAATTTTACTTTGTGGCAAAACCCCTTTAAGCTTTGCATTCTACTGTTCCTGTGTTACTACTCTTGAAAGTGGGTTAATAAATTCACGCCTGGGCTTTCCCATTCCCCAGCACACTGTACAATAAGTGCTGATAGAGGCCCTTTGTAGGGAGACCCTTTAGTGACCAGAAGTGCGCCAACAACCAGTCGTCAAAGGGGAATTTATTTTCAAGAGGACCACCACAGGAATGGCTTTATGAAGATTTAAAGAGGTTCTCTCCCCCATGCTGTTTCACAGAGTCACAGCCAGCTTCAGGCTCCCGCTTCCTGCTCCGCCTGTGGGCGCTTCCGCAGCTTCCGGCTCCCGCTTCCTGCTCCGGCTGTGGGCGCTACCGCAGCTTCAGGCTCCCGCTTCCTGCTCCGGCTGTGGGCGCTTCCGCAGCTTCAGGCTCCCGCTTCCTGCTCCGGCTGTGGGCGCTTCCGCAGCTTCAGGCTCCCGCTTCCTGCTCCGGCTGTGGGCGCTTCCGCAGCTTCAGGCTCCCGCTCCCTGCTCCGGCTGTGGGCGCTTCCACAGCTTCAGGCTCCCACTTCCTGTGGCGGCGGTGGGCTCCTCCCACAGCCTCCGGCTCCCACTTCCGGTGGAGGCTGTGGGCGCTTCCCACAGCCTCAGGCTCCCACTTCCGGTGGCGGCTGTGGGCGCTTCCCACAGCCTCAGGCTCCCACTTCCTGTGCCGGCCGTGGGCGCTTCCACAGCTTCCGGCTCCCACTTCCTGTGCCGGCCGTGGGTGCTTCCACAGCTTCAGGCTCCCGCTTCCTGCGCCGGCTGTGGGCGCTTCCACAGCTTCAGGCTCCCGCTCCTGCGCCGGCTGTGGGCGCTTCCACAGCTTCAGGCTCCCGCTTCCTGCTCCTGCTGTGGGAGCTTCCACAGCTTCAGTCTCCCGCTTCCTGCGCATGCTTTGGGCGCTTCCACTTCTTCAGGCTCCCGCTTCCTGCGCCGGCTGTGGACGCTTCCACAGCTTCAGGCTCCCGCTTCCTGCGCCGGCTGTGGGCGCTTCCACAGCTTCAGGCTCCCGCGTCCTGCGCCGGCTGTGGGCGCTTCCACAGCTTCAGGCTCCCGCTTCCTGCTCCGGCTGTGGGCGCTTCCGCAGCTTCAGGCTCCCGCTTCCTGCTCCGGCTGTGGGCGCTTCCACAGCTTCAGGCTCCCGCTTCCTGCTCCGGCTGTGGGCGCTTCCACAGCTTCAGGCTCCCGCTTCCTGCTCCGGCTGTGGGCGCTTCCACAGCTTCAGGCTCCCGCTTCCTGCGCCGGCTGTGGGCGGTTCCACAGCTTCAGCTTCAACCCTATATATCACAGAGCTCAGCTTCTCTCCCTCTATCATATAACCCGGCCAGCTCCATAGACATGCATGGTCAGTGGCGTGTAATCACCGCTAACAACTGACATGTCACTTCTCTCCCCGGACGTACGGTACAATCGTATTGTACGCCCAGGGAAATGATGCGTAATTCATAGCTCTATATTAGAGCTATGAATTACCGATAATTGCGCCGTGCATTTTGCCACGTATAAGGCGCAATACGTGGCAAAATGCGTGCGCAATTACGCGAGAAAAGCCGTGTGAACATACCCTTATAGAGACGGTCGTGGAGAAGTTTCTGGAGGAAAGCAGTTTTTTTGGAGGGGGGGGGGGGTTTAAATCCTGGTAACCCCTTAAGGACCAACGCATATCGTCATAACAGGGAATGCACAGGAATCTAGGGGGCCGCACTGTTCCCCTGTATGCCCTCAATTTCACATGTACGTCCTCTCCTGTAGCTTCACTTCCAGGGGCAGATATGTCACAAATCATAACATGGAGGCCTTTGGGCTCAGTTTTATAGGTTAGTGGAGGGTATGAGGGTGCAGGGGATTAAGGGTCAGGTTTTTTTTTACTTTGGGACAGTAGTAGTTGAAACAAGTGTTATATGGAAGCAGAAATAGCAGGGACTATATTCTACAAGGATTAGAGACAATCCAACATTTACACAGAGCACAGCTGAAGAGAACACTGGGGAGAATCCCAAATTACACAACAGCAGCAGCCGGCCCTCCGACAGATCAGACATAACACAACGAGCAGCCAAAGAGGCAGCAAGCTGGAAACACTGACAGGAGAGGAGTGAGGGCTGTGCAGATTCATGGTGGTCTAGCCCCCACCACCCACAAGAGCCATCTCCTCCATTCCAAGGACAGAACACTGTGAAAACTTACCCGCTGATATCTGGAGGGGGCGAGGGAGAACAGGACTCAACAGCGTGGGTGACCTCCTCGAAAGGACCTTCATCCTGAGAAATTGGGTGGTGTTCAAAGAACTTGGAGACAAACAGCAAGCTGGGAAAGAAAGCAAGGACGCCAGTGAATTGTGCAATCTCAGTGTATTCACAGCAAGAGACGGGGAGAAGCAGAGCGACCAACGCCACCAGTCAGAAGATACAAACCCCTACAAAGACATCAAGAAAATGCAGCGCATAGAATTTGGGGCCTGAAAAACCACCAGATACCAGGTCCCCGTGCTCCAGGGAAGGTGGAGCCATAACTAGGAGCAGCCGCCGCCTGGTGACTTACTCAAGCCGGTCGTAGTTGACGCACATGAGTGGCACCTCCGTGCTGCATCGCTGGTGGAACTTGTACCCGCACGTCTGGCAGCGGAAACCCTGGAACAGCAGCTTCCGGCAGAAGTCGCAGAACGCCAGCGTGAAGAAGGTTTTTCGTACCTGAAAACAGATCAGCAAGCGCGTCAAAACAGCCACAGTAATCTAATGCCTACTACTACTACTATCACCACTGCCACCAACACTACAACCACCATCACCTCCATCTACTACCGCCACCACTATTACCGTCACCATCACCCCCACCACCTTTCACTACCATATATTACTACCACTACCTACCAGCAATACCACCTGCTACCAGCATCACCTTCACCTACCACCACATATTATACACTACCTAAATACAACCACCATCATCACCTCCAACTACTACCACCACTATCCCCTCCAGCTTCTCCCATCACCACTACCTACCAGCAACACTATCTACTACCACCACATATTACTACCACTACTTATCAGCAAAACTACCGGCTACCAGCATCACCTTCACCTACCACCACATATTACTACCACTACCTACTACAACCACCATCATCACCTCCATCTACTACTGCCACCACTATCTCTTACCGTCACCATCACCCTCACCACCTTCCACTACCACATATTACTATCACTACTTATCAGCAAAACGACCTACTACAACCACTATCATCACCTCCATCTACTACTGCCACCACTATCTATTACCGTCACCATCACCCTCACCACCTTTCACTACCACATATTACTACCACTACCTACCAGCAAAACGACCTACTACAACCACTATCATCACCTTTAACTACTACTAACACCACTACCTACCAGCAACACTACCTGCTACCAGCAACACTACCTGCATCACCTTCACCTGCTCTCGCCACCACATATTACTACCACTACTTACCAGCAATACCACCTGCTACCAGCATCACCTTCACCTACCACCACATATTACTACCACTACCTACTACAACCACCATCATCACCTCCAACTACTACCACCACTATCCCCTCCAGCTTCTCCCATCACCACTACCTACCAGCAACACTATCTACTACCAGCATCACCTTCACCTACTCCCACCAGCACATATTACTGCCACTACCTAGCAGCAACACCATCTGCATCGCCTCCACCTATTCTGGCCACCACATATTACTATGATCATCGCCTCTGTCTACTACCACCAGTACATGTTACTATCACTACCTACAAGCAACACTACCTACTACCACCATCACCTCCACACATTACCACTGCTACCTACCACCAATCATCATCTACAACCACTGACTACAACCACCACCATCTACTACTGTCCCCACTATCTACCATTACAATAGGTGTGTGCTAGGTGAGAAAGAAACCCTAGCTGAAAGGTGGTGGTTGCTGGGAAGGAATGCAATGTGTCAGAGATGAAGTGTCCGTAGTGATGTCATATGGCGGCACCACAGCCTACATGCACATGACAACACTGCAGTCCAGTAATTACATTGATATGTAAAAAATTTTTTTTTTTTTTAAAGTCTCCCCCCCACGCAGGTCTCTATCCATTTGCCCCCGGCCTGGCATCCCCGTTTCACATTCATTTCTAAAGATAATCTAGAACACTCCTTTAATCCTCAGCGGCTCTCCCTGAAGAGTCAGGCCGGAACCAAGCGTCGCACAGCTGCGGGTCTTGTGAATGTGGGTGGTTTTGCAATTAACTTCAGTGCAAATTCCAAGACCCCCTGCAATAAAATTAACGCAACGTGTGAACCCAGCCTGACAGATTCCTGTCCAACACCGAGCGATCTGAAACCCCCTCCATCACTGTACTGTGAGGTTCTGCAGCAGCTGAGGGAGCACTAAATGGACAGAAGAGACGCGCATCATCAATATAAGACGCTCCTCTGTGTAGAATCATCCAATCCCGATAGATTATTCGCATGCCGGGGGCCGCGCTCGCTTTGGTGCCCCCCCAAAAAAAGAAACAAATAACTTTAAAACTATTTAAGGTATTACAATGAAATTCAAACTGCACACACCGAACTGAATGATGATCAAAATGAGGTCACAGCTTAAAGGGGTATTCCAGCACTCGGACAAAAAAAAAAAAAAAAAAAAAAGCAAAGGAACTCCGTGATCATTACACACCGAACAGTAAAACGATAATTCTACATCCTAAACACGAACAACTGACATAACCTGTCACACTGCTGCCCCCTATGGGCTCCTCCTCAGCACAGCAAGTGTGTCTTCAGCAGCGGCTCATGTAGTTAGCAGACTACAGTTCCCATCATGCATTGCTATCTAATTCCAGGTTGTTCTCTCTCTGTATCAGTATGACACAGGCTGCTGTTAGGATAACACACCGTGTGCCCTTACAGCAAGCTTACTAAGTAGGACGGCTCTGGGGCTACTCTATGTCCCCAGGAGTGAATGTAAAGACTTTCCCCAGGAACAAGGTGACCCGATCAGACACTGGAATCCCATTTGATCATTCTTCAGTTTTATCAAACTGTTAAATTGCAGGGATCGGATGAAGAGGTCAGTCCCTGCCGGACTCAGAGGCTGCTCTAGGAGCGGGTTACTCACAGCTTTGTTCCTAGTACAGCTGCAGGAATGTCTTTTGCTGCAAAACGAGGACCCGCACTGCTTGCAGTTGTAAAAAAGTTTAAAAGTTTTGCGCTCTCCGGTACCAAAGCAAGTGGGACACCCGGTGTATCCAGGGCATATTACAGCTGATTTGCACTGTACATATTAATTATACATCCCTCCATTGTACCTACAAAGTTATGGGTCGTGAGAGGTACGTTCTCCAGAACTTCCACGTGCAGCTCCTCCCCGGTCAGCCAGCTGATGTCTGTGTCCCAGCCGATGGGTTTCTTTTCCCTGTCGGGATGAGGTAGAAATTTTATACATGACTTCTACAACACAACTACAGGACAATACATACATGTCAAATCGGTTGGAGTGTCCCCTCGGAGATAACAGGGGTGCTGTGTCCTTTTTAGCAGACTAAAGCGGCTGCTGTACATAACAGGAGACCAAATGAGCCCCTATAGTCCCGGAGAGCGCCATTGCTACACTGTGGATGGAAGGGTGCAGCAGCAAGGCGCAAGGCTACAGAGCACTAAAGGGTTAAGGTTTGTCAGTAAGAAAAAAAAAATCAACAAGCTCCTCAGCTGATGAGACCCAGCAGGGAGTGAAGTCACCTCACCCCTGGGAGGGCACTGGAGCAGGAAGGGGGCGGGAAACCCCAGGGAAGCTTCTTACAAAGCGGGGAATAAAACTCTCTAGCTTAGAGGGGGAAAATCAGACCAGCAATTTGGGAAGGCAAAAATCTTTAGTACCTTTTCCCAAAATTTTAAAGCCAATCAAGGGGTAATACCCCTGTAACACACCAGGGGTGCACATGCCAGGTCGGGTGTCATTACTTGTTTTGCACGGTTGGTTGCTTTTGCTTTACTTGCTCTAGTTTTTAAGGCTCGGCTCACATCTCAGTCAGTGGTTCCATAAAGTAATCATGGGAAGCCACAGGTTGCTGCGCTATTTTCTGTCAAGACACGGAAACCCAAGGGGGGACCCGTTTAATTGAAAGTGATGGGCTCCGTGGCTGTCCGTTGTGAAAGATCCCATGGCTTCTGTTTTCACCTCTGCAACGTAGGTTCGGAACAGAATTTCCATAGCATCTGTGAACCAAGCCTTATAAACAGGCAGTCCCCGAGTTACAAACAGACTTCTGGCATGGGGCACTTGTATTTTCCAAGAAAAAGTAGCTTGAATGACAATCCCAGCACCCCACGCAGCAGGATTGAAAATTATTAAATTTTTTAACAGGGCACAGACGAAAAAACAAATGTAAAAACCCTTCCCTGCACTATCCAGAACTAAAAAGAAACCCTTTTCTGCTGGAGTTACATTTAATAACTATACCCGTTTTAACTTACATCTAAATTCAATTTAAAGAACAAATCTACAGTCCCTATCCCGTTCGTAACCCGGGGACTGCCTGTATTTGTTACCAAGGGGACTTTATGTTTTTTTTCCAATTTTTTGGGTCATGTATGAGAATTATTTTTGGGTAGGGGATTTTCTTGGGTTTTGTAAAGGTGCGGAGCGCCTGATGTGTTGGGGCATGATTTCCAGTGTGGGGGAAGCCGAGAGAATTTTTGGTGATGTGTAAAAAGGGAGAAAGGGGAAGGGGAAAGGGTCATGAGGAGAGGGGGGGGACCTAGAGTTTAAGGTTGTCAGCTCGTATTAGTCCTTTTTTTAAGATGGTGTTGGATCCTTGTTTAGGCCCTAACGGCCCCAAAACCCCCTTTTCTAACGATGGCAGTTTGATTTCCAGCTTTCAATGAAAACATGCATCCCCGTTCAGACCGTGATCACCGATTGTTTTTTACATCGTCTTTGGGGATCATTCAAAAGAACAAAATGTCAAATTCTTGACCCTTTTTGACGCGCGGGAGCCCTATTTAAAATTATAGGGTGCATTTCTGCTGCCCATACACAACCTGCATGTTGGATCCCCAATTAGAGCGTTTTTTCAAGGGGTTTATAGACCAACCGCCGGTGAACATTCCCCCCTCGTACATCTCTGCCTTGGGGTGAGGTTATGGAGAGCATTGGTTAGAAGAGTGCTCAGCACATGCAAAACAATTCCAAAAAAATTAGTATAGCTGCACGCTGGCAGCAAAACAACACCAACACCACAATACCAGCAGCACTGTATAAACCCCAAAAACAGTAAAAAGGAATAGGGGAATTTTGTTAAAAACATTTTGTGACTTTAAAATACATGAAAATTTGAGGTTCATCGTGTACATTTTGAATCGATACCAAGAGCCCTGTATAGATTAAATACCCCCTTCATTTTGGCAAAAAAATCTTTTTGGTTTAATAGTGTGAGTTTCCCCAAAATTTCGGTCCTTTTTCCAAACGACCCCTCTTTTTTTTAACATTCGAGTTAAGATTACCCCAAGCTGCCTCATCAGGTTTATATGGGTAAAAATTTTCAACCCCCCCCCCCCCCCCTTAAAAATTTAAATTGTTCCCAAAGGCGTGGCGGGGGGGGGGGGGGGGGGGGGGGGGGATAATTTCCAGATGTGCAAAATAAAAACCTGCCTGTTTAGACTTGATTGATTGATTAAAACAAAACTGAAACTTTTCAAATTTTAACGTAGAAACAGATTTGGCAAACCCATGAAATTTGCATCTCTACCCCAGAACATCAAGGGAAGTGTCCTCATGAAAGACACCACAGCGACACGGAAAGCCGTGGGGAAAATACGGTCTCCCAAAAATTTGAATATCACTGAAAAAATAATAGTATCAATATTTACGTATATCTTGAATTAACCCACCCGAAATAATCCAAGCCCTAATTTTCCCCAAAAAAAACTGTCCAAAAATTTTAAGGGGGGTAAACCTGGTAGGAAATGCAGCGGCTACTGGTAATTTTCAAAAATTAAAGTGGATACCAATAAAATTACATAGGGAGTTTTAAAGTCCCCCCCCCCCCATAGGCAAGTATAGGAAGGTATATGTCCCCCCCCCCCCTAGGGAATATGGAAAATATGTCCCCCGCCCCCTAGGGAATATAGAAGGATAAGTCCCCCCCCCCTAGGCAATATGGGAAATATATGTCCCCCCCCATAGGCAAGTATAGGAAGGTATATGTCCCCCCCCCATAGGCAAGTATAGGAAGGTATATGTCCCGTCCCCCCCCATAGGCAAGTATAGGAAGGTATATGTCCCCCCCATAGGAAATTTTAGAAAGGGATATGCCCCCCCCCCAACAAGTATAGGAAGGTATATGTCCCCCCCCCCATAGGCAAGTATAGGAAGGTATATGTCCCCCCCCATAGGCAAGTATAGGAAGGTTTGTCCCCCCCCCCCCAGGGAATAAAGGAAGGTATATGTTTTCCCCCCCCCAGGCAATTGGAAGGTAAGTCCCCCCCCCCCAATGGAATTAGGAAAGGGTTATGTCCCCCCCCCCCCTGGCAATATAGGAAAGGGATTGTCCCCCCCCAAGGGGAAATATGGAAGGTTATGTCCCCCCCCCCCAGGAAGTAAGGGAAGGTAATTTTTCCCCCCCCCCATAGGGGAATAAGGAAGGTATAGTCCCCCCAAGGGAATATGGAAAGGAAAATGTCCCCCCCCCCTAGGCAAAAAGGGAAAGGGAAATGTCCCCCCCAAGCAAGTTTGAAGGATATTCCCCCCCCTAGGGAAGTAAGGAAAGGGAATGTCCCCCCCCGAGGCAAGTATAGGAAGGTATATGTCCCCCCCCTAGGAAGTAAGGAAATATAGTCCCCCCCATAGGAAGTATGGAAGGGATATGTCCCCCCCCTAGGCAAGTTGGAAAGGATGTCCCCCCCCTAAGGGAAGTATAGGAAGGTAAATTTTTCCCCCCCTAGGGAAGTATAGAAGGGAAAGTCCCCCCCATAGGCAAGTATAGGAAGGTATATGTCCCCCCCATAGGCAAGTATAGGAAGGTATATGTCCCCCCCCCCCATAGGCAAGTATAGGAAGGTATATGTCCCCCCCCTAGGCAATTGGAAGGGATAGTCCCCCCATAGGGAAGTTGGAAGGTAATGTCCCCCCCCCAGCAAGTATAGGAAGGTATATGTCCCCCCCCCCCAAGGCAAATATGGAAGTATATGTCCCCCCCCATAGGAAATTAAAAAAGGATATGTCGTCGCCCCCCCCTAGGGAAATATAGGGAAAGGGAAGTCGTCGTCCCCCCCATAGGCAAATATAGGAAGGTATATGTCGTCGTCCCCCCCCAAGGGAAATAAGGAAGGAATGTCGTCTCCCCCCCCCCTAGGCAAGTATAGGGGGTTATGTATCCCCCCCCCCCCTAGGCAAGATAGGGAAAGGGATATGCGTCGTCCCCCCCCAAGGCAAGTTTAAAGGAAGTATATGTCCCCCCCCCCCCCTAAGGGGAAGTATAGGAAAGGGATATGTCGTCCCCCCCCCCTAGGCAAATATAGGGAAAGGGAATTCCCCCCCCCCCCCCTAGGGAAGTATAGGGGAAAGGGATTGTTCCCCCCCCCCCAAAGGAAGATAGGGAATAATGTCCCCCCCCCCCATAGGCAAGTATAGGAAGGTTTATGTCCCCCCCCCCTAGGCAAGTATAGGAAAAGGTAATGTTCCCCCCCCCCCCCTAGGGAAGATAGGAGGTATTGTCCCCCCCATACAAGTAAGGAAGGTATATGCCCCCCCATAGGAAGTTAAAATATATGTCCCCCCCCATAGGCAAGTAAGGAAAGGATATGTCCCCCCCCATAGGCAACTATAGGAAGGTATATGCCCCCCCCCTAAGGAAAATATAGGGAAAAAATGTCCCCCCATGGCAAGTAAAAGGAAGGATATGTCCCACCCCCTGGCAATAAGGAATATAGTCCCCCCCCTAGGCAAGAAGAAGGATAGTCCTCCCCCCTTTGGGAAGTATAGGGAAAGGGTTTTGTCCCCCCCATAGGCAAGATGGAAGGTATATGCCCCCCAAGGCAAATTAGGAAGGTATATGTCCCCCCCTAGGCAAGTATGGGGTAATTCCCCCCAAATAGGCAAGTATGGGAAATATATGTCCCCCCCAAAAGGAAGTATAGAAGGTAAGTCCCCCCCTAGGCAAAAATAAGGGAAAGGGATATGTCCCCCAAATAGGCAAGTATAGGAAGGTATATGTCCCCCCCAAAGGGGTATAGGGAAAGGGAATTCCCCCAAAGGGGAATAAAGGCAGTGTTTTTAAAAAAAATCCATCAGCCCTGCAGGCAGCATAGACATAGCACTCCTGGCGGGTACTCCCGGGGAAGGGGCCAGTCCGCTTGCAGCCTTGCGGAGTCCTGTTGTTCTGTAATAGTATCATCCGCTGCATGCACTTCCTGAGGAGTCGCATACAGCTGAAGAGAACCCCGCCGGCATCTGGCCATGGCAGTGCCCGGAAGCTGATGGGTGACTTGAGTCAGCTGTATGCGCTCCAAGAGGAGGCGCATACAGCTGAAGAGATCTCCGCCAGCGCCCGGACGGAGACGGTTGACTCGAGTATAAGCAGAGGGAGGCTTATTTAGCACATTCTTTGTGCTTAAAGAGAACCTGTCACATAGTTTATGCCCCCCTTGCTGAGGACAGCACAAGCCAGTGTCAGACCTGCTGTTTCCAGCACTGTGTCCCTTATTCTGTAAAATGTTGTAGTTTGAGTATTTAATGCTCAAATCTGCAGTTTTCAGCCAGAAGAGTCATTCAAAGAGTCAGTTTTTTCATGCCCCACCCACCTGAGACTAGCCCCGCCCACCTCAAATGATAAACAAATTACTTTGAATAGCTAGACAAATGAGAATAACTAAGTGGGCGGGGCTAGCCTTTGGTGGGCGGGACTAACACCTGCTCATGAATAAGATTTGAGGGCTAAATGCTCTAAAACGGCAAGATATTACAGAATAAGGGACACAGCGCTGGAAACAGCAGGTCTGACACTAGCTGGTGCTGTCCTCAGCAAGAGGGGCATAATCTATGTGACAGGTTCCCTTTAAAAACTCTGCTTATACTCGAGTGTATACTTTAAGTCAAATAGAGAAACCCATACATTGTATAGACTCATTACAATATAAATCACAAGGTTTAATAAAATATATTTGTGAGCCTATAACAAGTCCTGGAGAATCCCACTAAATTTCAATGATATTCTAATTTTTTGAGAAGCGTGAGTATATAACATTCCCTTTTCTATAAGTAAATGCACGCCTATTAGATACCACCAAGAATTCCCACAAGGAATCAATAACCACTTTAAAATATGGGAGGAGAAAAGGGCTGGATGGTCTTCTGCATCTTCAGGACCAACAGCAACACAGCTTTTTCCCTTTCCAAAATTTAAGAACCAAGTATAATTTGCCCAGCTCATTTCTTAGCCCATAGACAAAAATATTAAACCTTAAAAAAAGAACCACCCATCAGCCCGGTAGATTCCTTAATTGAACGGACCTCCGTAAAAGCGTCGCTCTCGTTAGGCTATGTTCAGACGGCGTAATGCGGCGCGTACAGTACGGCCACATTACGCCGGGTGCTTTGGGAGTCGCGCTAATTCGCCACAAGTAATTGACACGTCACTTATCTCCCCGCGCCTACAATACGATAGTATTGTACAAGCGGGGAGAGGAGGCGTAATTCATAGTGCTCTATGAGAACTATGGATTACCGTAATTTCTTCGCACATCTCGCCCGTATTAGAGCGCAAATATGCGGCGAAACAGGCAATGGTATAATTAAACCATCAATATTTTATTCTAAAACTATCGAAGCTTTCAGGTCCCGACAGAATTAAAACAGTTAGAACGATAAAAACAAGGGCACAGTCGACGCGTTTCGCGCGGAAAACCTGCGCTTCCTCAGGACAGATCTGTCCTGAGGAAGCGCAGGTATTTCCGCGGGGAAACGCGTCGACTGTGCACTTGTTTTTTATCGTTCTGTTTTAATTCTGTCGGGAAACCCGAAAGCTCGTAGTTTTAGAATAAAATATTGATGGTTTAATTATACCATTGCCTAGACGACGATTTTTGCCTAGTGCGCCGGGTCCACCTTATCCTCCACAGGGAAATCCACAGTATTTCTCGCCTTTTTAAATTAAACAGTATTTTTCGGACAAAAGGAAAGCCGGTCAGGGGGCGACGGAAAAAACAGCCCTTAATGAAATCTGGGGGAGTGTTTTTTCCCTCCATATGGTGAAAACTTTGAAACTCTCCTTTTCACAAAATTTTTGGATCAAAAGATGTTTAAGCTGCCACAAAATTTTCAACAATTATCTCAAAATCGGCATTCCTATGCAAACCTTTCCCTCCCCAATTTCAAGCCAATCAGGGGCCCTCTCCCCCGGTAAACCCGGGCCCCCAAATTTTTTCAGAGAGAAAAAATAAAAAAAACACCCAACCTGCAAGCTGCCCTTTTTAAAGACAGCCGTGAGGGGGTGGGGGACAGAAACCCAAATGTAAAGGCACCCCCCCTTTTCCCCATATAGGAAAAAAACGAATCCCAAAAAAAAAAACGGGGCTCAAATTGAGAGGTAAAAAATAGCTTGGGAAATTTGGCCCATTTTGAAATCACTTTGAAAGTCGTGGAAATTTAAAAAATTTTTTGATCAAAATATTTTAAAAGGGGGGGTCCAAAGTTTTTTCATGTATGAAAATAGCATAAAAAATGCTTTTTTAAAGGGATTTCCACGTAGTTTTAATCTCCATAGGGTTTAGCTCTTTAAACTTGCAAAACTTATATTTTCTTTTTAAGGTTTTATACTATTGTGCGCCCCCTCCTGTTTTTTCTCCTTTTTTCAATATGCGGCGAAAGGCGCGCCACAATTACACCTTGTGAACATCCCCTTAGTGTACAACAAACAGAGAAAAACACTCAGGATTGTAATGAAAAACTTTTTGCAAAATGGGAAAAAGTTTTTGGGGGAAAAACCCTCAAAAAATTTTAAAAAAGGGTGGGAAAGACCTACGTCAGGCCCGTTTTTTCGGTGAAAGTGGAGGAAACGCACTTTGAATTCCCCAAAACCAAAGCCATCTGTGGGATTTGAAACCTCTACCCCCCAAAATGAATACCCACTTGTCCCAAATGCCCTCATCCAAAATCAACTATGATCCATGGAATTTGGAGGTGCAGGGCATCCCAGAATGGAGAGCAAGGCCTTGTCCCCACGGCACGGTTTTTCAGCCGCTTTTGCAGATGGTTTTTGGGTTTTGCAAACCGGCCGATAAGCTTTTAAAACGACCTTAATGGGAAAAACCGGGCAGCGGTCCCAAATTTCAACAATTTTCCACCGTATTTTTTTTACACCGCCGCCCGGGCCGGAAAAAAATGGGGGCGATCATGCTTCCCAAACCCCTTTTTCCCGGGAAAAGGAAAAAGAAAAAATTTTCCCTGTGGGAAAAAGGGGGGGAAAAGGGCTTTTCTGCCAAACCCGCGGGGAAAAGCCGGGCCCCCGCGCGGCCATGGTTTCATGGCCCCCGAAAAAGTGCAAATTTTTGGTCGGGATTTCCAAAACGGTAATTTTGGGACTGTGCCGTGTGGACGCCCCGAACTGAAAAATAAAAGCCCCGGTTTAAGGGAAACAAAGTTTACTTTTTCCCCAAAAATTTTCCCCATTTCATCATTTCCCGAAGGCAAATAAGTTCCAAAACCCAAAACTTAAATTAAAATTTAAACTTTTTAGCAACCCAAACCTGTTTTGCTAAAAAAATTGGGGAAGGAACCCCGATAAAAATTTTCTAAAATAACATGCAAATGGCTAATTTTTTAAAATGAAACAGCAAAAAATACAAAAAACCCGGGAATTTTTTTTTTCCCCCAAAAGAAAATCCTGCCCAGGGAAAAAGAGGGAAACCCCCAAAGAATAAAAACCCCCCTTTAAAAAAAACAAGTTTGGGGATCTTGGAAAAACTTTTAAAACCTAACCATTGGGTAGATTAAAAAAAAAAAAAAAAAACAAAAAAAACAACAAGACTCAGGGGATGAGTAAATTGGATGGGGGGGGGGGGGGGTGTTTGCTGGGGGAACATATGTAGACTCAAGTTCAATTGCCATGAGAAGGAAAAGGGAGGGAGGGGAAGAAGAAAAAAAACCAAAAAAAAAAAAACACACACACCCCATGCTAAATTTTAAATTTTCCGGGCCCCGTAGCCTCCCGCCCCCAACCCCACCCAAACCCCTTTTTTACATTATTTTTTCAAAATGAGTTTTTTTTTTCGGGTTTTTTAAATGGACAAAAATTTAAATATTAAACCTGCCGAAAATTTCGACTATGATAAAAAAATTTATTTTCAAGATCAATTTTCCCAAATTTTTCAGATTAAACTAGCAACCCCTTACCGGGGCAAAAAGATAAGCTGAACCCAAATTTTATTACTGTTTATGTTGTTTTTAATTTCATAAATATAATTTTGCATAGTTTTTTCTATAATTGTATATTGGAAAAAAAAAAAAAAAAAAAAAAGAGCCCATCTACAATGACAAGGTGACCTCAATATGGATGGGAACCTACTGCGACATGTTACCTCACTTGGGGCGTCAAGTATGTATGGGGCTGTGCCAGAAGTCCGGCGTCTTTTCAGCCCGATAACTAGCGCAGCCCCGTTCACAATAGTTTAAATTTGGAATGTGGGAACCGTACGAAACTACTACACATTTAACTTTTGCTATGGCATTTCGGCGCATTACCTGAAAGGGGTATCCCCTTTTTCAAAGTGTTTACCTACCAGAAATACGTTACGCTAGAATGTGCCTGATTTTAACCCGTGTAAGGGTTCAAAATCGGTGCATTCTAACAAAATTATGCACGTAAAAAAGGCACAAAAAGGGTTGTCTCGCTACAAAAGAATAGTTTTTCAAATGAGGGAACAAAAAATAAGACTTTTCCCAAAATTTAATTGCTTTGTTCTCGTTTTTCCCCTAAGGAGAACAATGAATTTATGACCTCCCTGCTATTTCAGTTTCCCTCATAACTGACCGAAAACAATTTCCCCCTGCGTTTGTTCAATGAGATAACAGTAGTGAGCATCACACGGTCAAGGCATGGTCCCTTGCTGCTCAGCATAAAAAGCAAATAAACAGAACGAATTTAGGGCTTTGTTTTGGGATCAGATAAAAGTCCTGTTAAGTTTGAGAAGCTAATCTGATCAATTAGCATCTGAAAGCACACAGGGCAAGGACTTATCAAATGAGTCTTCTGACCGGAAGTGACAGAGTTTTTTCATTCATGCATTTCTCTAAAACTCTGAGGGAAAAACCCCTTTAACGCCAAAAATCATACATGCTCCCCTTTGGTGTCTGTTAAACCCTTTATATTTTCGGGAAAACCACCGGCACTTCGCTCTGATTAAAAAAAAAATTTTTCTTGCAAAATTTTTGAATGTGCTGACAAATCTATTTTTGGATGCTTTGTATAGTGGAGCATCTACCTCCATTTTGGTTGTGTGTTCCGCCCTTCTACACAGACTGTTTTTATCAGACAAATGTACTGGACTTCTCTGGGGAGGCAAACAACCCAAGTGAGTAAAATGTCAGGGTAAGTCCACATCTGTATTGCGGTCACCTTGTCACGGTAGATAGGCTTGATCAAAAAGAACCTCAAATTTAATTTTCATGTATTGTAAAGTAGCAGAAATGCATTTTGAAAAAAAAAAATCCTATATTCCATTTGACTTTTTTTGGCGTTTATAGAATGCTGCTCAAAGTGTTATATGTTGGAAGTTTGAATGTAATGTGCTGGGCAATATATGCCCAGTGAAGGGATTGGCAGCGGAGTAGCGAGGAGGGAGATGGATCAGCCGGGCAGCGGAGTAGAGCATGGATTGAGACAGGAGGCCGCAGACAAGAATGCTGCGAGCCTGACAGGAACTAGAGAGCTTTAACCTGCAACTTTGTAAGATGAATTGGATAAACAATAGTTTGGGGGGAGGCAGCAGAAAGGGCTTGGATGTGTGGACTGAATGATAGGAGGGAGTCCAATGTTATCCCAAAGCAACAGACATGTGGGACTGGGAAGAGAAGGGATCCATTGACCATTGTAGATCAATCAGGTACAGGGGGTTGAGTGCAATGGGGGAAAGGCGATAAACTCTGGTTTTTTCCGGTTATTTTTAAAGTGGGAAAAAGAAGAACAAACATGGACGATAGACAATACGGGACACTGAATTGACATTTGGGTCGGAAATGTAAATTTGAGGGTCCTCTGGATAGAGGTGGTAGCCAAAGAAAAAGAATGCATTGGACCCTTTCCCAAAAGAATAAAAAGAGAATATTGGGTCCAGGACTGACCGCTGAGGGACCCCCAAAAGAGGAAAAAGGGGAAGGGGGAGAAGGGCAGGGGGAGAGACACTAAACATTTGGGTTTTGGGAGGGAAACCTAAAAACCGTATCCGGGGATGAGAGGACATATAGTGCTAGACAGAGGAAGGGAGAGGGCAGGTCACAGGAGAACCACAGAGTTGTGGTGCAAGGCTTTTTCAGTTAAAAGGGAATCTATTGTAAATTTTTTTTTTTTTTTTAATAATGCACTTCACTAAAACCAGATACTGATCTATATTCTTTTCTAACTGTAGATTTTTTATTCTGTGGTTTTATTTATAGGGGGGCCATGTTGCCGACTTCTTTTAAAAGCATTAGAGAATCTTTACAGCAGCTTTAAAAAGGGGCATAGAGCCTGTGAACAGGAGCAAACCCCTTTACTTCTAAGAGGAGTCCCTTCTGGGGCTCGGGAATTCCTATTGTGATTTGGGGGTCCCTGTTACTATACAAAATGTTTTTCATCTTTCATGTAAAACCTGCCTGTCCGAAATAGGGGAACTGCGAAAAGATTTTTCTACAAACAAAGTGACAAACCCTTATTAGGCCAGGGCCAAAGTGCGAACTGCAGGACTATAGAAAATTAAAAAGAAAAAAAATAAATAAATTCTTTACAGAAATGTGTTAACATAAAAATATGAGTTAAAGGGAAGGTGTCATCATGATGGATGTGTAGTGCCAGGAAGATTAGGTAATCGCTTCCTTACCCGTCTTGGACCCTGTACACTGCACAGCATTCTGGGATAAGACCTCGCATCATCAATGCTTTCTTCAGACTGTCCCGTACGGTTAGCCCCATCACGGGACCTGGAAAAAGCAAACCATGCTTATGATAAACGCCAAAAAATGGAAAACCCCAAACAGCACCTGAGGGAAAATCATAAACCAGCAAGTCGGGGGGGGCCCCCCCCCCTTGGTTGACCCCCACCTTTACATTTGGCGGAAGGCCCCTTTCCACGTGCCGTTTGTTTGGTAGGGAAACCCCACGATGGGGTTTTGAGGGATTTTGGGTTTAATTCGAGAGAGGTCGGAGGGGTTCTGTAGGACGGATAAAGATGAAGGCGCTAGAGAAAGGGTGGAGGGGACGGATGAGAGAGTCATTTCTGAAGACAGGGAAGAAGAGTCCGTCCCGTTCCCCATGGACTCCAGTAACTGCTGCTCCCTTTGCTGGAGGGCATCAAGTTTGCTTGTGTACTCTTCATAGGCCTGCGACAAGACAAACACATATAATAGATGTACACACAAATAAAAAGCGGGATTTTGTAAAATTGTATTAGGAAACCACTGCTAATAGAAAAGTGACCAAAAAAACCAAAAATTCTATCCTGCAGAGAAAAATAATTTTCCAAAACCGCACAACAGCTCCCCCCAAATTACATACCCCCAGAGCTGCAGACAAAACCAAAGGCGCTCTCTCCAGGCTGGGGGCGGTGTCCCGTTCGGGCCCCCCTGCCTGTTCGGGTTGTGGGGGGTTCTACACTTCGGGCCCTCCCTTGCCCCTGTTCGGGTTTGTGGGGGGTTCTACAGCTTCGGGCCTCCCCTGCCCCTGTTCAGGTTTGGGGTTTTTTCTACAGCTTAAACTCTCCCTTCCTGGTCGGGCTTTTGGCTTTTTCTACAGCTTAAACTTTTCCCTTCCTGGTCAGGCTGTGGGGGGTTCTACATTTTCCCCAAGCTCCCATTTCCCCGGGTCAGGGCAGTGGGGGGGTTCTACAGTTTCAAGCCCCCAAACTTCCTGGTCAGGCTGTGGGGGTTTCACAGCTTCAAGCCCCCCATTTCCCCGGGCAGGCGGGGGCGGTTCAACAGTTTTCAAGCTCCCACTTCCTGTTCAGGTTTTTGGCAATTCAAACAGCTTCAGGCTCCCACTTCCTGTTCACCCTGTGGGCTTTCTACACTTCAAGCTCCCACTTCCTTTTTCGGGCTGGGGGAAATTTCCCTACAGTTTCCCGGCTCCCCCCTTCCTTTCAGGCTGGGGGTGGATCTACCCTTCGGGCCCCCCCTTTCCCTGTTCAGGCTGGGGGCTTTTCTACACCTTCGGGGTTTTTTCCCTTCCTGTTCACTGTGGGCGGTTCCCAAACCTCAATTTTTCATGTTTTCAAGAAAGCAAAAAATTTTTTTTCCAAAAAATTTCCTGCCCTTTTTTGATGGGTTTTTTTTTTTTAATAGTGTGCTGAAAAAAAATTTGTTTTTGGGATGTTTTTGTCACACCAGTGTGCACCTATGCCCCTTTTTTCCCAAAAAATTTTTTTGGGGGGCTGGGCAGCCCAAAATTTTTTTGTTTTCTAACGACCCAAGAATTTTTCCAATTTTTCTTTAATGAATCCCGCCCCCCTTTGGCTTTTTTTCATCCACAACAAACCTTAATCCAGTCTACTGGACCTATGTCAGCCATATGGGTCACCTATCCCCAGTGCTAATAACCTCCGGGCACCGTTCGATACATATGGGTGAGGGTCATCAGGCCTTCCTCTCCATATGCTACTGCGGCTGATGAATTTAAGGTTAGTGGCCCTTTAAATTGGCAGTAACACGCTGGACTGGGTGGGAGGGGAGCAGACAGTCAACAGGCGTCTCGGCCAAGCCCTTTGGGGCACCCGCAAAGTCGAAAAGGGAAAAACAGAAAAAAATTTTGTGAAAACTCCGAACAGAGTTTATAAAAGTTGCTGCCTGGGTTTACATAACGCCGAGGAGAAGTCCCCCGGAGCCGGACCGGGTTCTTGGGTCACGTGGGGGCACAGGGGGGCATAACCCTCACTGAAAGAAACCCAAAAACCCACCGCTCAGTCAAAATGCCCCTGTTATCACCCATGTCCAAAAGCAGGTCTGGAGGCAATCTCAAGGGACAACAGTATCTTAAAGAGGTTTCAAATACAACCCATTAGCCTTTAAAAATGTTTTGGGGAAAAGGGCAGTTTAAAAAAAGGACTATTACCAAATACATTACTGTGTTGATTTTGCTTTGTTCAGGAAACAAAGAAGATTTTATCTCCTCTTTGTGCAAACAAGTTTCTCTTGGTAACCAATCCTAGCTCCCTGGTCTTTTATTTGCTCAATCCCTTAACAACCGTCCACCAGGGCTGTGGAGTCGGAGTCGTGGCGTCGCAGTCGGTGCCTATTTTGTAGGAGTCGGAGTCGTCATAAAATGGACCAACTCGGACTCCCAAAATATATAATAAGTTGGTCCAGTTAGTTTGATGCAGTGCAAAGAGCAATGTTATATACAGTCATCTTACCGATCTTATACATAAATGTGACTTGCAAGTATTTAGCATCTGCTTAGTTCTGCAGATTCTTTCCTGTTACTGTTTTGCTCCTAAAAATCAAAAATGTTAATTTTTATTATTTTGTTAGTATTTGAGAAATCCACCTTTGGCATTCAGCTCTGCCTTAATCCTTCTGGGCTCTGGATCAGATTCAATCATATGTTGACCAAAATCTGATCCCAGGTCTCTTCTACACATTCAAAAGATCAAAACATTGTTACCCTTTTGCTTGTCAGTGTCTGTTCTACCTAAATAGCTTGATTATTGCATCAGCAGGTGATAATAAGCCTGATGTGACCATTTTATTACAGTAAAGTTATCACTTAAACATGCGCCGTGTATGAGGGAGTCAGGAGTCGGAGGTTTGGGAAATTGAGGAGTCGGGGCTTTGGCTTGCCGACTCCACAGCCCTGCTGTCCACTGTCTTGAAGGCGGGCGGATCGTGTTCAAGTTAACAACTCTGTTCCTAGCGCCATCTCTCTGAACGGCAGGACCGGCTGACGTCTTCGATCCCCACCGCTTAAGTCTTGGATTGCTGCAAGCCGCGATCGCAGCATAATCAAAAGGGCACTGCCCTGCTCCATTGGTTCACCAGGATTCCCAGCGCCCGATGTGTACAATAGTTATCCATTAATGGGATAAAAAGTGAAAAAAACCGAAGTAAAAAAATAAAATTTTTATAAAAAACATTATTGTGCATAAAAAAAAAAAAACAACACACACACAACCTACACATATTACATTAATTCTACAGGTTATTATGGTTGTGTGGATACCTAACAGGTTATTTAGTGTGAAATGTGTAAAAATAACTAAAACACAAAAAAAACAAACTTAGAAAGTTTTTTTGTTTTAAAAAAAATCTTACACAGTAATTTTTGTATGAAAAACACAGGAAGAAAAAACCAGGGAAAAAAAAAAAATTAAGCTGGTCACTAAAGCCTTTCCTACCTGGTGTGCTTATCGAAGTCATGCAGTTAGACGGTGGGGAGTCACTCCCTGCAGAATTTTAAGGCAATGTTCACACGGCTTATTTGGGCGCGGATTGGAGCTGTACTGCGCGCCGGAATTGCGCTGCATAGAGAACTATGGATTCCGTCTTCTCCCCGCCCGGCGAATCCGCCGCGGGGGGAGAAAGTGACATGCACATTATTTACGGCGTGTACGCGCCGTAGATAATGACAGTCTATGGGGCCGGCGAGCTGCCGACCCACCGCCCAGCCCCCCCTGCGCGGCTGCCAGCGTAATTGCGGGGCGAAATCCGTCCCCGCAATTACGTCGGCAATAAGCCGTGTGAACCAGGCCTTAACTCTAGCACAAAAGCCTTGCGCACTACAGGTTATAAACCTCCGGCAGTCAAGTCAAGGTGTCAGGTTCAGCAGATATGTCAGTCACTACTATAGAACCACCCACAACCTGACCAGGAAGGGAGAGTCTGAAGCTGGCTGTGGCTCTGTGAAACTGCACAGTAAGACAACCCCTTTAATTAGGAGGTCCGAATAACTTTTAAACAATTTTTTTTTATTTTTTTTTTTTGACTTTCAATCCTCCTAGTGCACTTGACCACTTGGCGGTGTGACTGTCATTACCCCTTTCTGCATTGTACAAAATGCAGAAGATTAAGAGTTGGCGGTTTTATCACTTCCTGCTTGGGGCAGAAAGTGATAGAATGGGAGACATGACGACGATGGAAGCCTTTCAGCCGCCATGCTAAACGATCAGCACCGCGTGATCCCGCCACGGGGGTGTCAATCGGAGTGGGAACTGGTGCACGTCATTCATTTAGACACCACAGCCGCGATCGCCGCAGCATCTAAAGGGCTAAAGAGCAGAGAACGGAGCCGGCTCCATTCCTGGCTGTTACCAGCAGGCGTCAGTTGCAATTAGCAGCCGGAACCGGCCTCCTATGTGGTGGGATTACTCAATAATCCCACTACACAGAACCTCAGCGGCACCATGATGTTACTATACGTCACGTGGTGTTAAAGACCGCTCATTTAATGTGGGGCAGCCGCACCCATTTTGTCAGGACAAGTTGGCTGCTCATTGTGGCCACCAATGTAGTCCTTGACGATTACTCATCCATGTACTATACAAATGGAGAGAGTCTTGTTAGTGACCCCGAATTCTGGCCCATAGAAGATGGGTCTATGGGGCAGATCAACAAGGGCTAAAGGGGTAATCCCATCTAAAACATTTATGACATAACAGTAATCAGGCATTATGGCCAGTAGTGTTCCCAGCGTCAGCCCACATCCATTGAGGTATATCCTGTGGATCAGATGGGAACACCCCTTTAACAACTAGAAAGGGTGACCCTCAACATGGTTACTGGAACAAGAACACCCAAATCACACAGCATGGAAACAAAGAGGATAATGTGTACTAAACAAACCTCCACGTATATTGAGGGGGGGTTGTGCTCGCCTCCAAACTTGTCCAGGAGGGCTTCAATGTGCTCTTGTGTTAACTTAATCATCTGCTTGATGTTCCAGATCTGTAAAAGGTAAAACAAAAATACAAAAGGATTAAGATTCAAGCAACAAAAAATACATAAAAGTCCTATAAAAAGTGTTCACTGGACAAGTCATACTTGCAAGATACATGGTACCAAAACCCCAAGCGACCAACTGTAAAATTCAGGAAGCCCAAGATCATTCAAAGTCTTCCTGCAGCTCCCCCGCAGGGAGGAGGACGTATTACATGATTCGCCTAAAAATAATTGGACGGTCTATGTAATGCCAAACCGTCTTGCACGTCTACTCCCATCAAGTGATGGCTATTGCTAGGACAGAATATCACTTCATGGAGTAGAGGAGGCCTGACTATCGTGACCTCCATAGAGTCACGGCAGGAAGGGGCCAAAGAGCTATTGTAAAGTTTACACTATAGAGCATGAGTGCATCTCAATGTCCAATGGCTGAATCTGGCCCGACACAATTTTACATGGCCCACAAAAACTTAGCGCAAGGAA
>JAODAL010002462.1:0-195597 GCA_025379985.1 Phyllomedusa bahiana
TGTTGAACGACTACTTACATTTGAAAAATGTTTATATATTAAAATTGACCCCCAAAAAAAAATTTTTTATAAAAATGTGAGGGGGTACTTACTTTTGTGAGAAATACCCCATCTAAATCAGAAAGGGAAACTTGGGTGACATGTGGTTATTTTTATTATTTTTTGAATGCCCATTAATTCCGGCGTCTAATTTTCGGGGGGGGTTATATACAAAACATAAAAAAAAAAAAAAAGACAACAAAACACTAATTGACTAAAAACGGGTACAGAGGGAGAAAGGCCCTGCCCGCGGGAGGGTTTACAATCCGGGAAGGGAAAATTAAACAGAAGGCGATGGCCGACTTTATGGGGGGTATAGGGGCAGCGGGAAATTTAAAAGGCTTTTTTCCTTTGTCTTCCCCAAAATCCATTATGCAAGGACAGCAACGTATGGTGTGATCCAATACTGATGTAGCTTGACCTTGGAGTCCCCCAAAAACGTTTTGGGGATGTTTTTTCGGGACCGGGTTACTACTCATATCTTCTGTCTCTTCAATTTGTCATCAATTTTCCTTTTGGCTAGAGTCCCATAAACCTTGAACTTCTGAATGTACATCTGTAGAAAAAGAAACGTCAAGCTGTTTGGATATCAACTTATAGCCTTTACATTTAACATGTTTGTCTCTAATTGTCTCTTCTATTTGCTTTTTGATCTCCTGATACAACTCTCTCCTAAGCTTTCTTTAGTCCAGTACGGGTACAAACCCATGATAACAAACAGCACAGTGACTATTTTTCACACTGCTGAAAACAAGATGAATAACAATGTTGCTAATTACAGACCCCCTTTATTTAACATGTCCCTAGACAAAAATTTTCAATTTTTTTCTGGGGTTACCACATTTTTGTCCACTTCATTTTTTTTTTTTTTTAAACTTCATGTCCCCGGGGGTAAACTCTACGTCACTGTTCTTTTTAAATGAAAATTTTATTACTTTGGCCAAAAAGGGCGCCAAAAGTACCAGCACACAGCAGGTTGGATTACAGCACAGAGGACAAAACATCAAACCTAGTGTTTGGCTCTAGAAAAAGGGGGAGGAGACAGAATTGCGAACACGTTGGGAAATGGATTCTGGGTATTTTGGGTCCTATGGACAAGTAAGGACACAGAAGAAGTGAAACGAAAGACAGAATCCGTGTTAGCTGCAGCCATTTTCACACCAACAAGAGAGACAGCCAGCAACACAGCCAGGGGACAGATAACTGGGGAAACCCCCGTATCTGTAGCTTTTTACCCCCCGGTTACATTAAACTGTGTGAATGCCAGGGGCCATTTGCATTCTTTATCTTGATTTTACTGAAGTTACGTATGGAGAAAGGGCTTGATAAAGCCTGTTAAAAATCCCCAACATGGAAACTGTTTTCCTTTTTATTTTGGGTGTGAAAGAAAATAACAAGGGCCCAACCACGCAAACCCCCCCCTTTTCCCTAAAAATCCTAAAGAACTTTTCTCCCCCACGCGAAAACCCAATACAGGGGGCGTGTGGAAAACATTCTTTGAACCCAGTTTGATTTTCTTTAATTTAAATTTTTTTAATACTTTTAAATGATTTTACTACTGACAGTTTTAAGTTATTTCAGTACCTATTGTGTTTTTTTTTTTGGTTTATTGGAAGGGTATCACCAATGTTTTCCCGTATCTAACTAGTTTTGGGCCTTTGAAGGTGCATTACAAGCCCAAGCCTTGCCATCAGGTGCCAGTCACAAGGTGTTGGAAGGTCTCCTAATGCTAGGAAAGACTTCAGAGCATACAAGATGGGTTGTAAAAAAGAGAGGAAAAAAATGTGGGGAAAAAAGGGAACCACAAAGAATGGGGGGACTCCGGTTTTGTGCGGCCTCCTCCCGCCTCCCTCTTCTGCCCGCACAACGCCGTTTTTCCCCCCGGCGCAGACCAGCTCCACCGACCGCGACTCCACCCCACAGCACCAGATAACGGGGGGGATGACAAGACGTCCTTGGGAGCCCCAAAAGGGGAGCGCCCGCGCCCACCGCACCCACGAAATCCAAAGATGGGGGCCTCCGCGTGACAGGGAGGGGGAAACCAAACAGCGCCGCAAACCCGGTACCGGGCTGCCTTCTGTCCTTCCCTGGCCCCTACAAAGGGGACTGCCCCTCCCCACTATGGGACAAAAGTCACGGCCCAAATTCCCAGGGCATAAGCCCCTAGCGCGGCAATTTTAAGAGGCATTTCTGAAGGCATCCCTGAGCAAGTGCGATGAAATCCAGGTGACGACTCAAGGCGGGAGGATGAGAAAAGGTTTTCAACTAAAAGAAAAAATGATGTGCTGCCCGCAAGTGCCTCCTGCAATAAAGCTCAAGGGGAACCCTTTACAACGTAAAAGCCTAAAAACCACTCTCGCAGAGAAACCTGGGGGAATTTTTGGGCCTTCCGGAGCAGGTGAACAGGCCGCCCCGGGATTTTGCCAACTCCCCTACCAGGGGGCGCGGGGTTTTTAAATCGCGCCTGCAGGGTTGAGAGGTAATCGCTTGGCCCCAAACCCTTTCTCTAGCACCCTGTCAGGAGATCAGGGGAAAAAGAGACCCCGTACGGTCATCATCAAATACTGATACAACGACAAACAAATATCATTAAAGTTATCGCAAGCAAAATCTTCCCCCGCCCTAGGGAAAAGGGATACTAATTTTTAAAGATTTTTCCATGGATTCTCCACGACCCCGACCTTCAGACGTCTGTTCCAGATTATTTGCAAAAAAGGCCGTTTCCCAAAACCCGTACCGCCACACTAAAGTGCTTCGCCAGACCCGCCCCGAATACTTCCACTCACCAAGAGATCGAAGATCCCTCCGGTTTCTTGTGATTCTAGACCCGCATCTCGAGATCACCTTCCGGCAACAACGACAGATTTTTTCTCCCCCCTCCCCCTATCTTTTCCCTCCAGGGACGGGGCCCCACTCTCCCCTCCTCCTGCAAATCCCCAACCCCCCAAATTTTGGATGGAATTGACCTCCCCCCTTTGGGGACTTTCCCTGTATCACTGCCGTTTGGGGTCGTGAAAATTCTCCAGAGGATGATATGGCTTACCTTAGACCTTTCTGCTAAGATTGCAAATTTTATTGTTGGGGGGCACCCCCACATCACGAGCTCAGCTGTAGGGGAAAATTTCATTTACTTTACTACTTATTAGCATTTGGTACGCCTTGCTGTTATCTTTACAAAGACAGGTCCATTTTTGGGAGACTGCAGCCCTTTTCCTTTCGGGCGGAGGGGGGGATTTATCAAAATTCCACTATACACTATTGGCCTTTTTTAGCCCCCCCCTCGTCCCAAAAAAAAGGAAGCCCCAAAAAGCAATTGGAGAGTCGAGGGGATAATTTCCCCTGCTCCGGTGCCTATTCTGTTTATAGTTAATCGAACTTGCACAACGTATTGTTTTTGCTGTTTTGTTTGGTTCCCCCTCGGGGCCCTGATCACCCATTTTGGAACTTTTCGTTTTCCGCCAGCCCTTAACCCCCCCCATCTTTAAGCCCCCCCCCCCTTTCTCACCCCCCATGAAATCTCTCTTAAATAAAGGGTTTGACCCCCAAAACAAACGGTTTAGAGTTCCCCGACCTGAAAAACTCCCCCCAGACATAGTCCTCCTACAGGGCCCATTTAAAGCCAAACACTTTTTTGTATAAAAAAAATTGTGGGTTGGGTTCCATATTTGGCTCCCCCAAAAAGGGAACGGGAAAGGGGGGTCGTCATTTGGGTGCCAGGAATTTTCCTTCCAAACTAACTCCCATAGCTCCGACCAGGACGGTTGAGTCGCATTTAAAACTTAGCACAATAAAACCTACGGACTTTTAAAACATTTTGGCCCCCAACCTAAAAAAGGGCCTTTTTTTGAAACTTACGGGTGTTCCAGAAAGATGCGCCCCCTCTCTGATATGGGAGGAGACATGAACGTCGCCTAGACAATTTCGGGACAGGAAGGGGGAACAGTTATTTTCCCCCCCCGACCTCACAGGGCACAGGCCAAAAAGAGGGGGCTTCAGCTTTTTCTGAGATCCACCGGGCGGGGGATGGATGGAGAGACCTGCACCCCCGATAGTGGGGAATTCTCTTTTTTCCCCAAAATCCAGAAATCAGGGCCCCGATTAGCCCACATTTTTAGTTTCCCAAAATCTCCAAAGAAGAATTTAGCCCCGAGATCCAAGTTTAAACTTATCTCGGTTTCTTTGATAATAACTGAGATAGGGGACATTTTCCCCGAAAAGGACTTTATTTGCCGTTTCCCCCTATATGGCTAAACTGGGCGTTTGCTGATGGGTGAGGGGTTGGTGGTTAGAGTTTGCACGGACAATACGCGCACCGAAGACGCCTCATTTTTTTGGGGCTACCCCCAAGTCCGCCCTTTCGGGGCAAATTATACCCCTTACCCTCTCTTATAGGCGTAAATTAAATATGAATACAAAGGGCAAAAAAAGGTGAGGGCGACATAAAAAAAAATTCCTATCTGACTCCTCGGAGGAGAACAGGAGAGACGGGGAAAACGCAAAAGGGGTTTTTTTGACCTATGGCGGGGCCGCAGGGGGGAAAAACCAACGTACCCACTTAAAATCCTCCCTATTCTGATTTGGCAAAAGGCAGGAAAATACAAAACTGGGGTTACCAAGGCAGCTACACCCCCCATATTAATCCAAGCACTCCAAAGGGCCCGGGACCCTTCTGACCCTCACAAATTTAACGATCCCTCAAACCTTTTACGAACACATACTCCCCCGACACAGATGCCCCCCCTACCACCGGGGAAGGAAAGGCTTTCGACCTCCTTACCTTGCCCTTTTTGCCCCCAGAACAGCTAGAGATGCTTAACCAGAATCTCCCCCCAAAGGGTACAATTTGGCTATCCCCCAGCTGACCCTGGAACCCCCCGGGGACCCAGGGTTCTCAGGAAGTTTATATAAAATTTTAAAAAGGATCCTTGATCCCCTTACTGACTGATAATTTAACCAAAAAAAAAAAGGGGAAAAATCCGCCCAGAGTCAAAAAATGTTTAAAATTAAAAGAAACCCCAAAAAAAGGCAAAAATCCCCTTCTCCCTTCTTCTACCCCCCCATCTCACTGTAAACTGACCAAAAAATCCAGCAAAAATCATGGGACAGATTACGACGCTGTTACCACTCCTTTGGGACCAGCGAAAAAAGGGATTTAAAAAGGTCGGCCCAGTAGGAAACCTAGAAAAAGTCCGGCGGTGTTGGAGAATGCGATGGCCCTCCCCCCCACCGGTCATTCTGTCAGGGTTCAACAGAACGCGGAAAAAGGTTCGCAATGTCCGGGGGGAGGGCGGGGAATGGTTCTTGTCATAGGGATAAGGGGAATTCAGGGCCCTTCTTTTGCCATCTACAGTGCCCCTACTGCACGGGTCCACACCCGGGTTTTTTGTCTCAGAAATTCCCCATATAAAGGGTACCCCCCAATTTCCCCCTCTCCCCCCCTACTATTTGACATTGCCCTAGAACCCTTAGCTCGCCTTTGGGGGAAAGCTGGGACCTTTCACGGGCATTAAAGTTGGCCGAAGCCAGAAAAATACCCTCTTCCCGATGACCTTCTTTTTTTTCCTCCGACCCGATTGAGCATTGCCAAAGATTTTAATTTTTTCTCAAAAGTTTTGGGAATACTCTGGGACAGAGTCAACGTTCTAAAAGGAGCTACGGAAAAAGGTCCCCCCCCCGAAACCACCTGGCTTGATCGAATTTAGGTATCACCCGGTGATTTCGCACTTAATATCTGGGAAAAAAAAATTGGCAGGACTCCAAACCCTAATATAACCAAAATTTTCCCCCCTTGTTCAAAAAGTTTCCAGAGACCTCCACAGGGATGGTCTCCCTCTCTCCCTGGTGGGGAAGATCCATGCAATAAAAATATTTTTTTCCAAAACTTTTATACCCCCTTCAAACCCCCCCCCTTGCTGCTAAGACATGCTGAATTAAAAAAATTTTAGCCTCCTTTTCCCGCTTTTTGGGGCACGTAAAAAAACCCCAAATAGCCCTTAGAAATTTAAAATGCTCCGTAAGTCAGGGGCCAAAACCCCCGAACTCAGGTTCTAAAACCCGGGTCTCACCGACTGTCCTGGACTGATGGGAGAAACCAACGATATTCAACTTTGCCCTAGAAAGAGTTTTGATGTGCCCATGGCACCCCGGGCCCCTCCTCCACCAAAATTCTCTAAGACCCCCTTGAAGATCAAGCTCTCCCCTACAAAAGGGACACGTTTTCCAAACCGGGAAGCAATCCGCAAATTGCTCCAGCTCCATGGCAAATGTCCGGAAGCTACCTCTAGGGGGACCTACCGGAGTTCCCCAAGGGCCCGAAATCCCCCCATGTTTAAATGAAGGGAGGGGAGTGGGTATACGCAGAACCTAATGCACATGGGGAAGAAGGGTGGCTACCCCAGGAAATTAAAACCAAATTTTCGCCCCTGGGTCACACATTCCCAGCAATGCAGGTGTCTCTTCTGTAATCCAAACTGGGAAACCCCAGCACGCCGTGTCACTAACAACTTTAATTTCCCAAATGCGATGCCACACTACATCCTTTACCCTTTCCCGCATCTACAGTATTTTAAAGGGGTTTGGGGACTGGGAGAGGGAGGGCAACGCGCCATTTGATAATGGGGACCATTTAGAAGATCCGTTTTCCCAGATAAGATCCTTTGGGGCTACTAAGGTCCGAAGGAGGTGATCTGTAAAACTTGGAGGGAAACCATTTTAAGACTTGCACAATGCATACTAGGGCTTTAATCTCCCCTTGGCGCGAAACGCCCAGATAGCGAAAAACCTGCCCCAAATGTCAAGCCCCTAACACCAACAGTGGGATGGGCTGTTTCAAGCCCCCCAACGCCAACTTCGGGACTTTTTATTGACCATTCCGACTCACTAGTACATCAAATTTTAAAAAATTATGATCTGCTAACTTTCCCTACAAGACCCCCTGACTTACAGAACCAGAGCTTCAACACCGATATGACATTCATCCCCCGCATTATCCAATAGCAACTCTGGTTTTCCAAAAGCGTCTCCTACTTTTCGGCGGGAAACCCCAGACCCCTCCCATTCAGTACTGGGTTTTTCAGTTTTGAAGAATATTTGGTGGCGGACAGGGTGGAAACGGAACGCCACAAAGGAACTGCGACTGAAAATTTTTTTAAAAGATGGGAACATTTATCCCCCCGATTTCCGAAAAATAATAATAATGCATCTTTCAGGTTCACGGGTTGGGACCGAGAAGGCCTGCGGGTTCCCCGGGCCCTTGAACAAAAAATTTACCTCACTCCGGAAACTTTTGTCTTGAGGCGCTAAGTTTTTGGGGGCCCTCCACGAAAAAGGTCTTTTCCCACCCCTGGGTGACTATTATTGATGGGCCCATTCATGGGCAGGGAGTCCACCCCTTTAGCGACCCCACGAATACCCTGAAAAGACGTCATGACAGGGCGCCGATAGGGGAGTACAACCGAAAATGCCGTACCGGGCCCGGGCGATCTTTTAAGCCCGGGGGGCCCGCCGCCGCCGGGAAACCCGCCCCCTCTGGGTTCACAGAGGCTCCCTCTTAATTGTATCACTCCGTGCACGCGCAACAATTTAAGATGAAGGCGGGCAGGGAGACTGTGCCTCCCGCCCCGCCGACCAGCTTGAGGGGGCGCGCGGAATGCCCTCCCGCGCCCCTGCCACTTCCTGTCCTCGGCCCCCCTAAAAACAGCAGCTTGGGGCCGGGGGGACGGGACCCGGGGGAGCGCCCCGGCCAGGTAATCCTACCCAATAATGGGGGGGGCCCAACCCATGGGGGAGGCCCAATCTGTGGGGGGCCCTAATCCCATGGAGGGGGCCCAATACTTGGAGGGAGCCCTAATCCTACGGGGGGGCCCTAATACTGTGGAGTGGAGCCTAATCCCATGGAGGGGCCCAATCCAGGGGGGGGCCTAATCCTATGGAGGGCCCCCAATCCTAGGAGGGGGCCCCTTTTCTTGGGGGGGGGCCCTAATACTGTGGGGGGGGCCCTAATACAAAGAAGGGCCCCAATACTGTGGGAGGGGCCCTAAAACTATGAAGGTTGGGCCCTAAACAAAGAAGGGGGGCCCCAATAATGTGGGGTGGCCCCAAACTATGAAGGTGCCTAATACGTGGAGGGGCCCTAATACTGTGGAGGGGGGGCCCCCAATACTATGAAAGGGGGCCCCCAAACTTTAGGGGCCCTAATCCAGGAGAGACCCAAAACTAAGGGGCCTCTAAACTTGGGGGGTCAGTATTCTGACTACAGGGATTCCCCAAAACACAGGAGTGGGCTATTCTGCCTACAAGGCCCAAACAAATGGGGGGGGCTCTTTTGACTACAGGGCCCTAAACTACAGGGGGGCTATATTGCCTACAGGGGCCACTATTTCTACCACAGGGGGCCCTAACTACCTACACTGGGCCCCAACTACCATGTCCCATAAAACTACCAAAAACCGCCCGGGGCCCCATTTTACCTACATACTGACTGGGGGGCCTGAAATTTCCTGCTTACATAGGGGGGCCCCCCTAATTCCGGGGGCAATTATTGCCCCTTGTGGATGGGGGGTTTTTTACAATGGGGGAGGAGGGACTCAGTTGGGGAAAATGATAAAGTGAGGGGTTCTCAGGTGTTTTGTTTGTAAAATTTTGCAGGGACGAGTGGTGAACGGGAAGCATCATGGAGGTCGGGGGGAATAGAGAATAAGAGGGAAAGCGAACGACTCAGACAAAACTACCTTTGAGGCCCAAATGTAAGTAAACATAGCGAGCACCTTTGGGACCGGGGATCTACCACATAGGCAGGGGTGTGGGTCGGGAAGCCGAACCCCGCTCCGATCCCCAAATTTCCCCAAAACCCCCGACTCCTGACTCCCTCATACACGGGCATGTTTAAGTGTAACATTTTCTTATAAAATGGTAACATCAGGCTGTTTTTCACCTTAAAGATACAATAATCAAGCTATTTAGGAAAACAACACTGACAACAAAAGGGTAACAATTTTTGATCCTTGGAACATTTTGGGGAGAGTTTAAGAAAAGCTTAATGTAACCAACCCAGTCTGCACCAAAATTGGGAAGTGTAGAAAGACCGGGGTCAATTTGGTCAAAACCCCGCTTAATCTGATTAACCCAGAAGGGTTCAGGGGAGTATTTAAAACCCAAAAAGGGGGATTTTTCCAAATGCTAACAGAAAAATAAAAATTAACACTTTGATTTTTAGATCAAAAAAATAACTAAGCGAATTATTTGGAGAAAGGTATTTTCCCCCATCAATCCCGCATACATGACCCTCACATCGATCTATTATTTCCCGGCTGAGAAACGGCCTCCACACAAAAATTGGGGGAAAAGCGGTGCCACGGGCAAATCTCTACAAAGTCAGGTATAAAGGGAATTGCCCAGCCACAGGGGAGTCAAGAAGGTTGATCTTTTACTTTTTTAAAGCGGGAAAAATTTTTCTGAAATCTGTTTGCCTGGGAGGCGTCTTTTCCCCTGGGCAGCCCCTTTTCCCCCTTCATGCATCAATTACATCCTCATGTGATGAGGCTGAAGATATGGGAGCATAGCACCGGCCACCCAATTCCTCTTTTGGCTCTTTGCATCGGACAAAATGGACCAAATTATTATATTTTTTGGGCGGAGTCGGTCCCCTTTTTGACAACTCCTACTCCCTCTCCTGCAAAATAGCCACCGACTCCCCACCCAACCCCGATTTCCAGCCTGACTTTAAAAGGGGCCCTATTGGGAGGGAAAAATTTGGGCTTGATGTAATGGTTTTATAATCACAAAAAAAAAATTTTTTGGCGGTATTATTTTAGTATTTTTTATGGGCAGATATGTGGTGATGATTTGATGGGATTATTAGGTGCTTGTATAAGTTTTGTATATTTGGCTGGTATCCCGTTTTGTCAATAACACTTGGTGGTTGCTAGCAGCATATGGTTGTAAGTGACGGAAATTTAGTTTTTTAAATTGTTGCTTGCAATATTTGGCTGGGTATACTGGTTTGGCAGTCAATTTTTTTTTTTTTCTGGAGTGGCTGATTGTGGGTCGGGAGATAAAAATGGTAGGGTTTGGGGCAGGGCCGGGGGATGGGGGGGGGGCCGGGGGAAGGCGGGGGGGGGGCCCAGTTTCTCCAAAGTAGGGGCCCCAAAATTTCTTAGGCGGCCCTGCATAAGACCCGATGTTCCAGGAAGAGCTTTTGAATTTGATAAATTTCCCCCATTTTCGCTCGGGGATGAGACAGTCTGGTTTTCCCAAATAGTCTGATCATTAAAATGGTTTTTTGTTAAAATTTCTCATGTCTTTTACTCTACTTCTGGTTATTTTAATAAATTTATGTTATGACAAACCTGAATGAATTGTTTTTTTTTTTTTCTTCCTGCAATGTTTTTTTACAATGCTGTGTTTTTTTCAGGTACTTTTCCAGGCGACTTTTACTTGTGTGCTATCCTTTTCCCTTTCCTAGAGCCGGATCTTTTGGGAAAGTTTAAACCAATGTTTTTTTTCACCTAACTATCTCTGTAGGGGAAAAAAAAATTTTTTTATATTGTAAAATGTTCGCCTGCCATGCTTTTTTTTGACTAAATCCTTGTTAAATTTTTAAAACCCAAAAAAAATGTTTTAAAAAAAAAAAAAAAAAAAAACACGGATAGGGATTCAAAGTTTAAAGGGGACCTGAGGCATGGGCAGGGAGAATCTGGTAGTGTAAGGGGTACAAAAGTTGTTTGTCCCACAACTGACATTTTTTGCTTCTTGACAGGATAGGTAATAAATATCTGATTGCTGAGGGTCTCACTTCTGGGAACTGCACCAGTCATTGGATTAGGAAACCCAAGCACCCTGTTCCTCCTCACTGAGGTTTTTTTTTTTTTTTTTTTTTATCTTTTATCAATATTCTTTTTTTTTTTTTTTTTTAAAATATTTTCTTTTATTACACCCAAATTTTTTTTTTTTTTTTTTTTTTTTTTTTTTTTAAAAATTTTTTGTAGAGCAAGACCAAATATGCTTGACCACCACTATAAACAAAAACCCCAAGTTTCCACTTTTAAAGTGGAAAAAGGAGGAGACGAAAGGGCGGCGCGCTAAGCGCGCCGCAGCAAAAAATTTGCATGGGGCACACCCACTTTTTGGTGTGCCACGCCCTTCAAAACTACACCCCCTCCGCCTAACTGCATAACGCTTTGGAAGAAGCCAGGTAGATGCCCTTATAGCCAGGTAGTAGCCCCCCATAACCAGGTAGTGCCCCTTACAGGCAGGTAGAATGCCCCTTGTAGCCAAGTAGATGCCCCCATGTAGCCGGTAGATGCCCCCCTGTAGCCAGGTAGATGCCCCCTTTTGTAGCTAGGTAGATGCCCCCCTTTGTTAGCCAGGTAGATGCCCCCTTTGTTAGCCAGGTAGTGCCCCTTTGTTGCCAGGTAGAGCCATTTGTTAGCCAGGTAGTGCCCCCTTTGTTGCCAGGTGATGCCCCCATTTGTTAGCCAGGTAGTGCCCCCTTTGTTGCCAGGTAGTGCCCCCATTTGTTAGCCAGGTAGTGCCCCCTTTGTTGCCAGGTAGTTTCCCCCTTTGTTAGCCAGGTAGTGCCCTCTTTGTTAGCCAGGTAGTGCCCCCATTTGTTAGCCAGGTAGTGCCCCGTTTGTTAGCCAGGTAGTGCCCCCTTTGTTGCCAGGTAGTGCCCCCATTTGTTAGCCAGGTAGTGCCCTCTTTGTTAGCCAGGTAGTGCCCCCTTTGTTAGCCAGGTAGTGCCCCCTTTGTTGCCAGGTAGTGCCCCCTTTGTTAGCCAGGTAGTGCCCCCTTTGTTAGCCAGGTAGTGCCCTCTTTGTTGCCAGGTAGTGCCCCCATTTGTTGCCAGGTAGTTCTCCCCTTTGTTAGCCAGGTAGTGTCCCCTTTGTTAGCCAGGTAGTTCCCTCTTTGTTAGCCAGGTAGTGCCCCCTTTGTTGCCAGGTAGTGCCCCCATTTGTTGCCAGGTAGTGCCCCCTTTGTTGCCAGTTAGAGCCCCCCTTATAGCTAATAAAAATAAAAAAATAAATTCCACTTACCTCACCAGGCTCCCTGCAGCACGTCCGAGGCTGCCGACTGAGTACTCTCAGTGTCGCAGGGGAGTAAGTGCAGCCGCGCGTCACTCCCCCTGCGACGCTGACCTGTATGTACGGCGCACACCGGCCGAGTACATACAGGGGGAGGAGTGGAATGATCCCTCCTGTCTCCTCCCTGCACAGTGAGACGCACCGGGCGGGTGAGCGGCCGCTTCACCCGCCTGTAGCAGCGGCCGGCGGCGCAAGAGTAGCGTACCAGCGCTACTCTGTCGCCGCGGTCATTTAAAGAACCCCCGCCGCCTGCTGGCGGCGGGAGTTTCACCAACTCTGCCGGGAGGGCGGGGGGGGACCCCAAAAAACGGGACCCCCCGCCAAAAGTGGGAGAGTTGGCATATATGATTCAAAGGCTTTATTACTGTTGTGTGCAGAAATAGGGGGCTTGGGAGCCCTGTTCCAGTGGTCAAAGGGGTCCCATTGGTCAATAGATGATAAATGTCCATTGCAGGGAAGGCTAGGGCTGATTTAAAAATTTGTCATTGTGGGCGGCTTCAGTGTTTGCCTGTGAGAATGACATTTGCAATTAACCTTGAAAAAAAAAATCACAAAAAATACCAATTTTTATTGCTCATAAAGAAACATTGGAGTTTCCCCCAGTAAAACTAGGATTTTACTGCAGATTGTGAGCCACTCTGTGTTGATGTAGAACTCAAGCCTAATTTACAAAATTCTGGAACGTTTAAAGGGGGTTTCCTGTCTCACACTTTTAAGGCATACTCACTTGGCTGTCCTGGATCTCCCATTGATATCAACAGGAGAGTCCTGACTACCTCTCTGTTCAATATGGAGAGGTTTTGGGGCTTGTTCTCGAGATCCATGTCTATGGTGAGAACACTCCTTTAACCTCCATCAAAGTTAATGGGATCCATCTGCAATACCAAACACTGCCTGTGGACAGGTGTGGCACTGTTGTTCAAATCTTAATATACAAGCAGCGATTGTATATTATTCAGAAAGGATATCTTTGCACTGTCTCACTTTAGCAGTAAGCGCTGGACTAGTGGAATATACAGTGGGTCCAGAAAGTATTCAGACCCCTTCAAATTTTTCACTCTTTCTTTCATTGCAGCCATTTGGTAAGATACAAAAAGTTCATTTTTTTTGCTCATTAATGTACACCCCCCCCCCTCGCCACCACCCATCTTGAAAGAAAAAAAAACAGAAATGTAGATATTTTTGCAAATTTATTAAACAAGAAAACCTGAAATCTCCCATGGTTATAAGTATTCAGACCCTTTGCTGTGACACTCATATTTAACTATTGTTCATTTCCTTCTGATCCTCCTTTTGATGGTTCTACTCCTTCATTGGAGTCCAGCTGTGTTTAATTAAACTGATTGGACTTGATTAGGAAAGACACACACCTGTCTATATAAGACCTCACAGCTCACAGTGCATGTCAGAGCACAAAAGGTCTAAGGAACTGCCCAAGTAGCTCAGAGACAGAATTGTGGCAAGGCACAGATCTGGCCAAGGTTACAAAAGAATTTCTGCAGCACTCAAGGTTCCTCAGAGCACAGTGGCCTCCATAATCCTTAAATGGAAGACGTTTGGGACGACCACAACTCTTCCTCGACCCGGCCGTCCAGCCAAACTAAGCAATCGTGGGAGAAGAGCCTTGGTGAGAGAGGTAAAGAAGAATCCCAAGATCACTGTGGCTGAGCTCCAGAGATGCAGTAGGGAGATGGGAGAAAGTTCCACAAAGTCAACTATCCCTGCAGCCTCCACCAGTCGGGGCTTTATGGCAGAGTGTGCCGACGGAAGCCTCTCCTCAGTGCAAGACATATGAAAGCCGCAGACGGAAGCCTCTCCTCAGTGCAAGACATAGGAAAGCCGCAGACGGAAGCCTCTCCTCAGTGCAAGACGTAGGAAAGCCGCAGACGCAAGTCTCTCCTCAGTGCAAGACATAGGAAAGCCGCATGCAGTTTGCAAAAAAACACATGAAGGATCCCAGACTATGAGAAATAAGATTCTTTGATCTGATGAGACGAAGAGCGAACTTTTTGGTGTTATTTCTAAGCGGTGGAGAAAACCAGGCCCCGCTCATCACCTGCCCAATACAATCCCAACAGTGACACATGGTGGTGTCAGCATCATGCTATGGGTGTGTTTTTCCGCTGCATTGACAGGACGACTGGTTGCAACTGAAGGAAAGGTGAATGCGGCCAAGTACAGAGATATCCTGGATGAAAACCTCTTCCAGACGCTCTGGACCTCAGTCTGGGCCGAAGGTTCTTCTTCCAACAAGACAATGACCCTAAGCACACAGCTAAAATAACAAAGCAGTGGCTTCAGAACAACTCTGTGCCCATTCTAGACTGGCCCAGCCAGAGCCCTGACCTAAACCCAATTGAGCATCTCTGCAGAGACTTGAAAATGGCGTCCACCAACGTTCACCATCCAACCTGAGGGAACTGGAGAGGATCTGCAAAGAAGAATGGCAGAGAATCCCCAAATCCAGGTGTGAGAAACATGTTACATCATTCCCAAGAAGACTCATGGCTGTACTAACTCAAAGGGGTGCTTCTGCTCTATACTGAGCAAAGGGTCTGAATACTTATGACCATTGATATTTCAGGTTTTATTGTTTAATACATTTGCAAAAATATCTACATTTCTGTTTTTTTTCGTTCAAGATGGGGGAGGGGGCAGAGTGTACATTAATCAGAAAAAAAAATTACTTTTCGGATCTTACCAAATGGCTGCAATGAAAGAAAGAGTGAAAAATGTAAAGGGGTCAAATACTTTCCGTACCCACTGTAAGATTTTCATTTTCTCTGTATTTACCATATATAATACACAGAAGAAGAGAGAATGTTTTATCACAGAGCAAAAAATATCAGATAGGGCACATAATGTACAGCAGCTCTGACAGAGGTCTTCTGAGTTCACCACTCCGGTTTCTAGATAAACATTGGGCCTGGTGTATATGTAGATACATATATGAAGTGGACACATGACAGGTACTGATGACTTCATATCTGAAACAGCAAGATTTATTTTTGCTGTACAGGAGGGTTGGCAGACGGCCTATTTCATTGTACTGTGAAAACCGAGGTTATTTATGACCAAACACGCTCAGCCGTAAATCATGTGTCCCTATTAATATCTCTTACATCATCTGTGTTTTACACTATTGCTTTTTTTCTTAACTTTTTTTTGGCATCTCCTCCGAGTGTGAGTGTAATGATTTTATAGAATATGAAATAAAACAAAAGATAGAGACAGCACCCCCTAGTGCAATAACGAGACTTAGACCTTATTCGTACTGTATGTATTCTCATATTTACTAACCATTTAGTGCCGTGTTAAAGAAGGCTACAACACTCCATAAAGCATCCACAAGGGTGGCAACAGAGTAGTGATGGTGGAGTCCACTGCAGGGTGTCAGCAGCCACTCTCTTCCCAAATGCATGGAAACCGAGAATCTCAGATGCGTGAATATAGGTTATTTTGATTTGCCTCAAACCCCTTACTTTCCACAACTGAAGACAACGCAGGACGTCCAATGTATAAGAAGTAAAAGGAAGACGCATTTCACGTATAAAACACATCATCAGTTGATGGAACGTGTCTTCCTTATACTGAATAAAAGTCAGTTCTTATACTACATCGGACGTCCTGCACTGTCTTCAGTCATTGAAAGTAAGAGGTCTTCTCTTTTTATAAAAGACTATAATACAGATGTAAATACACTATTAATGTAGAAGAAACAGACTATGTCCAATAAGACAAAGAAGACTTGCACTTACCACTCCCACGATTGTATTATCGCTCAGGTTTCTTTAGGAGTCCAGAGAGAGCCCGAACTGAGCTGTGAACCTTGCAACTTGCGAATAATCCCATCAAAATATATAAGTTACAGTCGGCATCTTCTCCGGTAAACTATATCCATAATTTATTTATAGCATATTAAAACTTCCATAAAAGACAAAAAACAGCCTACGCCTTTCAGGACATAAAATGGCCCTTGCTCACAGCACACCAGTATATACTGTATATGTCATGATTGTGCCCGACAGACCCCCGACTTTTGGCTGTGGTCGCCGGCCACGGGTGGTATGACATAAACGTTCTTTATGACTTAATTCTGTGTATTTCTACTACCAGTGTGAACTCCGTCCTGTAGCTTTCTATGCTTAATTGATTCCTGGCCAGGAATCTTCCAGCACTTGTTTGGTTAACCTGTTTCTTTTTGATTGATATTCCTGGTTACCTATCACTTCTGTTCTACCTTCTCCCGTTCCCTATAAAAGGTCTCAGCTTCCTTCCTTCTTTGCCTGCTATACGGTTTCCTATACCTGTAGTTTGCCTGTATTCTTATTTGCTTATCTCCGTGTTCTTTGACTCTTGCTTGGACTCTTGTCTTTCGTTTCTGTACTGCGCTGCCCATTCGTTGCTGACTTGGCCTGTCTGACCTCACCTGTTTGTTCTGTGTTTGTTCGTCTGGTGTCTCACTTGGCTCAGAGTAGATCCCACTCTTCTGGTTGGGGCCAACCTGGTGAGGAGTCAGGTACCCCAAAAGGCAGGGACAGAGGTTGGGACCAGCGTCAGGGCCTCACTCCGTCTGTGTCTCCGTGTGCATCCCTGACAGTCCCTAACAGTATATCTATCTATCTATCTATCTAGCCTAGAAAAACACATCTACACATCCAAAAAGCATTTTTTGAAAAAATGAGCATTGGTGCAGCTGCTGTGGCAGCAAAACACAAACACAATCTAATATCAGCAGCGCACTACTAGTACTAAAAAAAGACAATCAAAAAGAACATAGGAATTTTTGGAAAAGCATTTCTGCTACTTTGAAAACCTGAAAAACGTGAGGTTCTGAGTGTACATTTTTTATTTTAAACCCGGGGTAAGTCCATGCCAAAAAGACAAGGCCCCCAAAACAGGTGGGAACCCTCTACAAGTTACCTCTCTTGGGGCTGTTCAGATTCCCCCATTTCAGGGGCAGTAGATTCCAGCTACAAATTTCTCTGCATTGATTCAAAAAAACCCGTGGGAGATGGGGGCGGGGAGTGCAAAAACCCAAAATGGGGGGCAGCCCCCCCCCATACAAAAAAATCCTTTGAAAAAACAAAGTTTTGTCTTCACACCCATAAAATCTATATATTCGCCTAAAAAACATTGGGATAGGGGGAAACCCCCGGGGTGGGCCAAAATGTGTCCAGTAACTACAGTATTCTATTTTTGTTTTAAAAGGGGTTTCCCACCAAGACTTTTTTATGGCAATTTTTGATAAATGCCCTTTTTTTGAGGGGCCCCCAAAAATTTTTGGTTTGGAAAGGGGTAGCTGCAATTGCTCTTGGGCTAAAATTTTTTTTCTATGGGGTTCCCATTACAGACAACAGGGTCCTCTGTACTAAAAAATCCCCTAGAAAAAGTAATGGAGAGTTGGGGGCAAGTGTAACCACCCCCCATTTTTAGCCAAAAATTTTTTTGGGACCGGGTCGCCCCCAAAAAAAAAAGGCAGAGGTGAGGGGTTTTAAGTCACAAAATTTTTGCGAAAAATAGAAAAATTCCCACTGTATTGTGTCCCCCAAAGGGTGCAGTATTTTTCCGGGGGAATTCCCTTTTCCCTTTTATTTATTAGTGTAATAAAAAAATAATTTTTAAAGCCCAAATTTAAAACAAAAAAGTAATGGGTTTGGGGGCGCAGTGATTAAACCTGCTGAGTTGGAAAATTTCATTGGGGTGAAACCTCCATTAAAATTTTTTCTTTTTCCCCTTTAAAAAATTTTTAATTTTTGCAAACCCTACTTCTTTACCTTTTTTACTTTACTTTTTAAAACCCCAAAACCCCCCTTTTAACCCTTTAAAAAAAAAAAAAAAAAAAAAAAAAAAACAAAAAACAACCCCCCCCCAAAAAACCAAAAAAAAAAACCCCCCCCCCTAAACCCCTAATTTTTAAATTTTTTAACCCCCCCCCCCCCCCCCCCCCTTTTTTAATCCCCCGCCCCCCCCCCCCCCCCCCCACCCCCCTTAATGACTTGGCATTCGTACTTAAAGAAACTGAAAGTTTTGTGCAACTGATAAACCCAAATCTGAATCTGCCGTTCGGGGCGGGGGTTGCTAAGGGGGTGCAGAGGGGAGCAAACCGCTAAAGGGGGCCCGCGTTGAGGGGGGGCCCCCAAACCTCCTGCAAAATAAGAAGGGTACCAGTATTGTAAAAGGGCCCCTTTCCCCTTTTTGCACCCGGGCCCGGAGCTTCAAGTTACCCCTCTGACCCGGGGGTAACTATTGTGTTCAGGGGGAAAACTATAGGGGTGCAGAGGAAGCAGTGCTAATGGGGGCCCCGCAGGCCCGAGGGGGCCCCAAAAAACGGGTTTTGCCAATTTAAAGGGGGACAAACAGCATTGTAAATAACACTTATAGTGGAGGGGCCCGATTTCACTTTTTGCATTGGGGCCAGGAGGGTTAGGTTACGCTTGATTGTGGGTTTCACCCCCGGACTTGCTTTCTTAAGGGGGGGCAAAAAGGTTTTTCCTTTTGAGGAGGGCCATTAAAAAATTTCAGATTTTTTATTGGGGGAAAAGGGAACCTTTAAAATTAACCCTCTGCTCCTTTTTGGCTATAGCAGGAGAGAGGCCTATAAAAAAATAAGGGTTAGATTTAAGAGAAAGGTCGGGTTCCCAAAAAGGGAAGGGTAGAAATGCCTATATGTAGGGGGGGGGGGGATGGGAAAATATTTTTTCAGGTTTTCCCTTTTGGGGAAATTTTTTGGTGGGGTATAAATAAATCTGATGTGTTTTTGGGGGAGTTTTGTTCCCCAAAAAATGGGGGGCATATGAGGAATCCTGGGACAAAAAATGGAAAAGGGGCAGAAAAAAAGGTTTCGCATAAAAGGGAAACAGGGGCTTTAAATAAAATTTTAGGGCTCCATGGGGGGAATTAGATTTGGGGTCCAAACCCCCTGATGACTGGGAGTAGCTATAAAACTACCATCTTGTTATCCCCTTTTAGTTAAAACAAAAATGTTCTTGCCTCCTCAATCTCTGGGTCCTAAACCCTTGGGAGCTCCATGGGCTGCAGGACTAGTGTTATCCCGGGGCCCCGAGGGTTTTTTGGGGAGCGTACACAAAAATTGAACCCCGAGGAGGCAAAAAAAAGGGAAAAAGTAGATTAACTGAGCGGCGGAGCTGAGAAAGGATCTCTCCCAACGAATTACCAAAGTTGGGTTTGAGGGTTTGGGTTTCCCTTTCAACCCCCCAGAAATTTGATTCGGGGCCTATCCCCAGGGGTTAAAGAGCAAAATGTGCTTTTAATTTTCCATTTTTAATTTTTTTTTGTTTTTTCCCGCCCAATTTTGAAAAATTTATCAAAAAAAAAACCAATTTGGGTTATTTTTTTTGAAAACTTTCCCTATAGATATACTTAACTGGTAAGTGATTACCTTTACAGTCACCTCTGAATGTGCTTTTTCTAGATATTTATGGCCTATTATTGTGTGAGAGCCTTGGCCTGGAGGGTCTGGTACTTGGTTGGGCCACCAGAAAACCTTTAATTCCACGCTGTCCTTCAGTCTATACATGCCACCACTTAAAGAAGTGTTTCCACCTCCTCAGTTTCAGCATTGCTCGTCTTGTCTTCTCTGTTCAAGTTCTTGAAAAGGAGGCATGTAATCCAGTTCCTAGTGGTGTAGGACGCAACTGACGCCATGACGTCACGTCACTGGGCCGTATGCCTCACCGTGCACGCTTCTGATACAAATACGTTGTCACTCGCAATCTGCATCAGCAGCATTCAGAGCATGGAGTCTTACACTTGAAATGCATAATTATAACCTCAAGTACCCTGTAAAAACACTACAACAGCCTGGTAGCGAGGCGCTTAGCATTGTTAGTGCTCAGCAGAAGGCTCCTGGGTGAAAGCCCTGTAGATACAGAACTATTTAATATATATAGTAAGTCAAAGGTCCCAGGACACTCTTATTTCAGAAACAAAGGGGAAAATGACATATCTGGCTATCCCAGCAAGTAATGGGTGAGGGGTCCTATACTTTAGGCTATGTCCTGAACACCATTTTGGATTGAGGACAAGTTTTTCCAATGGGAAGATAATCATTGTCTCAGAAATCAATTGTCCCAATCAGATTCTCAATATCTCTTGTGGTTCAAAAGTTATCAACACAAAAAATTGCAGCAGCAACAATTGAAGTGTTCAATGTGCTGAAGACAGAGTTGAAGGTGCTCTATCCAATCGTTATGAACCCGCATGAGAACTTTCTGTGTTGATAACTTTTGAACCACAAGAGATATCGCAAATTTGATTGCGGCAATCGATTTCTGAGACCATTCTGGTCGTCTTTGAGCACCTTCCCATTGGAAAAACTTGCCATTAATCCAATATGGCGGCTTTCAAGATGGTGGCCATGTTCTGGACATAGCCTGAAAGATAGGCCTCTTCACCCATTCCTTGCTGGAGTATTCAAATAAGTTATTTTCTCTTTGTTTCTGAAATAAAAGGGGTGTCCTGGGACTTTCAACTCACCCTGTAATATATATATTGTGTGTATATCTCTTTCTATGATTTTTTTGGGCATATTTATTTATATATTTTATAGTATATTTGATTATTTAATATATGCTGCAGAATCTAAAGGTTAAAAAGCTGGGACCGGATCCACCTAGAGTAGTGACAAGTGTCCTGGCTGTAATATCCTGGCCCAATCTGTACTCTTAACTGCATTATGTCGTACAGGTACATCAAATGCCAGTAAGGGCTTAAGTGCCCAACACAAAATAGACACCTCCATTCTCTGCAATGCCACAGGGATAGACTATCTCCTGCACTAGTGATGAAAATGAGCTCTGACTTGATATTTTGGCCAAAATATGCGTCACTTTTTGTTGTTTGGACTGCGGGCTGCCTCTTTAACAATCAGCATTTTTGGAATTAAAAGTTTTTAAATCGGTTAAGCGTTGCCATTAACCTTTGTCCACCTCCAATCACCCCTCAGGTACCTGCTTTTCTCCTCTCATGTGCTCAGGATGGACCCAGCCCTAGGGCTGTGCCTTGTATTACCCCCTGTGCACTGATTAAAATCACTGGGGGATTGTCATGGATCATTTTTTGACTGCCCTCTTTGCCTGAGATACAGTTACACTCCCCCATCCCCCTGTATATACATCTGACGACATCTGAATACTGAATGGGTGCAAAATAAAACCTTAGCTAACCTCATGTGACGCGTGAGTCAAGTACCACATATGTTTCTAATCTAACCCCCTTTTCTCCAGTTATAGGAGTGTGTGGGGGTAAGATCACAGGTGCTGCAGAAACCCTAATATGAATCATATGTGCATTCAGCACAATCAACAAGCTGCTCCGGCTAATGTCACCATCGGGGCAACAGCCTCTAAATTATGGTTGGGAGATTAAACTTGCCAAGTTTATTGGTGCTGATCTCGGCCTGTTTCTACCGTAAGGAAATATTTCACCTTGCAGCCTGAACTCGCTGCAATAAACCGTTCATTTGCTTCCAGGTCTGTACTTTCCACAAAAGTAGCGACTACCAGGCAGCCGGTCCAGTGGAAGGTAAAACCTACTATGATTGGGGTCAGACAGAATACCAGAGGGCTCTATGGCTCCAGGCACTGAGAGAATTATAGATCCCTGCTACAACAGGACCATGGGAAGACATACAGTACTCACAAAGAGGTAGGAATATTTGACTATTGGTTGAAATTTCAGGATGAACGAAAAAGTTCTTGAAAAATGTTATTAAATTAGCCAAATAAGATCATATGTCGTCTTGGTTTGCTCCCCAGAGATGACATTTACTCGCCACCTCCCTCCCCCTCATCTGGATGGGGAAAGCGCTCGCTGGGACGCTTGGAACCATTCCTGTTTACGGGTGTTCTCCTACCGGCTTCCCTTGTTTAGGGATGCGGGATGAGTGGAGACGCCTCTCTAACCCTGGGCTGCCCCCCGGCCCCACAAATAAATGTCATCTCATGGAACGTTGCGGGCCTTAACAGTCCGGAAAAACGCAGACGCGTTTTGCTCCATCTCAAAAGATTGAAGGCAGACATTATATGTCTGCAAGAGACACACTGGAAGACGAACAATTTCGTGCCCCTGTGAGCCCGATGGCTGGATCCACCGGTGCTGGCCAACTATTGCAATAAGTCCCGTGGTGTTGCAATATACTTTCGAGCTGGCCTAGTACAGTCTATTGCTGATCGGTATATTGATGAGGCAGGCAGATTTATATATTTAAGAGTGATGATTGCCAATCAGTTGTACACCTTGGTCAACCTTTATGCTCCGAATGCTCCAAATGACTCCTTTATTGCCGACCTCACCAATTTTCTACTGCAGCGGGAACATGATAATTTAATTTTAGTGGGGGATTTTAATGTGGCCCCAGATCCCGCTTTGGACAGATCTGGCACAGGTCGAGACGCAGGGCCCTTCAACTCTTCGATCACATATCTTATGGATTACCTGGGTGTCTACGACCCCTGGCGGCTCATGAACCCCACAGATCGATCTTTCACTTTTTACTCAGCCGTTCATGATTCGTTTTCGAGGATTGACATGGCCCTGTTGTCTACGACTCTTCATTCAATGGTGATGCAGGCGGATCTTCACCCTATTACGATCTCGGACCACGGTCCTATCCAATTAGCTCTAGCCGTCCCAGGCGGCACTACTATGGGCAGGTTGTGTCGATTCCCCACACATCTGTATGAATCAGATGACTTTAGAGCTTTTTTAAAAGCGCAATGGTCTCAGTTTCTGTCGGACAATAAAGAGCATGCCGGGGATGCACCTTTGCTTTGGCTCACTGCAAAAGCGGTGCTGCGCGGCCTAATAATCAGCTACATGGGTATGAAGCGTAGGGACGCGAATGAAAAATTTAGACGGTTACATGAGGACTTGCGTGCTGCCCAGCAAAGATTTGCGGCTTGCCCCTCGGCGCAAACAAAGGCGCGTTATACGGAAGCCCAGGACCTTCTGAGTACTTTCCTTAACGGCCACGCGTGCTGGCACGTCAGGGCCACCCAGAATAGATATTATAGGTGGGGGAATAGGCAGGGGAAGCTGCTGGCTAGCATGACTGCCCAATGGAAGCCGAGGCCGCCAATAGCGGCAGTAAAGTGCCCCGAAACAGGCACCATCCTGAAAGACGCGAAGGATATCAAGGATGCTTTTGTGGCTTATTTTGAGTCCCTGTATAGCGCCACCCCTATTGATGTGGATCGGGTTACAGGATTTTTGGATTCGGTGCATACTCCAGGTCTTACTGAGGACCAGCGCCTATAGCTAGAATCTGATATCACCGTGGAGGAGGTCTCGGTGGTGATTACTTCATTGGCCAACGGTAAATCGCCAGGGCCCGATGGCTACACGGCAGAATTCTATAAAATCCTGAGACCCGATATTGTCCCCCATCTAAGCCAGCTATTTAATGACATCTACATTCGGTCTATCCCGGTAGACTCCTTTTTTGACTCCAAAACGGTGCTGCTGCTGAAGGACGGGAAGGATCCTACGTCTTTAACGTCATATCGGCCCATATCCCTGCTGAACCAGGATTATAAGCTCCTGGCCAAAATTATTGCAAATCGACTTCAGAAATTTTTGCCTGTCATCTCACATCCCTGCCAGTCGGGTTTTATCTCTAATCCACACTCGACCAGGAATGTAAGGTTGGCTGTGGCGACAGCGGCGCAAGATCTTAGCCACCCGGTGTCCATGCTGTTAAGCTTGGACGCGGAGAAGGCTTTTGACAAGGTCTCATGGCCTTTTCTGGCTGCCACGCTGGGGTGGCGGGGGTTTGGGTCTGTGTTTCCTTCCTTCCTGTCCCTCAGGCAGCAGAACACGACTACGGCTCTCCTTCTGAACGGGCGCACATCCCCACTTATTGAGCTGTTTCGCGGGGCGAAGCAGGGATGCCCCCTTTCACCCATTTTATTTAATATCTCCATCGACCCCCTTTTGTATCACATCACCCAATCTCAAACATTTCCGGGAATCAAACTAAATGACTGCGAGATAAAATTGGCAGCCTATGCGGACGACCTGTTACTGATGGTCTCCAACCCCAAAACTACTTTGGCGACAGTGTTGCAGGATATTAAAGTGAAGGGAGACCTTTCGGGATACAATATAAACATTGATAAGAGCGAGGGCCTTCTACTCAGAGGACCGTCACGTCCACTATGGACCTCCTCTCATCATCTTCGCTGGTGCACTTCCAGCATAAAATATTTAGGTATCCTCATATCCCGGCACCCTGACAAAATATACACGGAGAACATCTGCAAATATTTAACGGCTCTACAACACACTCTCAAGAAATGGGCGCACATCCCGCTATCCTTTATGGGACGAGCCAATTTGCTTAAGATGGTGGAGATCCCACGCCTCCTGTATTTGTTTAACATGCTACCAATATATCTTAAACCCAGGGAGGAAAAGCTCATTAACGCCCTTTTTCGGAACTTTATTTGGGGGGGCAAACGGGCGCGCATCCCTCTTCATATTCTCCATCAGCCTAAGCTGTTTGGCGGTCTCGGCTTCCCCAACATCAAGTATTACAATCTGGCAGCTCTGGGACGATATCTTGCGGACTGGTGTCAGGCCTCAAATGTATTTACCACAAGCCGGGTGGATGGTCTGTTCATGCCGGAGTCCTCTCTTGTAAATTTCCTGCATTTATCTTATGTGGAGCTTCCATCTGATGTCAGGAGTAATGTCCTTCTCATGCCGGTCTGGAGGGCATGGAAGAAGATCAGAATGCTAAAGGGCCTGTCACCAGACCACTCGCTTTATCAGTCCTTAATTAGAAACCCCCGTTTTCAGGATGGGTCCTCACACGGCTCGTTCCGGCGGTTACATGATATGGGTTTGTCTTGTCTTGCACAGTGGGTGGACCCGACTGCTAGACGGCCTTACTCACTTCAGGAACTCCAGTCGCAGTTTCCTGACCTTCCAATCCCTTTCTTTGCTTATCTTCAAGCAAGCAGCTTCCTCAATTCCATCCTCCCACATATTGTGGAGGCGGAATGGAGTTCAGATTTTCACAAGATCGTGGTGAGACCACCGACAAAAGGCTCTCCCCCTTCCGGTCTCTAAGTATCTGTGGGCACTTTTGATTTTTATGCAAAAAATCCCTGCAACTTTCGCATTGGGAGCGGTTGCCCCAACCTGACCCCCACACCTACTGCGGGCCTTGCAGACTCCTATAAATTTTTCCTGCTTCGATATATTGAGATGTCTGTTAAGGTGGCACAAATCCCTATTGAGCCCTCAGGGGAATAGAATGGGGCTGTACACTAAAGTAAAATGCTTCAAGTGCGATACGATGGAAGTGACCTTTCATTCCCTTGGCTTGCTCTAAAATCCAAGTTTTGGGGCATGTGCCCCCGGGCACAGCGATTCTTGGGGTACTTTCACCCCCATGGTAAGGGGCCCTTTTTGGGTTTGTGGACACTGGGCCCGGGGTTTATGCACAGAAAGGAGAAGAGGCTTTGCATTCTGTCAGCAGGGGCGCAAAAAGGCATTTTGCGGTGTGGAGCCCCCGGTGAGCCCTACAGACAACTTTTCCTTGAAAAGATTTTTTTCTTGCGGGAAAAGGGGACTGGATAGGGGCCTTCACAGAAAAAAGGAGCAAAATCAAACAGTTTTTTCCCTTATGGCAGCGGTATAGACAAGTTGCCGGCCCAAAAACGGGAAAAGATCGATCTTTTTTGAAATGCGGGTTTGGTCCCTGGCTCAGAAACTAGGGGGCGCTGACCCAAATTGTCCCCAGGCCTTGGTTCTTGCCTATAGAGTCAGATAGTAATCCTTCTTTTATTAAAAATTTTGTTTTCCAGTACAGTTACACGCTTTACGGGTTAAAATGCATGGATGGGGTTGGGTGGCCCTCTTAAATTAAACAAAAAGGGGGGGGGGGCTGGCGAGGTCTCGGGGGTTGTGGGGGATTGGGGGGGTATTTTTGGGGCAAAGTTGTTTGTTTGCTTGATTTGTATGTTAACTGTTTGGTTTACTATGTGACTTTTAACTTGCCTTTCGGAGTTTTTGCCCGCGACTTTGAACCAATGCCATGGAATATGGGGAGTGATTTTTTGTTACCCCCGGGCAGTGCTTTCATGTTGATTTTTTGTTGGAAAAAAGAAAATGTAAAATGAAAGTCTTTTAAAACCAATTCCTGCCTGCGTGCAGGTTGTTGGCGAAATTGGTATTTTGTATTTTTCCTTTGTTTTTTCATTGAAGACCTTATAAAAAAAATTAAAAAAAAAAAAGAGGGCTTCATCTCCCTTCGTATAGTCAAACTACAGTGGCCCCCGCCCTCAGGAAGCTCAATTTCACTTAATTAGCCCGCTAAGATCCTTGTTGCTCTTCCTGGAGCTGTCGAGGGGTACCCTGAAAGGTCCTTAGAATATTACTCAAAACCCCAAAAACAAAGATTGAAAGAAAAAAAGCCAGCCGCAGCGGCCCCCATATTTTTAAAGATTTTGAGAGAATCAGGATCCGTGGTATGCCCCGTTTCAACCCTTTTAAAATGTGGACTTTTTTGACAGCCCGCGTACTCTGGGTTTTTTGGGTGATGGGGACTGAGAAAAACGAGAACTGGACTTAGGGGAGCACCCAGGATGGGGTGTCTGGGGTGAGGGGATAGTGTAGGTCCCGCCGGTTTGATGATGCCACAGTCGGTTTTGGCCAATGCCCCGCCGCGTTTTGTCCTTTTTTGTTTTTTTAGTCAGAAATTGCATGGCCCCAATGGGAGGAATTATAGGCCGTCCCCGGGGTGTGTGGGGGAGGTAGTGGGCTGCCCGTGGGCTGTCCCATTACAGAATAAGCGGAGCCCCGGTGGGCTCAGTAGTTGATCCGGGGAGGGGGAAACAAGAGCATTTCCGGGGGATCAACACAGAAACAGGCCACATAAGCCCCCCATGTGGGCCCAAAAAAACAGGTAAAGGACACATTTTTCTGCCTTTGAAATTGTAACCATACTTATTTTGCACCTCTACTCTTACCTGATATTATCAAATTTTGTTTTTATTTGTCTAGTGCGCCCTCCAAGGCTAATTAAATCTATAAACTTTAATCTGAGTTAATCTGTCTTGATCATCGGCCTCACACGCCTAGTACTCGGTCTATCGTATATAGCTACCCCAAGGCTGGTTCCTGGCCAGGTTATAAGTCGGTAACGGACCGGTCTTATAACCAAACGAGAGAACTGGTGGCAGCTTGTTTGTCTCCCCGTGACCGTGTGGACAGGGGTTAATGGTGAAACAGTATCTGGCTGACCTTGTGTACCCCTAGGGGGCAGCGCAATGTCACGATACACCCCAAGTCAGGCCGTCAACACTCGAGTGGGCCGGCAGGGTGGGCTTTTTCCTGACACCAAGTACAGAGATATCCTTGATGAAAACCTCTTCCAGAGTGCTCTGGACCTCAGACTGGACCGAAGGTTCTTCTTTCAACAAGACAATGACCCTAAGCACACAGCTAAGATACCAAAGCAGTGGCTTCAGAACAACTCTGTGACCACTCTGTGACCTGTGAACTCTTGACTGGCCCAGCCAGAGTCCTGACCTAAACCCAATTGAGCATCTCTGGAGAGACTTGAAAATAGCTGTCCACCAACGTTCACCATCCAACCTGAGGGAACTGGAGAGGATCTGCAAGGAATAATGGCAGAGGATCCCCAAATCCAGGTGTGAAAAACTTGTTGCATCATTTACCAAGAAGACTCATGGCTATACTAGCTCAAAATGGTGCTTCTACTCATTACTGAGCAAAGGGTCTGAACACTTAAGACCGTGTGATATTTCAGTTTTTGTTGATTAATAAATTTACAAAAATATCTACATTTCGTTTTTTTTTTTCTTTCAAGATGGGGGGGGGGGAGGTGCAGAGTGTAAATTAATGAGCAAAAAAATGAACTTTTTTGATATTGCTAATTGGCTGCAATGAAACAAAGAGTAAAAAATTTAAAGGGGTCTGATTACTTTCTGTACCCACTGTATGTCAAATCAACACATTCTTATATATGGACTTATATATGTCATGTAACATAGCAAAATGATGGCACACTGAAGAAAACATGTTCACATATGTATTAATACACAGAAAAAAGTGGTTCTAATTATGCATATCTATAAACATCTAATGATAACACACAGATCTCTAAATGACAAAAAGAGAGATTTACCTGATGGCATGGTGTTCTCCTGCAGCTCGGTAAAACTGCAGGAGAACACCATGCTTCACTGAGGAAACCGGCGTCTCCAAATATCGTCCGTGCTTGCGCACTAGAACTGAACCAGCGCGAGACTCATGAAAGCAAAACGGCACGATGCATTTCCGCCCATAATCTAAGCCAGAGCATGCGCAATGCTTCACTAAATCTGCAATCTAAGTCTCACCAGTATCCTGTTAGATTACTAGATTAAGGTGGGATATTTATGGTTTTTAATACATATATGTGTATTTTCAGCGACTCTCTATTTGAAAAAGGTCCAGTTGACCGAAAAGCGCAACATTTAAAACTATAGAAGTCATATATTTGTCTACTATTTTCTACATTTTTGATAAGAATAAAAAATTTTTGCATCATTATTTAAATGATTTGTAATTCATGTGCTGGTGATCATATTATCTTATGAGAATGGATTAAAATATCCTATCAGCCCAGCACTGACAACTCAATTGTACAAGTGTGCCGAGCAACATATATATATATATATATATAAATCTGATTGAAGTCAACGTCTCATTGATTTAATTGGGAAATTTGCTTGATTAAAAAGGGGCTATTCTGTGTGATGCAATGCAGTGAAATTCTACACTTTTACACAGGACACCGCTTCAATACTTAATCAATGTATTTGTATGTCCACAGGTTGGTAAAAAAGGGTATCTCACAACCCCTATTTCGATTCCGTGTTTCATATAGTAACGATCCAACCCGCATACAGCCTTCAAGCTTTTCAAATAATTTATTAAATTTTCATATTTAGCATATATTCTTTTTAACGCTTTGGCATCTTCACATTAAAAAATGTGTAGAAAAACAGCATACAAATACAAAAGAAGGTAAATACCTTACAAATCCGTAAAAACCATCTGGTAGCAAGGAAAAGCCAGGACAACCGGCCACGCCGCACACAGTGCAACGTTTCGAGGGAAACTCCGCCCCCTTTGTCAAGCATGCGTGCTTATGTTGTGTCTCCCCTTTTCAACTCAACTGATTTAACTGTTTAAGTACTAATATAAAAAGACCTTAAAATTAAGGTCCTCATTGAGTCCCTTAGGACTCTTGGAATGTCAACATTGTTCGTCTGTTATCAAAGGTTCTTGTATAAATCATCTAACCAAGGATCATTTGATACATATTAAAGATTTTTTCACTTGTGAGTCAAAGCAGGTAGTTTACATGTTAAAATGTCCGTGTGGACACATATATGTAGGACAAAAGAGCATATGCATTAAAACTAGAGAAAATGAACATAAGTCAGCAATTAGGTTGTATAAACAAAAAAGAAGTCAGGGTGAAAAGGAAGGGTTAAAGGAAGAAGTTAGTAGCAAAGATAAAATATATGGAGAAAACACTGTTGCAAGACACTTTTATGAGTTCAGACACAATGGGCGACATGTATGAATCTCGCCACGTCGGTGCGCACCTTTCCGCCGGTGCGAAATTTGCGGCTGATTTATGTCGGCGCTGGGGCGCGCTCATACATTTCATGTAAATTCCGCCGCACCTTGCCAGTGTGTGGGGCGCAGTGCGGGACTTAGGCGCAGTGCGGGGCTGCGCCTAAGATTCGCCGCCCGAGGTAGTGCGCTCATTCGCGCAGTGCGGGGCTGCGCCTATGATTCGCCGCCCGAGGTAGTGCGCTCATTCATATCATGTAAAGTCCGCCGCGCCTCGCCAGTGTGTGGGGCGCAGTGCGGGGACTTGGGCGCAGTGCGGCGCTGCACCTAAGATTCACCGTCCGAGGAGGTGCGCTCATACATGCGGGGAAAAGTTCACCGCGCCTCGCCAGTGTGTGGGGCGCAGTGCGGGACTTAGGCGCAGAAGGGACTGCGCCTAACATGTATTCCGATTTGAGACAGGCTGGAAAACAGCGAGAAATCATTAAAGATGTCCGTGCGGAGTATAAATCAAAAAATTGCCTTTATAAAGGCGTGAAACATTCTCTGAAAAAGAGCTGAAACCTACTTAAAAAAAATAAAAAATAAAATCACTTTTCAAAAATCAAGAATGGCGCAACATCGGGAATTTGGATATTGAAAATTGCCGGGAAATACAGTAATTCAAATTCTGTAAACTATTCTCATTGGTCGGCAGAAGCCAGCCAATCAGAATAGGAGCGACAGTGAACCATTAAAACCTATGGAGAAGTATGGACCAATCAAATTCAAAGGCGGGACAGTTCAAAATACAGTAAAAATGCAGAAAAGAGCTGATTGGTTGAACTAGCGGGGGCTTGGCTATCCCGGCCAATCAGAGCGCGAGCTACTTGTCCCATTGTAGTCTATGGAGAGATCGGGGCAATGAATTCTCGGCGCTCAGCGCCGTGCGGCATGGAGTATGATAAAAAAAATCATTTTTATTAAGTGTAAAATATCATCTGTAAAAGAGCTGAAACCTTCTATAAACATAAATCAATTAAATCCCGAACAACGCATTTGTCGCCGAGACCGGCGCTACATCAGGAATTGGGATATAGAGAATTGCCGGGAAATACAGTAATTCAAATTGTTTAAGCTCTTCTCATTGGTCGGCATAAACCAGCCAATCAGAATAGGAGCGACAGTGGCCCATTCTAACCTATGGAGGAGTATTGACCAATCAGAATAGGAGCGACAGGGACCCATTATAACCTATGGAGAAATATTGACCAATCATATTAAAAGGCGGGACAGTTCAAAATACAGTAAAAATGCAGAAAAGAGCTGATTGGTTGAGCTAGCGGGGGCTTGACTATCCCGGCCAATCAGAGCACGAGCTACTTTCTCATAGAGTTCTATGGGGAAAAGAAATGCAGAGCGAGCTCTGTTTGTTATTGGCTAACTTAAAAGAGGCGCGGTTATTTGGACCAATGGGAGAGCGATCGACGCTCTTATGGGTTTTCTAATGCAATCTGGAATAAAACTGTATATGGCCGAAATCAAATGATGACTACAGAAGTTGTACCGATCTGTATATAAAATGAACAATAATATGGGGTAAAGAAAAAAAATATTAATTCAATAAAATCATGTTTATTTCTTTATTTTTGTTACACCCATACTATTGATCCTTGGCTAACGAAAATAAAGAAATAAACATGATTTTATTGAATTAATATTTTTTTTTCTTTACCCCCATATTATTGATCATTTTATATACAGATCGGTACAACTTTTGTAGTCTTATCATTAGATTTCGGCCATGTACAGTTTTATTAAGTTAAAGTGTTTTAATTAAGTTAAGCTTGATCTGGAACTGGGATCATAGGGCACACCAAAATCTAGAGGTAAACTGAACTCCTCTGTTGCAGACAATATGGGTCAGCATTTTTTGAAAACCGGTCCACAACCACCCAAATAGTAGAAAAACCTGAGGAGGGAGAAAAATCAGTTACCAAGTCAATAGCAATATGGGTCCACAGAGCTTCGGACTGTGGTAGAGGCAAGAGAAAACCAGTGGGCTTCTGATGAGTGCTCTTGTTATAGGCTTGCTACCAGATGTTTTTTACGCATTTGTAAGGTATTTACCTTCTTTTGTATGTGTATGCTGTTTTTCTATACATTTTTTTGAGCAAGCCACCACAAAATCCTTAAAATCATGCCCTAAGGTTGGACACCAATAATGACGAGAGATCAAGTGGGGGGATCTATGGACTCCAGCATGGCCAGTGATAAAAGAGGCATGGTCCCAGGACAGGATATGTTTCCTCAGAGCTGGACGAACAAACCTCTTACCCAGTGGAAGTACCTGCAGCCTTCATGAAGGCTGCAGAAATGAGGTGTTCTTGAGTAATGATATGTTGCGGATCTGGCACAGAATCTGTGGCATCAACGGCTTGGCTTTCTTTGTAGCTGGTCGGAAATGGAAAGAGAAGTTACAGCGAGAGAAGAAAAGGGACCAGCGGGCCTGATTGGGATTTAAGCACTGAGCAGTTTGTAGGTACACAAGACTTTTATGACCTATTCCTCTCTAACTCCCTCAGTCTCCTAGCTCTCACTGAAACATGGCTCCAGCACTCTGACACTGCCTCCCTTGCTGCCCTCACCTATGGCTGCCTACACTTCACCCACACCCCCAGACCTGAGAACAGGCAGGGTGGAGGAGTTGGCATACTTCTCACTCCACACTGCACTTACCAGGTCATTTCTCCTGCACCCTCCCTCACTTGTCCCTCCTTTGAAGTCCACACCCTCACACTTATGCATATTTTCTCACAGAGTCGCGGTTGTGTACAGACCCCCCCGGCTCACCCCGCCAGTTTCTGGATCATTTTGCTGCATGGCTCCCTCACTTCCTCTCCACCGAAATACCCACACTAATCATGGGTAATTTCAGCATCCCCATTGACGGCCCTATGTCTTCTTCTGCCTCTCAGCTACTTTCACTAACAACTTCCTTGGGCCACTTGCAATTTACAGACTCTCCCACCCACAAGGATGGGAACTCTCTTGATTTGGTCTTCTGTAGTCTCTCAATTTCTAACCTTACTAATTTTCCTTATGCGCTCTCTGACCACAACCTTATCTCCTTCACTTATCATCAATTCTCAGCCTTCTATGGACACACCTGGCCATCACCCATCCAGAAACATCCGCTCCATGAACACTCAGGAACTTATAGACACCATACAGTCCTCACTGCCCCCAATCTCCTCCGTCTCCTGTCCTGACCTGGCTGTCAAACATGACAACGAAACTCTCTCAACCACCCTGGACATATTGGCACCACTCAGAAACCGCACCACCAGAGTCAGACGCCGGCAGCCTTGGCACATGTGTAAGGGGTTATACTTGTGTTGGGATGTTGAGTTGGCTGTTCAAGCTATTCAGCGATTTTGGCCTATGAGCGCACAAATCCGCCGGATAGGGGCGGGATGGGGGACGAGCGGAAAATGTGCTGTCACTTTCTCCCGCGCGTTTGCAGCGGTAGGGGACGATTCCATGTCTCTATGAAGCAGTGATTACCGTAATGACTCGAGGATTGGCCGTATGAAGCGCAATCCGGCGGAAACGCGCAATCGTCGGCAATAAGCGTGTGAACGGCTTAGAGGTCAGAGTGACAGTGATGTTAGTGAACACGAATAGGAAAGCTGAAGTGCGGCGGATCGGCAGCAGTTAAGAGGAGGCTGTCAGCCCCTTAGTAGTTAGGAGTATAAGTATGTTTGGTATATAGAGTTCCAGTTGAAGCAACAAGTTAAGGGGACCCCTGTCTATCCAGGCGCCAATAGACAGAGCAGGCCAAGGCAGAAGAGAGCAGCCTGACTCACTGCCATACCTGAGACTGAGCAGGCACTGAGACAGAAGAAGAGAAAGTAGAGATCCGGACAGAGTGGACCCCGAAGAGAGTCAGACAACCCAGAATTACAGGTGGGCAGTTTGCGGGACTGCTGGAAAAGTCAAGGGACCCATTGAGTGGACAAAGTATGTCCTGTGTCACCAGGTGCCAGCACCTTGAACAGCTGCGCTGGGACAGGGGTCAGTGCCAGTGCCAGCACCTTGCACTGCTGGACTGGGTCAGAAACCAGAAAGGGTTTGAGAGAGTCGCCAAGTGTCCAGAGAAAGAAGGTCTAAAATGTGTTTAAGTGACATGTACCTTGCTTCATAACTATGTAACGTCCACAAGAAATATACCGTGAGTAAAGCCTGAAGTTCCCCAGAATACTTGTGTCGTCTGCTGTTATTGATGCTGGTGCACCACCCCATCACTACAGAGTCCCACACCGCACCTCTCCCCGCAATACGAAAAGGACCTGAGGATACCAGGGGAACCTGGAGGTGAGGGTAGTTGCTCCGGGCAATGGCAAGTTCACCCCATACCCAACCCTCTGCTGGTACAGGGGAACCTGGGGGTGCGGGTGCTTGCCACGGACAACGGGCGGGCACAGTCGGCCACTGCTGCAAGATACCCCATACCTCCCCCCTACCAACATCCTCGTTATTTTACACAACAACTTGTCGAAGAGTGGTGGCTGTCCCGGTTCCGGTCTCAACTGAGGTTCCAGCTGTGGCAAGCTTTCCACCCAGGGAGAGGTTGGAGCAGTCAACAAACCCTTCCCCAGGGGATGTGCCAGAAGCCCCAGAGTCTACAGCCCCACAAAAGATTCCCACGTGCAATGCTGGTGTACCCCCACCGCGCTATGCTCAAGACGAGTTTGTGTGGGGAGGGTTGTCAAGGACGGCAACTTCTAGTGGGGTGGTATGTGGGATGGTGGAACAGCCTCATTGTGTTTAAAATCATATGTGTTATATGTGTGTAAAATCATATGTGTTATTTATAATTGTGAAGTATTCTGTTGCATTCTGCTGTTTGGCCACAAGATGCCACTGTTTCCAGTTTCTGGTGTATCCAAATTAGAGACTTGTGATAACAGACACACATGTATTCAAATTAGAGACTTGTGATAACTGTCACACTAGTCAGCAGTCATTTTAGAAGAAGCAACGGAGAAGACACAGGGGGGTCCAAGAGGGGACAGGAGCTGAGCGAGGATCGATTTGGCTTTCACTGAATCAGTTAGGCTCTGAACTGTGAGTTGCTCCAGAGAGAGAGAGAGAGGAGTCTTGCTATCTACACTCTGCAGAGACTGAGAAGAGCGGCTGCATTTGGAATATTGGCTCCATCAGCAGGGATCTTCACCTCAAAGCAGCAACTGCCAGCCATAGCAAAGGTACCTCAGTCATATGCGTGCACGCCAATGAATCCAGGACTGTGTGAAGGCCTGAAGTTAGTTTAGTCAGGTTTGGTTCCAGGCCATAAGGGCTTACCCAAGTACGCCCTCCTGATTCGGGCCTTTGTAGAGGACTTGCTATAGCACTGCTATTCACCCGACCGGTTCGGCTGCAAGAGAATTTGTATTATATGTGTATTTTGTGGGGAAGCAGGTAGAGCTGGTTAAGTTGTAAGCTATTGTTCTGCACCACGAGCGCCTGTGAACAGCACCACACACGCTCATTCCTGTTTGTTTGTACGGTATTAAAAGGTAAAGAGTGTTCGGCCTTTCCGAACCCCGCGGGTAGGAAAACTTCTCGAGCATCCAGAAGATACACTCTTGGCGGCGCGCTGTGCAGCACAGGGGCCCAGGCATAAGTTTGTACACAAGTGTTAGGCGGATTTGTTCACCATACTTTCCTAAAAAGGTCAGTAAGTCAAACTGTGGTTGAACTGGTGTTGGAGTCATTTTTTGTCCGTGACTTCGCTGTATTCCGGGATGCCTACCTCAGTACTCGACTTACACACGCCTCAGACTTGCTTTCTGCAGCGATGTTCCAGGTATGCCAAGCATCTGTTTAGGAAGTGAAAGCTACCTTCAGACTTTCTCCACTACAAATTCATGCTCAGGACTTACCACACCGCCCATCACCATGCCATACAAGAATCTTTCACGTCCCTCATCTCAACATTACACAACAACCCAAAACGCCTGTTTAATATTTTCCACTCCCTCCTCAGGCTTAAAGCTCAGGCCTCAGTCATTGACCTCTGTGCTGGAGACCTGGACACTCAGTTCAAAGACAAAATCGACAGTATCCGGCAAAACATTGCATCTCAATCCTTAAGTAACACCCATCCTGTCCCTCCCCACACGTCCTCTATTAATACCCCTTCCGTCCCCTCCCGCACATCCTCTAGTCTGCTCTCAGCCCTTGACCCAACGACAGAGGAAGAAGTATCCAGGCTTCTCCTGTCTTCCCGCCCCACTACCTGTTCTAGTGACCCCATTCCCTTCCACTTTGTCCAGTCCATTTCTCCAGCTATAATCTCTCATCTTACTGCAATCTTCAAAGTCTCTCTCTCCACTGGGATCTTTCCATCTTTCTTTAAACACGCCATTATAACCCCTTTACTAAAAAAAAACACTGTGAACCCATCCTGCGCTGTCAATTACCGACAAGTCTCTAACCTTCCCTTTATCTCTAAAATCCTGGAACGCTTAGTCTACTCTCGTCTCATCCGATATCTCTCTGCTAACTCTTTTCTCAGTCTTCTACAATCAGGTTTCCACACCCTATATTGCACAGAAACTGCTCTAGTTAAAGTCTCTTATGATCTCCTCACAGCTAAATCTCAGGGCAACTATTAGTTGTTGCTTTTTCTGGATCTCTCTGCAGCATCTGACACGGTAGATCACCAACTTCTCCTCAGCATGCTCATGGCCATTGGCCTCCAGGACACTGCTCTCTCTTGGTTCTCATCCTACCTCTCTGACCGCTCCTTCAGTGTCTCATTTTCCGATTCTACCTCCTCTCCTCTTTCTCTTGCTGTTGGGGTTCCTCAGGGATCAGTTCTAGGTCCTTTCCTTTTTTCACTCTACACAACGTTGGACAAACCATCAGCAGACTTGGCTTCCAGTACCATCTCTATGCTGATGACATTCAACTCCTACACCTCCTCCCAAGACATCATTCCTGCCCTGCTACAAAACACCAGTGACTGTCTGTCTGCTGTCTCGGACATAATGTCCTCTCTCCATCTGAATCTAAACCTCACTAAAACTGAACTTCTTGTCTTTCCGCCATCTTCTAACCAACCCTACCCTGCTATTTCTGTCTCAGTGTGTGGCACCACCATAACTCCTAGGCAACAGGCCCGCTGTCTTGGGGTTATACTAGATTCTGATCTGTCTTTCACCCCTTATATCCAATCCCTTGCCCACTCCTGTCATCTGCACCTCAAGAACATCTCAAAAATCCGTCCTTTTCTCACTGTGGAAACAACTCAAATTCCTCATTGTTGCTCTTATTCATTCTCGTCTTGACTACTGCAACTCCTTGATTATCGGTCTTCCTCTCTGCAAACTCTCCCCTCTCCAATCTGTCCTGAATGCAACAGCCAGGCTTGTCTTTCTTTCTAGACGCTATACTGATGCCTCTACCCTGTGTCAATCACTGCACTGGTTTCCCATCCAGTGCAGAATACAACATTAACTCATCATCCTCACCCATAAAGCTCTCCACAGTGATGCACCCCCTTACATCTCCTCCCTCATCTCTGTCTACCACCCTACCTGCTCTCTCCGCTTTGCTGATGATATCAGATTACATTCCTTAATCATCCGAACCTCCTATGCCCATCTCAAAGATTTCATACGTGCTGCACCAGTTCTCTGGAACATGCTGCCGCGGGTGATCAGGCACATTCACAACCTTCATATTTTAACAGGGCCCTGAGAACACATCTTCTCAGTCTGGCATACCAAGATCCCTAATTGCTAATCCCCACCTGCTATCACATTCATTTGTCACTCCCAACACTAGGGCACTCACAGGCACTTATCTGTATATAGATGTACTGTCAAGGTGGCAGGTTCACCAACTTTCATGTAAACCACCTCCTATTTATGTAACATGGCTGGGCCATTGTATACTTAGCACTTCTTAATCCTGCGCCTCACCCATACACCATAATAGATCGTACGCTCTCTCGTGCAGGGCCCTCACACCTCCTGTCTCATCTGTAAGTTCTTTTAATGTGTAATGTCTGTACGTTTACCCTCTAAATTGTAAATTGCTGCGGAATATGTTGGTGCTATATAAATATAGATTATAATTATTATTATTATTATTATTATTATTATTATTAATCCTACTTAGTCCAACAAATCTAGCATAGTCCAAAAGGAAAACATGTAAATAAACAGCAATATTCCGCACCTACATACACTATGCAGCATCTGGGAAAGATGAATGAGGCCCTATCCTATACAGGTGGCACCCAATTTTCTGCCATAGGAACGCTGGGTGCCACCTGTGGTGGGTGGGGCTTCACTTGCTCCAGGCAAGAAGTAATAGACCCGCTATCTTTGTACACCCTTTTGCATTGTTTATACAGAAGATTGTGCCCCTTAGTTATAAAGTATGCTTTATAACTAAAGTAATAAAATGTTACAGTGAAAAAAAATGAAAAGTTTTAAAAGTACAAAAAAAATAAAAGTTAAAATCATCCTCCTTTTGCCATTTTGAAAAAAAAAATTAAAAGTTACATATAATTGGTATTGCTGCCTCCATAAAAGTCCGATCTATTAAAATGTAACATTATTTATTGTCATGGGGGCTGGCGCGGGTGCCAGTCTACTTACCCGTCCGCTCTCCTGTGCTCCAGGCTCCTGCCTGTGCCGGCCGCCGCGCGCGTACCCGCTGCTTAGGGCACGCGTGCTGGATTTAAAGGGCCAGTGCGCCGGTAATTTGCTAATTGCCGGCCGCTGGTCCTATATATTACACACGCCCCCTGCACTCTCTGCCAGATTGATGATGTGCGTTAGAGAGAGTTTTGGAGTTCTGTATTGATTACTTGTGTACCAGTCCGTTCCGCTACGTTTCCTGACCTTGCCTGTTTGCCGCCTGCCCTGACCGTCTGCCCGTCTCTGACCACGAACCTCTGCTGCCCGTCCTAACCTCCTGCCTGTCCCCGACTACGCATCTGGATTACGTCTCTGTACCACGCATTACCCCGGCCGCCATCGCAAGCAAGTCACCTAAGGGGTAGTGACCTGGTAGCCTCATGCCGCAGCAAGTCCATCCCGCTTTGCGGCGGGCACTGGTGAATACCGGGGGCTACTTAGACTCCGCTCCCTGCCGTGGCTTAACTATCATCGCTTGCGGTGGTCCAGCGAATCCACCAATCCGTTACATTTATCCTATAAGCTGCACACCATAGAAGACAAATCCCAAATGCCAAAATTGAGGGTTTTTTTATCATTTCAGGCCCCTTAAAACTGAGATAAAAAGGTGATCAAAAAGTCACATGTATCCCAAAATGATACCAATAAAAAGTGCACTGCAAAAAAGCACTCAGGTCCATAGATGTAAGGACAAAAAAGTTATTGGTCGCAGAAAATGGGACTGCAGCGCAAATTTAAGAAATGGAGAATGTTTGTTTTTAAAGTACTAAAACATAACGAATACCCTACATATTTGGTATTGCCGCAATCGTATAGACCTACAGCATACAGATAACACATCATAAAAACCGAAGAGTGAACGCCATAAAAACAAAACCCCTGGAAACATGGCGTAACTTTTTCTCACATTTTGCCCCACTTAGAATTTTCTTTCAGTTTCCCAGTATATTCTATGATATGGTCAATGACACAATTAGAATGCACATTTTGTCCTGCAAAGAAAAGGCCCTCATATGTCTATGTAGATGGAAAAATAAAAATGTTATAGCTCTTGGAAGGAGGGGAGGAAAAAAACAAAAAGCCATAATATTATTGCCGACTGTCAGGAAGGGGTTGAAAAACCTAGGGCAACCAGCCCTACTGGGATTGTGGGAGGTCTCAACTATTTGCAGGAGTTTCCCAGACGGTCATACTTGCTGTATGACTATAACAATGTCACAAGAAGCAGTTCAGCGCCTGGTGTCGCAATTGGCTGGTCTTTGCAGTTGTGGGCACGTCCATGTACTCCCTTACAGAAGTCGGCATCCTGGTCTCCAGTCGTGTGCTCAGCCCGCTGCCCAGTCGTCCTGCTAGCTTCCTGCCTCTGAGTGCTCACTACTGCCCACACACATGCACCTGTCCTGATTTTGTTCACAAAGAGGATTCACAATGATCTTAAAGAGGACCTATCAATTCCAGGGAAGCCTCATGAAATAACAGGAAACTAAAATACAAACACTTCCTTAACTATGCTTCATTAGGGAAATCAAAGCATTTCACCTGTAATTCTGTTTTAAAAACAGCGCTAGCCCTTTAAGACAGCTCTGAAGTCGGCACCGGACAGCTTGGTGGATGACAGTTGTATCTAATCTCCTGCCTCTGAGCTGGAAGAGTCCACTGTGCAGGAGGGAGCCTGTACATTAACATCATGAGCACACTGATTTTCTCTGGGCTGTTATGTCTGTGATGGATATAACATTAGCAGCAGTGTAATGTAGATGCCTGTAAACCCTGTCACACTATGTCCTCAGTGTGCTCTGCCTGTTGTACTGTATGTAGCAGCTATGTCGTCAGCTCCCCCTGCTCAGGTGGGATAGCTCAACAGCGGGAATCCCTGCTCCATACAGAGCTCTGCGAGGAAAGTAAAAGCAAAATATATTCCCCTGTATTAATGACATGAGCCCTCTGGATTGTTAATGACATGTATTGGAAAAAAGTCTTATAATTTCATCTACTATTATATTTTGTGTGTTTGTGTGGAGGTGATAGGTACTCTTTAAGGAATCCCTGCACATTCTGCAAGGTCTTCGAGGATCTCAGGTGTGCCTCTTCCACAACTTCTGCACTCGATACTCTACAACATGGCGATGTGTCTCAAGGACACTACGCCATTTAGTTTTGCATCCGAATTGGCCTGGAATAACAAGGCTCTTGTCGCCACCTTTTGGGAGGTCCTTGCTGATTGTAACAAAAATAATTAGCTGGTTAGAACCTACACACCAACCTAGATGATCTCATCACACTGGCAACCCAGATTTACATCCGTTTTACTCAAATACAACTTGAGATTCAGCAGCAACATGACTTTCCAGGTCTGCCTAGAGCTCCACGTTTGCCTCCTATCTTCCAGAGGTTGCTGCAGCCTCCACCAACATTGATGCCAGAGGAACCTATGCAAAAGAAGAGGTTTCATCTATACCCATGACACAAGCTCAGTTTGTGCCTCTTCTATGGTGGGAAGGGGCATTTTTTGAAGAACTGCGTGGTCTGGCCAGGAAACTCCAGTGTCTAGAGTGTGTGGAAAGAGTGACACAAGGTGAAGAAAATTCCTCTTGGGCCTCCCATGGTTGCACTTCCATGCCCTGGTGATCAACTGAAATACTGACAAGGTATCTTGTTGGGGTAAATGATGTAATGTTACCTGTGTATCCACATCTAGGCCAGCTTCTTGTGTGCATCCATCCTCCATTAAGTCACAAGTCTCTGATCTTGATATCTACGCCTTGCAGAGACTTTGTGGATGTCTTATGTAAGAAGCAAGCCAAGACCCTGCTGCCACATAGGCTATACGATAGCCCTATCAAGCTTCGGCCAGGCACTACTTTTCCTCGCAGCAGAGCATACCATTTGTCTTTGCCCAAAATTGAGGCTTTGTTAGCCTAAATTAAGGAGAATCTTCATCCGCAAGTTGACCTCTCCAGGTGGTGCCAAGTTCTTTTTTTGTGGAGAGAAAAAATGCCTCTCTACATCCGAGTATCAACTACAGGGGCCTAAAAAAAAAGTTTTTTACTTTCTCCATGGAGCATACAACTTGATCTATCTTCATGAAGGAGAAAAGTGGAAGACCACCTTTACTACCAGAGATGGACACTTCAAATGCCTGGTCATGCCTTTCAGCCTCTGTAACGCACTAGCCATGTTCCAGGAGTTCATTAATGACATCTTCTGAAATCTACTTTATGTCTGTGTGGTGGTCATATTTGGATATCTTGATGTTCTCTCCAGATCTCATAGCCCACCAAAGATATGTTCGAAACATCCTCTATAGAAAACCGGCTATACACGAAGTTCATAAAATGTCTCTTTGAGCCCTACAGCCTGCCATTTGTGGGGTAGATTGTTTCTGACCAAGGCTTGTCAATGGATCCTGGGACCCAGACACTGTACTCAGCTGGTCATGCCCTGTGTGACTCAATTCTATCCAGCGATTCCTAGAGTTTTCAAATTATTACTGGCAGTTTATCCCACACTTTTCAATGCTGGTAGCTCCCACAGCCAACCTCTCCAAGAGAGAAGATGCCTTCTCTCATTTGAAGAAAACTTCCATGCTACATTGTCCTGACCCTAGAAGACTTTCTTCCTTGAAGTGGATGCATTCTCGGTTGGGCTGGTGCTGTCCTATTCCAGAGAAATTTCAAAGGAAAAAGTGTCACGCAGGGCCGTTCTTAGGGGCGGGCGAGGAGGGGCAATCGCCCGGGGCGCAGAGGCTCCGCTCACCCAAGGGGGGCACCGCCTGCCTCGCCCGCCCGGAGGATCGCCCCTGACTCTGCGCGGCTGTTTTATAACAGTCGCGCAGAGCCAGCAGCTGCTGGTACAGGGAGGAGGCAGGATGGATCGCTCCCGTCCTGCCTCCTGCCCTGTATCAGCGTCTCAGGGGGGCGCATGGCTTGCACCGTGCCCCCTGCGACGCTCGATCTCCTTGGTCGGCAGCTCTGCCGCCGAGGAGACCCCTGGGACCTGCGTGAGCTGTGTAAGCAGCGTGATGATGTCACGCCACTTACACTGCTCAGCAGCTCCGGACCGGGATGCGCGGATCGAGGTGAGTACTTTTTTTGTTATTTTATAATTACTTACAGGGGCATCACTGGCTACAGGGGGCATCACTGGCTACAAGGGGGGCAACCCTGGCTACAAGGCGGGCATCACTGGCTACAAGGGGGGGTGGGCATCATTGGCTACAGAGGGCATCATTGGCTACAATGGAGGAATCAATGGCTACCAGGGGGGCATCATTGGCTACAGGGGGGCATCACTGGCTACAAGGGGGCATCACTGGCTACAGGGGGGCATCACTGGCTACAGGGGGGTATCACTGGCTACAGGGGGGCATCACTGGCTACAAGGGGGCATCACTGGCTACAGAGGCATCACCTGGCTACAGGGGGGCATCACCTGGCTACAGGGGCATCATTGGAGTTTGTATAGAGATAAGAATTGGTAGAGAAGTGCTGATAAATTGAGGAGTCTTAAGATATTTGTTTTGTAAATTTTACAGTGAAGAGTCAGGAGTAGTCGTCATGGCGTCTGGGAGAGATAAAAAGAAGTAGAGAAAGAGAACAACTCTTCAGAGAGCCTCCTGTGAGTCACTAGATATAACTTTACTGTAATCAGTTATATATCTGCAGGGCCTGTGTACAGCTGGTATCCACTGTATGGTCACTGTACGCGGTAATATTGGTTGAAGTATAATAGTTTGTATTCAGTAATGGTCAGTTTGTATTATTTGGTCGCTATATGGTGGTGATATGTGGTCATGGTGTGGTGGTATTATTCGGTCACTGTGTGCTGGTGATATGTGGTCTTAGTGGTCTTGGGATTCTGGTTGGTGAAGCAGTGTTATCTGGTAACTGTATGACTATTATTTAGTAGTTTTATATGTAGCAGATTGTGGTAAAGCTTTTTGTATATTTTGGCTTTGGTTTATGGTGATGCAATGTGGCACACTGTGGTGCCATATGTTACGGGGGGGGGGGGGGGAGTGGGGCGGGGGCGAAATTTCTTCACCTCGCCCTGAGTGAAATTTAGCCTAGGAACGGCCCTTGTATCACATATCAGTTCTTACCTAAAAACATTTTCCCCGCCTGAGAGAAATTACACCATCAGAGACCATGAGCTGTTGGCAATCACACTTGCTTTAGAAGAATGGTGTCACTTGCTGGATGGAGCAAGGAAGGATCAAAAAAATCTCTTTTACCTTCAGTCTGCACAATGGCTAAATGCTCTCTAAGCCCGTAAGTTTCTCTTTTTCTCTCTTTTTAACTTCCCCTTATATTTCAGACCCATAGAGAAAAACATCAAGGCAGATGCAGAACCCCAGCACGTCATCTGCAAAGCAAAACTGAAACAGGTCCTGACCTGGGGTTACTCTTCCATGCTGGCTTGTCATTCATGAATCCACAAGTCTCCCCATCTTATCGCCAGACATTATTGGTGGTTTTTCCTTTACACTATGTAAAGGACTTTGTGGCTGCCTGTACGGTCTGTTCACACAATAAGGTTTTCTACCAAAATCCTGCTGGTGTCTTGCCCCCCCCTCCCTCAGCCCGCCCTGCACTTGTACAAGAATCTTTTTCTAAGATGGCTCACTTTCTACCTCTGCCCAGCCTTCCTTCTGCACCACAGCATACCTCTCTTCCAGGGGCATAACTAGAGAAGCCTTGGCCCCATAGCAAACTTTTGGATGGGGCCCCCTACCCCATCCCCCCCAACCACGAACCTTTACCAGGACATGCAGTTACTAGATAATACAAGGGGCAAATACCTCACCCTACATATCACCATCATACTGCTACCAAACAAATCTCAGTATACTATTACCAATAACACTACTATATAAGGATCTGATTATACTGCCAGAACAAAACCACAAATTAGCACCACATAGTGACTAACTAATACCCCTACACTATTACTGATCAGTCTACAAAGACCAATAGTACCACCATATAGTGACCATATAGTGGTAGGTTTCAGTGTGCACAGGTGCCCTACAGACTGTATATAACCTCCATACAGTGACTATAAAGTGGTATATACCAGTGTACACAGGCTCTGTAGACATATGTGATTGAAGTGTAGTTACATCTTGTGACTCACAGGTGACGTTTCTCTAACGAGTCGTTGACTTTCCCTTTTGTTCTGCATTAGGTCCAAACCATCATGATGACTTCTCCCGGCCACTTGTCCCTGGAGATTTAGACACAAAATTATTAGAATCCTCACTTTTCCAGCACCTCACTCCCTGCCCCCCAGGCTATAGGGGGTCCATTTAGGCAGGCAGACTTTAGGTAGCTATAGGGCCCCATATAGATAGGCAGGCAAATTATAGGGGCTATAGAGGTAGGAAGGCAGGGTTTAGGTAGCTATAGGGCCATATAGGTAAGCGGAAAGATCTACGCTAGCTATAGGGGCCATATATATAGGCAAGCAGGGCTTAGGTAGTCTATAGGGACCCAGTGCAGGCAGGTCTTAGGGTAATTTATAGGGGCCCCATTCAGGCAGGCAGGACATAGTGTAGGCTATAGGGGCCCCATATAGGCAGTCAGGGCATAGGGCAGGTTATAGGGGCCCCATATAAGCACTCAGAGCATGTTATAGGGGGGGTCATATAGGCAGGCGTGGCATATAGGCAGGGAGGGCATATAGGCATGGGGGCAGATAGGCAGGAGAGTCGTATCGACGGCATATAGGCAGGGGGGTCATATAGGCTTGGGGGTCATACAGGCAGGGGGGTCATATAGGCAGGGGGGTCATATAGGCAGGGGAGTCATATAGGCAGGGGAGTCATATAGGAAGGGGGGTCATATAGGCAGGGGGGTCATATAGGCAGGGCAGTCATATAGGCAGGGGGATCATTTATGCAGGGGCGTCATATAGGCATATTTTATAAAATTTTTATGTTCAGAAGATAAAAAAATTCCTTACCTGACCCACGCTCCCTCGCAGCTCAGCTCCCGGCCAGTCTGTGCTCGGCGCGGGCTGCGCGATGATGTGACATCATCGCGCAGTCCACATCAGCACTGTGCGTCGGCGCCTGCTAGTAGATTAGCAGAGCGGAGTGCAGGCGGCTCCGCTCTGCTGCCCGGGCGTTCAGAGGCAGCATGCACCGTGCCCCACAGCTCTGCCTCGCTGGCTGTGAACCGGGATGTTCACTGCCAGCAGGCCAGGAGGCGCACTGCCAGGGGAGCATACATGTCAGCGGCTGCCCCGGGGCCCGGGCCTCGTGGCAGCTGCTACATCTGCTACCCCGGTAGTTACGCCCCTGCTCTCTTCTCTTCCAGCATATCTTCTGTCTTCATGGTATACCCCCACATATTTTGTGTTCAATCAGGGAGTCCAGTTCACCTCAAGATTCTGGCATGCCCTCTGTTCCCAGATGCAACTGAAACTTAATACTTCCTCTGCCTACCACACGCAGTCAAACGGTCAAGTAGAGAGTCAATCAAGTCTGGTCTTCCTAGCTTCAGCATTTCGTTTCTGCACGTCATGATGACTGGGAGAATTCTCCTACAGTAACCACGCCGGCAAATCCTCAGGGTCATCTCCCTTCTATATTGTGTGCAGCCAAAATCATCACTGTACTCTTCCAATCTCTACTTTCTCAGAAGTTTCTGTGGTGGATTCCTAACCTGTTTACACCTAACCTCCTCCAGCCCTGACCATGTGCCTATGACCTCAACTATAATTGTTTGCTGCCTGCCCAGATCTTTTCACTCGTGACCTTAGTACATTCAGCCTTGCCCTCCTGTACTACGCCTGCATGCCAGCCATCACCGCAGGTGATCTCGCTGGGGGTAGCAACCTGGGAGTTCCCTTCTAGCAGAGTCCAATCCCCTTTGCAGGGGTTGAAGGTGAAAACCAGCTGCTCCTTACACTCCACTCCTCGGTGAAGCCTTACACCAAAACTCACGGCTGATACAGAGGATAGACTCCTGTGTGTGACACCTGGTCCCGTCCCACCACAGGTTACATAGCAATTAGGAGGTCTCCATTTAAGATAGGTATGCCACTGGCTGAAGCATAGGGGAAGATGAATGACACGACACCTTTTATCAATGATATATAGTTAGCTCCATATATATTTGGACACTGACAAAGATTTTGTTTTTTATACCTGTTTACTGAAACATATTCAAGTTGGACTTAAAGTCCAGACTTTCAGCTTTCATTTGAGGGTATTCACATTAAAATTGGATGAAGGGTTTAGGAGTTTCAGCTCCTTAACATGTACCACCCTGTTTTTAAAGGGACCAAAAGTAATTGGACAAATTAAATAATTGTAAATAAAATGTTAATTTCAGTTGCTGTTTGTGGGCTTTTCTGTCTGAAGTTTAGTCTCTAACAAGTGAAATGCATGCTCAATTGGGTTGAGATCAGGTGACTGACTTGGCCTTTCAAGAATATTCCACTTCTGTTTTAATAAACTCCTGGGTTGCTTTGGCTTTATTCTTTGGGTCATTGTCCATCAGTATTATGAAATGCATACCAATCAGTTTGGCTGAATTTGGCTGGATTTGAGCACACAGTATATCTCTGAATACTCTCCATGATGTCGGCATATCAATATCCAAATCTAAAAAAAAGAGAAAACTGGATGAAAGTAAATACAGAGTTTACTGCAGGCTAAAGATGGACTTTGCTAAAAAGAAATCTAAAAAAGCCTGCATAGTTCTGGAAGAACATTATTTGGACTAATGAAACTAATATCAACCTCTACCAGAATGATGGAAAGAAAAAAGTATGGCGAAGGTGTGGTACAGCTCATGATCCAAAGCATACCACGTCATCTGTAAAACACGACAGAGGCAGTGTGATGGCTTGGGCATGCATAGCTGCCAGTGGAACTGGGTCACTAGTGTTTATTGATGATCGATGAATTCTGAGGTATTCAGAGACATACTGTGTGCTCAAATCCAGCCAAATGCAGCCAAACTGATTGGTTGGAATTTCATAATACAGATGGACAATGAGCTAAAACATAAAACCAAAGCAACCCAGGAGTTTATTAAAGCAAAGAAATGGAATTTTCTTGAATGGCCAAATCAGTCACCTGATTTCAACCGAAGTGAGCATGCATTTAACTTGTTGAAGACTAAACTTCAGACAGAAAGGTCACAAACAAACAGCAACTGAAAATTGCTGCAGTAAAGGCTGGGACAAAGCATTATAAAGGAGGAGGCACAGTGTCTGGTGATGTCCATGAGTTCAAGACTTCAGGCAGTCATTGCCAACAAAGGGTTTTCAACCACGTACTAGAAATTAACATTTTATTTACAATTATTTAATTTGTCCAATTACTTTTGGCCCCTTTAAAGGGTGGCACATGTTAAGGAGCTGAAACTCCTAAACCCTTGATCCAATTTTAATGTGGATACCCTCAAATGAAAGCTGAAAGTCTGGATTTTATGTCCATTATATAACTTGAATATGTTTCAGTAAACCGGTACAAAAAACAAAATTTGTGTCAGTGTCCAAATATATATGGACCTAACTGTATTTTTTTCCTCAGTTTTGTAGTCTGTCACACTCACACACACTGTCGTCAAGAAATTAAAGAACCAAACAATCTGACTGCAATAAAACTTTTTCTCCACTAGGTGGTAATATTCAATTACATTTTAATTCCAGTTTAAAAATTTCCAGTAATTGTTTTTAACAATCAGAATGTAGTCCAAGTTACAGAAAATGTTCTCATACATTGATTATGTGTCTACATGTCCACCAACCAAAGGCAGAATTTACACACAACCATTTAAAAGACAAAATAGTCCTCTCTTCATATTAAGGAGCAGTAAATGTTGATTCCACACATCCAAAAAGTGATTGCATGACTGCCTAGAAAATCTAAAAAGCATCATTTTTAATCAGTAAAATATTGACCAAATAATCACTAAAATAAGTGCATTGTGTGATTTTATTTTAGATATATCTACTCAGTAAAATGATTACTAGACGCCTGCTTAAAGGGGTTGTCCACTTTGTAAAAAAAAAACATAAATGCTTCTAGAGCACTATAAAAAACAAAGCTATATTCATTTCCCCTCGATCCTAATTTCCAGTGCCGCATCTCTCTGGTCTTCTGTTTCCAATCTTCTACTTCTGAATGGGCACGACACATGCCTCTAATTTACATCATTGTTCATAAGTGAACAGCTCCGAACAGTGATGTAAGAAAAGGCACATGACCACCGCAGTCCATCAGCGGCTGCAGCAGTGATGTGCAGGTTCAGAAGTAGAAGATTGTAAACAGAAGACTGGAGAGACACAGCGTTGGAGGCAAGGAACTGAGGAGCAACGGTGATTTTATTTGTTTTATGTTTTTTTTGGGGGGAAGGGATTCGCAGGAGCATTGCAGCATTTTTTTTATGAAGTGGACAATCCCTTTAACCCCTTAAAGGGGTTGTCTCACTTCAAGGACTGCTTCTTATGTTAAAGATCTTTCAAAAACAAGTCACTTTGCAATATGTGTCCATTAACAGTGTCCTACCTATTCTGAGATATCCTCTCTTGTATGGGCTGTATCAGCTCCTCAGGTCACTATAGCTACAGACCTGTTTGATCTCTCATGATGGGCTGCCAGCACTGGTTGCTATAGCTACAGACCTGGCTTCTACTGCAGCCTAGTGGAAGCCAGTAAACACGCCCCTGAATTCAAAGTGAAACCAAGAAAACAGGACTGAGGTGAGATGAGTCAATATAGTGAGACAACCCCTTTAACAACCAGCAGGCAACTTTTGACTTCAGGCCCTTTAATTTCATATAGTGCTCTGGAAAAATGAGAGGGGCACTCTGATTGATTGCTATGGGCAACAAGGTGGGTTTTAGACCTAGACAGTTTTCATACATGTGGCCCTTTATGTTCACACCGTAAGAAAAATGTAAAAAAAATTCTGCAGTAATTGATATGTAAACTTAAACTATGCCCCCAAAACTACAACTTCTCCCACATAAAACAAGTTCTCATAAAGTTTACAAACAGAGATGGCAGCGACGCCCAGCTATGCAGCAAGACATACAGCTTCCGGATCCAGGTGAGTGACTACAAATAAACTTTATTCCAGTGCAATTCGGCAGTAGTACAAAGTAGGCTAAAATGGAACAACCTTGTCAACGCGTTTCGGGGCGTGCAGGCTCTTGATCACGAAAATAAAACAATGGGTATATTCCCAGGTTAAAAACAAACATTAGCCAATAAACTGATACAATGTGTATCACATCACTTCCTGTGCGGGCTATGGTAATTTCTTAAAGGGGCAGAAGACATCACTAATGGATGATGTTAATATAGTATAATAGATCTGTTCTATAATTTAACCTTGGGGAAATCTTGTGCCCAGGTTCAGTATCCAGAATGCTTCTCTATATCGTACTTTACCTGCCCAACCCTCCCCCACGGTATGGTTTATCAACCTTTTCCCAAATCGCATAGAATATAAGGTTAGAGCAATCTCCCATCATGGGTTTTCTAAAAAATGTTTGGCGGCTCCTGATACCTGTGTATGTTTATTCCTAATGCTATACAGGTGTTCTGCCATCCTAGTTTTTAGTTTTCTAGTTGTACAGCCAACATATTTTTTACTGCACATAGTGCATTCCACCACATAGATAACATGATGACTATCGCAGTTGAGGAACCTCAGGATTTTGTATTGTGCATTCCTTCAGTATTTTTAAATGTGGTATTTCTTTGGCTTTCGGACAGAGATTGCAACGATTGCCTCCAGTTTTGTCAGATATCATAGATAGAGGTGTTAAATGTGTGCCAAAACGGAGCAAAACACTAGGGTCCATAATTTCCCCTAGTGCCCTGACACAAAAAACACCACAAGTACTGGCTGACTACCAAAGGTTTTTACCCGTGTGGAGGCAATCGTTGCAATCTCTGTCCGAAAGCCAAAAAAACTACCACATTTAAAAATACTGAAGGAATGCAAGAATACAAAATCCTGAGGTTCCTCAACTGCGATAGTCATCATGTTATCTATGTGGTGGAATGCACTATGTGCAGTAAAAAATATGTTGGCTGTACAACAAAAACTAAAAACTAGGGTGGCAGAACACCTGTATAAACATTAGGAATAAAAAATACACAGGTATCAGGAGCCGCCAAACATTTTTTAGAAACCCCAATTGATGAGATTTGCTCTAGCCTTATATTCTATGCGATTGAAACATGTTGATAAACCATACCGTGGGGGAGATTGGGCAGGTAAAGTACGATAAAGAGAACATTCTGGATACTGAACCTGGGGACAAGATTTCCCCAAGGTCTAAAATTTTAAAAACAGATTATTATACAAATTAACATCATCCATTAGTGATGCTTTCCCCTTTAAGAAATTACCATAGCCCGCACAGGAAGTGATGTGATACACATTGTATCAGTTTTTTTGGCTAAAAGTTTGTTTTTAACCTGGGGAAAATACCCCATTGTTTTATGTCGTGATCAAGAGCCTGCACGCTCGAAACCGTTTACAACGTTGTTCCATTTTAGCCTACTTTGTACTAATGCCGAATTGCACCGGGAATAAAAGTTTTTTTTATTCACTCACCTGGATCCGGAAGCTGTATGTCTTGCTGCATAGCTGGGCGTCGCTGCCATCTCTGTTTGTGCACCGTGTATTACCGCTGAGCCGCGGTGGACCAGGCTGAAGTGTCTGCAGGAGCAAACTCGGGATACACAGAACGGGATAAGAGCAGCAAGAGGAGGTGAGCCTATAAGTTTTCTCTCATAAAGTTTAGCTGGTCATTAAGGCCTTTTCAGGCCTCGGGCTTAAGGAGTTAAGGTATACGCTTCTTGCATTGATGACAAAAATGTGGTCTACCATGTGTTTGATGCAGAAACTGTATATGTTTGGTAAAACAAGTAAATGTAGTCCAATCCGGACTATGTTTGCACTATAGCTTCCTATGGCCCCCTTCATGGCCCCATTGCTATGTCCATCAGCATAAATTTATCTCGGTATCCGGATGGATACCATGAACAGGGGAAACTAATGTGATGTGAATGGGGTCTTATCTTGGTACCTTGCGGGTTATTACTATTTGATACTTCATAGGTTAAACATAGCATTACTATGTGCTGTGCATGTATTCTGCCAAGTATCCTGTGACTAATTTCTTTACTGACCAAATAAAAGTGATGTTTGTAATTTTATGTTCACACGGCGTATTTGTAGGGTGTAATTGCGCTGCAATGCGCCCAAAGTTTGCCCCGCAAATACGGTAAAAATCATACCACTCATTGAGTTCTATGATAACCGGCGTATTTCCTAGCGTATACTGTGCGGCAGTAAAAAGAAGTGACGTGTCACTTCTTTCGGGCAAGTACATGTCGGGGATAATGAAAGTGATAGGAGGCCGGGCCGTAGCGCTGTTGAAAGCACACCATAGCTTATCTCTAGAAGTCCCGAAACACACGTTCAGGTCCTCCTTTTTTCCCCCTCTTTTTCTAAGATATTGATCACCCACCAATAACAGTCCCCTGATGAAACAGGGTGGGGGTAGAAACATGTCGGGACACTTTACTCTGGGAACATCACGTATGTATTAACATCTCTTCAGATTTATGGTACTTTCTATACGCTATATTTGGAAGGTACGTGGACATATATATTTCATACATTTTTGTTCAAACAGGGTCACGCTAGGGGATATAATTAACAGGCGTAGGTTCCAGGCGGATCCGTCCTTATCAGGACGTATGTTCCGTTGTTTGTTGTAGGCAGGGCTTTGAAGGTATTGTATAGGATCTTTGCAGGGACAGTTTCTCTCTATATACCTGCCTTTTTCCCCTGTTTTTTGGATATGGATAGTTAGGTTATATATGTGGTATGATTGTTGGTGTACTATTTATTCTAGCACTGTAGTTTACAATAAAGGTTATTTTTTATTGATCCCTCACTTTCCAAAGACACATTTTTGTATCAAGTATTTTGTTCATTGTGGTTTTTGGATACTTTACATTTACATAATTATATACGTTCTGGCCAGCACCTACTTTCAACAGCAAGCGTATTGCGGCGTGCACAGGTACATGCCCCAATACGCTGTGTGAGCATACCCTAAATATTTCCATGCAATGAAGTTATCACTTTTTGGCAGTAGCTCTGCATTAAGTAACCTTGCCACCTTATACCAACCTAAAAAACATTTACAATGAGGTAGTTTGCAGTTAGTGGGAAAGTAGAAAGTGATATCTATATAGCATAACTCATATCCCTGCCTTCAGCAGTCAGGGCCTTATTACTGACATAGTTGTCCCTGCACCTCATGCCTGTCAGGTGAGCTACATATTTTCTCTTAGTCAATTTGTCATCATAATTAGGTAAAAAAAAAATAAAAAAAATAACAGCACTGTCCGCACTAATGTAGTCAAACTTTTCCCTAGGGGAATGATCAACATTTTTACCCTTTTCCATAATCCTGACATTGTTTTGCAAAGGTTTATCTGATCTGTGGCTTCTACTGATTGTTCAGTAATGTAACTATGGATATATTTATATGTATCTATGTATTTAATTTCTTAGCAGGTATTAAGCAAATATAACTTAAAATACATTTTAATTAAAAAACCCTAAGCACGCTTAATCATTTACCGATGTAAAAAAAAAATTTTTTCTTTTTAATGACACAAGGTACTTTGTTTAGTAATGGACTATGATTTGCATAGACAGCAGGTGTGTTGTATACAGACCATGACTCTTTTCAGGTATGAATCACATCTCACCCTTCAAGCTACTCATTCTCTCTCTTAATTTAGCCATATATTTTAGACAGCTGTTGGCTGAAGGCTTAGCCTCCTTTTACACAGCACATTTACCATATTTCCGGTAAAGCACCTGGCGTATATATGGAAAATCTATCCATAGACTTCCATTACCCAATGAAGGTTAAAGACTGTCACTTTGACCTCCATTGGGTGATCTCTGTTTGGGTTTGCTGGACTGAATAGCAAAGAGAGCTGTACTATTATATGTAGAAAGCCTGCAGGAAAATAGTGCCAACCTGAAAAAATAACCCCAAAATCACAAGTATCTAATGCTAACAACATTTAAAACAATAATACAAAGGAAGTGTATTAAGTATCAAAATACATGAAAAATGGGGTGCCATAGTAAAATAAAAACACCCCAGGTCTGAGCTCATGTAAAAGATAACGCAGTGGACCAGTTATGTGTTACGGTAGCAAATGTCTAGACACCCCCGCAGAATATTAAATACACTAATGTAAAAAAAAACACAATTCCAAAAACAAAAATCAACAAATGTCAAAACTGGAAGATAAAGACCAAATGAGTGAAGAGAAAAAGTCCCTGTATCTCCAGTTCTGATATCTGCCCGGGGGTACTGACCTGTTGGGTTGGGTATAAAAATTTTCAAATTTTCCTATTTTAATAACCTGTGAAATTTACATGCAATTCTTTGCAAGACGGACCAGGCGCGCTTTTGAACACGCAGCGGCGATCTTCCCTGGGAACGCCCCGCTGTTTGTCATCACATGAAAAGTCCTGCAATTGTTACATCCGTCTTGGGGGCCCTCTGCGGTCCCCAAACGGGCTACAAAGCGCTTGTAATACGAGTGAAAAACCCGGGGAAAAATCCCTTTTGGGGCAATAATACTGAAATTAAAAAAGTTTAAAAAATTATTTATCAATCTTGTCTGATTATGAAACCTGCAGGTGAACACCCATAAAACTGCATGGCCTTTAAAATGGTTTTCTTACTACAATGATTAGCTTTTGACATATAGGGAAAGGTAAATGAAAACTATTACCAAATACATTGCTTTTCTTATTCTGTTTTGACGAGGAGATAAGAGAGATTTTATCTCTTCTGAGTGCACTCAAGTTTCTCTTGGCTACCGATCATCTCTTTCTTATCTGATTAGCTGGAAGCTGCTGTCCATCCATGGTGATGTTACTCCCAGCTGTGTGTAATCTCTAGGAACATAGCTTGTTTAAAATAAGGACACATTTTCTCTCCTTGTGCACTACAGATTTTAAATTTCCTGCCGTCATTTCACTGTAAGGCCATGTTCACACGGCTTAAACACGGCGTAATTGCGGGGACGGATTTCGCCCGCAATTACGCCTTTTCCCCCTCGGCGCGGGGTAGGGGCGGGGGGCCGGGACTCCCGGCCCCATAGACTTTTATTACCACCCGCGGATTCCCCGGATAAGTGATTCATTTTCCCCCCGCTCACGAACACGGCAGCGGGGAGGGGAGAGGGAATCCATAGTTCTCTATGAAACGTGGTTACCGTAATGACTGGGACGGGTTTGCGCCAAATTTGCCAGTACGGCGCAAAATCTGAAGAAATCCTCCCAAAATAATTTCATAGCCAACAGGGAAAAGCTGGAAAAGTGGAGCTGATAAGACCCAACCCCAACCTGACCAGAGAGTGCGAGTCTGAAGCTGGCTTTTAAAAAGCAATGAACATTGATGAACATTGCTAATGGCCATACAGTTTTGTGAGTGTTCACTCATAAATTCATGCAGCCACATGGCTACAACACACGCGTACCATGTCTGTGCACGGCTTTGTGCATTTTAGTAGCCCTTATTGCCATGGGGAGTGGCAAACACTACAACTTTCAAGGTAATCTGAAAGGGTTCATTTACTCAGATTTGTGGAATAACAGTCTTTTAACTTTGTCACCCAGGGTTTACTGAGAACCAACAATTACAATGACCTCATCTTCAACATGTTCTTCAGTGGCTAGCCTGTAGAACAGGAGTCTCCCTCTCGTTCCACACGACGTCTCGCTGTCTACTTGTTCCCAGCGTTGTCTGTTCCAGGTTCTAGCCAATGGAGATAAAACTGAACAGTTATCCCCCAACCTCTTATTCTCTGGGTATCTCACAACCCACCTCTCCTCTTTCTCTCACCAACTGCCCTTCCACCTCTATTTCCCGGGTTTTTCCTCTTCCTTCTCCCTTCCACAGTCTTCAGGCAACATCATTTGGTGGAGAGGAGAATTGCTCCAGCCTTACACTTGCATCCTCCAACAGCCGTCAAGGAGGTGGTGGTGGAGTTTGGCAGTGCTCATACAGGAGATTAAAGGCAGATCCCATCCAAATCATTGACTATCATTCTATATTGTAAGGTGCAGCTTTTTACAACAATTACCTAAAATACATAGATTCTTTTCAAATGTCCTTGGCTGTAATTATGTGTATTCAGTAACATCACATTAAGCGGATAAAAATATGTTACATATAATTATACTATACCGACCACAACAATTTAATTTAAATAAACGGATTAGCATGCATCAAAATCGCCATACATTTTGGTCGAATACAGAAATGTTGCATATGCTGCTAGCAGTGCTTATAAAAAGACTTTTTCCGCTTTACACTGTAATACTGGATCAGAGTGGCTTAAATAAAGCGTTTTAAATAATTGAATACAGAACATCGCACAACTCCTATATTTATTTCAGAAGATAAAGTTCTACATCTCTTGTTCACAGGAAAATTATTCACCTTTTTTGCACATATTTATAAACCTTTAAAGGGGTTGTCACACTACAAGTATTGCTTTTTATGTTACCCCCTTAAGACCCAGAACATATTTGTGCCTTCCTGACCAGAGCCCCATTTTTGAAATCTGACATGTGTCACTTTATGTGAGAATAACTTTTTGACACTTTTTACCTATCCATGTTATTCAGAGATTGTTTTTCCTTGTGACACATTGGGCTATAAGTTAGTAAGAAAAATTTTTATCCATCACAATCCTTGTTTTTTGTTAAATATCAAAATTTCATGAAAAATTAGAAAATCTGAGATTTTTAAAGTTCAAAAATGTCTGCGAGCAAGACAGATAATTTATTCACCACAAAATTGTTTATAACTAGCATCTACCATTGTCCAACTATAGGTTGGTCATCATTTTTTTAAATGTCCTTTTTTTTTATTAATGACATTAAGGCATAGAACTTTAGTAGTAATTTCTCACATTTTTTTAGGGAACCAGTCCAGTTCTGACGAGGCTTATGAGGGGCCTGTATGTATTAGATACCCCCATAAAATGACTCCATCTAAGAAACTGTACTCCTTAAAGTATTTTCAGTAGTGTTTAGCACGTTTGTTAACTCTTTAGGTATTTCAACAGAAATTAAAGCAAAGTGGAGGTGATATTCAAAATTGTCATTATTTTTTGCAGATTTTCAATATTTATCCAATTATTCACTGGAATACGGTAAATGTTGACTAGGTAAATGCAATGTAATATCATTTTCCCCCCGGTCTGCGATTATAGAAATATCCCATATGTGGTCCCTAAGTGCAATTATTTGGCTCAACCATAAGCCCCAGAATAGGAGGAGCACCTCTGGACCCTCTGGGGTCTCATTTTTGCATGCAATTTTATATCAGGGCGCCATTTTCAGGTTTGAGGATGCCCCTAAGGTGCAAAAACTTAATAAACACCCCTAAAAAGACCCCCTATTTGGAAACAACACCCCTTAAGGTAATATATACAGGTGTGTAGTGAGTATATCGACCCCACATTTGAATCACAAAATTTTTTTAGCATAGGCTGTTGAAAATATTTAAAAAAAAATGTTTTCCCAATAAATCTTGCAATTTTACTTAAAATGTTTCATATTATACAAAGAATCCTGGAAAAAAGCACCCAAACTTTGTTAAGCAATTTCTTCCAAGTTTCGGCAATACCCTAACTGTGGGTGTAAACTGCTGTTTGGGCGCAGTGCCAGGGCGTACAAGAGAAGTGAGCGCTATTTGGCTTTTGGAAGCAGATTTTGGGTGGGGCCATGACGCATTTGCAGAGCCACCAAAGAACTCAGAACAGGTGAAATCTTCCAGAAGTCGCCCCCATTTATTATAAATTCAACACCCCATGATCTCATATAGGGTGTATTGTGCATTTTGGGCACACAGGTGTTCCCATCGTTTTTTTTAGCATTGGGCCATGAAAATGGGGGGGGGGAACGCAGTACCACCATTGTTTTTTGGGCTTTCAATTAATACAGCGTATCGCCGTGCAGTGTAAATGATGTTGGTGTTGGTACAATTGCAATGGTAATAATTATATATAGATTTTTTATGTTTTAATTACTTTTACACAATATTAATAGTCTATAAAAAATTACGTTATTATGTTGTCCAATACTGTCAGTCATACATTTTTATTTTGCTGTGTGCAGAGCTGAGTAGGGCCTTGTTTTTTGCGGGGTTCAATTGATCTTTTATTGGTACCAAATGGGGTACATACAAAACTTTGTTCACTTTTTTATTAATGTTTTTGAGATGCGTTTTGATCACAATACAGCAAGCAGGAGTGTTTTTTATTTTTATTTTTTAATAGCGTCACTCTGCGTTAGATAGACATACTAGCTTTACTCAGCAGGTCGATACGATTCAGCAATACCCAATTTGTAAAATTTTTTTTACTTTTACTGCTTTTATACAATAAAAATACTTTTATTCAAACCAGGAAAACACATTTTTGCATCGCCATAGTCTGAGAGCCATAACTTTTTTATTTTTCTGTGGTAATGGAGCCGTGAACAGGCTTGTTTTATTGCGGGATGATTTGTGTTTTTATTGGGTAACATTTTTGGGGGGACAATACTTTTTGATCAGCTTTAAATCTGTTTTTTTGGAAGGCAGAGTGGGAAGAAAAACGCAATCCTAGTAGTGTTTTTTTTTATTTTATTTTAAAACAGCGCTCACTGTGCAGTATCCGTAATAAGTTAGCTTTAACTCTGTGGGACTATACCTTAATGGCGATACCCAATTTATATAGTTTTTTATGTGAAGCACTTTAAAAAAAAAAAAGTGTTTTTTAGTGTGTAAAATAATATTTATGCATCGCTATCTTCATGAGAGCCATAACTTTTATATTTTCCGTATACAGAGTGTGTTAGTACTTTTTTTTTTGCGGGATGAAACTGACGTTTTTAATTGGAACAACGTTGGCGTTTATAGGGCTTTTTGATCACTTTTATTCTATTTTATGACTGCGGATTGGAACAAAAATATTAATCTGTGATTTTTTTTTTGTGGGTTTTTTTACGCGTTCACCGTACCGGTAAATTTAACATGACATAAATATAGTGGCAAGTCGAGACGCACGCTCGAAACCAAATAATGTACTTTATTTATTTTTTGATTTTATATTTTCCCCCCCCCCCTTTTTTTTTTTTTTGTGGCGATTGGCATCTGTTCAAGTGGGAAAAGGGCGGTGTACGAGTTTTTATTAGTATATATTTTCCGTGGTTTGTGTTTTCTGTTTTTGCACTTATTTACTTTTTCACATTTTATTTTTTACTTTCCCCATAGGGATTTTGAATGGAGAGATCTTTAGATCTCTCATTCATAGGAAATCAATACACAGCTTGTTGCTGTGCCTGGTTCCTATGATAACTGTTCAGTCATGAATGCCGGGCCATGCCCACAGGGAACAGACAACCCGTAAGGCAGTCTTGCCCTCACGTGGCTGTCTGGCGAAGGGCCAGGAGCAGAACGGATCGAGCGATCCTTGCAGATGCTGTCGCCGACAGAGACACATTAGGGAATAACGCTCCTCCTCACTCTCTTAATTATTGCGACCCCATGGTCACTATAATTAAGGGGTTAACCCCCTCCCCCGCCCACCCCCCCCCCCCGGAGTGATCGCGGGTCGGGGCCTGACCTGCGGATTCATGCTGTATTATATACGACACCCCGCCACCGATCGCGCAACACTGCTTAGAGTTCGCGCGATCCTCAAGACGTATGCATGAACCCCCAAACGACCTGGACGTATGCATACTCCCAAGGTCGTTAAGGGGTTAAAGATCTTGCAAAACCAAGTCACTTTGCAATATGTGTCCATTTACAGTGTCCTACCTATTCCTAGATATCCCCTCTTGTATGGGCTTGCATCAGCTCCTCAGGTCGCTATAGCTACAGACCTGTTTGATCTCTCCTGATAGGCTGCCAGCACTGGTTGCTATAGCTACAGACCTGGCTTCTACTGCAGCCTAGTGGAAGCCAGTAAACACGCCCATGAATTCAAAATGAAACCAAGAAAACAGAACTGAGGTGAGATGAATCAATGTAGTGAGACAACCGCTTTAAGGACCATGAATAAAATTCAACAAATTCTTATTGGATGAGTCAGGACTCTGACATGAGCCCTCTAAGACATCAAGAGGGTTGTCTATGTCAGAAAATGTTTTTCTCCTGTTCTGCATTACATTCACAATTTACTGATTTTAATGGGCCTTGTGTAATACCTGTAATTAACTCTCCTCCAGTGGTGCTGAAAAGAAATTAACCCCTTCCCCCTGCAGAGATCTTTGTTAACATCACTTTCGTCCTCCATCTTCCAATTCCCATTTTTTTTTTTTTGGTCTACATAGCCATACAAGGGTTTTTGAGGGAGAAGATGTAGTTTTTACATAATTAAGTGTTTACCATGAATTACATTGTAGGATATAATAATAACAACCTAAAAGCATGCCCAAAAGTCAGTGAATTACATGAATAAAATATAATAAAGTTTATTGATCATACATCATCATAGGAAGTATTGTTTATTATCTGTTTTGTAAATAGAGAAATCTGCCATTCCGGTGTTTGCACCGATCTTTAACACTATTTGGCTTTTGAGTCATATTTTTGGATGTTACCCATACAGCATAGTTAAAAAAACATTGGTAATTTAACTTCACCAAACTATGTTTTTGGCGCGGGTTTGCACTAAAAACCATTGTTCGTTTTCGGATTTTCTGCTGGCAGTCCAGTAAATTGAGGCTACGGGAATCCGTTGGAAAATATAACATGTTCTATCTTCTGCCAGATTAGAAAATTCACAGTAGAAAATCTGTGCTGTGTAGACTACAGCACAGACTTTCTACTGCGGTCTACACAGCACTGGTCACAGTCGGACTTTCGGCAGATTCTAAGTACTGGATCTGCCGAAAATCCGACCATAAATCAGTGCTGTGTAGAAAGCCTATGCTTTCAAAGTTAAGCAGCAAAGAACATCTTCATGGTTTTGGTCTCTCAACAGACCATGGAATCATTTCCACTTGATCTTAAAATCTTTCAAATGCTTTTTGGCAACTTGGGGTCCGTCCACACGGCATGGTTTATTGATCGGATTTTCAGACGGTTTGCGGATTTGGAAAACGTCTAAAAACCGACAAGAAACCATCCCCATAGTCCCCATTCAGTAGTCTATACTGAAAGGAATTTCAGCCGTCGTCTGCACAATCTTCTGACTGGTTTTCGGACAGAAGGTGTGCAATTCAATGGTTATGGGGGACGGGCGAATTCGTAAACCACGGATAGAACCATTCCCTAAAAGCTTTGAAAAACGATAAAATACCGGCCGGATTCTTAAACAAAATCCGACCAGCATTTTGCATCTGCCGTGTGGACATACCTTTCTACCCAACAGATCATTTTTATTTTACAGAGATTGTAAATCTTTTGGAGTTTCAATGTTGCTCTTGGTGCCATCCCTCAGTAACATCATCCTTAATAAGTTTTGCAGATTGTTATTTAATAATTTAAAAGGTTATTTCCATCACCTAATTTCCAGGTTTGGAGATGGGAACGAGCCAGACGCAGACAAGAAAGAGGTGGATACGTGTGAACACCACTCTCTGTTCTTTTCTACAGAAGCTCAGCGTATATTTTAGGGACTGTACTAGGCTGAGCACAGAACTCCCTTTGAAATAAATGGAAAGGGTTGTGCATGTGTGGCCACATCTCTGTTTTGCAAAGATAAGTTTGGGGGCGTGTTCTCAAGATAATTGAGGATCCTAAAGGTGGGACCTGAAACTATCAGTCATACATGTCATAATCTGTCAACAGCCACAAATGTCCGAGGAATACCTTTTTGAAGGTCTGTTTAGATCATGTCTTTAGGTGTAAGTTTTTGTTGTTGTTTTCTAAGACAAATGTTTACTGTGTTTGTGTTAATATGTGTGTGTGTATATATATATATATATATATATATATATATATATATATATATGAAAAAAAGGAGAAGAGTGGGTGCACAATAGTGAAGTATACCAAATAATATGTTTAAAAGGACAACCGTAACAGGTGTGCTCACCTTGCAGAGTTGTGCTGGTTTTCTAGAGGCACAACTCTTATAAAACCATAGATTGCTCCAGTTACGAGCTCAATCCCCAGCAGCCATGAGTCTTCGGTTCACATACGCCACGATACAGCGATGGATGAAGGAATTCGAAGATAAAAGAAAAAGGAAGGACTCGGCGCTCGCGGGTGCAGGAATGATGCGGAGATAGCAGGAGTATAATAAAAGTGTTTACTTTATTTTTACTTATTCAGCGCTTTATTGAAAAAGAAAGAGGTACATTTGTCATATATTGAACAGATTATTCCTAGGTATTATTTCTTGTACATCAAGCATTGGTATACAAAAGTTGGGTACAGGCTCATGGATTCATAACTAGATCATTAATTATACAGTATATGTGTCACATATGATGTCAAGGGTGGGCCTAGGTGGAAGCCTCATGTACTTAATGAGCTTAAATATCTATGCAAATGTATATCTTTATCCATTGCAAACGTACATTTGTAACAGGAACACTGTTCAGGAACTGCATTCAACCCAAACAAACAATAGTCGGCTGAGGAGATACTTCACTACTTAATCTTATGTAGCCTGCTGTAATTTGACACTCTGTGGAGGAGAGGACCGATTTTAATGAATTATGACCGGAGAAATCGTCATCTCTTTGTACAATCAGGTCGGGCCCAGAGGTCGCTCCATTGTATTACCCACCATGCCGATATCGTTTACTTTATTTTTAAAAGATGCAGAGGGGTTGTAAACCTTCGCACCTTTAAAAACAAATACACTAAAATACTTTGCGCGTATATATATATTTATATACACATACACACACAAATATACATATATATGCATACATATATTTACATATACATTGTACATAGAAAAAAAGAAGAAAAAAACTTTTAGATGCTGCTTTTTTTCCCATGAAAGAGAAGTCAGTGAGTTAAGAGTGACATGCCAATTAGCCAAAAGCACACACCTCACAAAAGCCCCCTCAAACCGGAATTAACATAATTATCCCATTACAAATCCTCTTTAAATAATAATAGTGAATAATAGTAATCAATTTTTAAACCTTATTCTCCTTGGTTAAAAATGCAAACTTTGGGGTTGTTAGAGGGACTGTTGTCGCCGTACAGTTCTTAAGACTGCACACTGCTGGTATTTTAAGTAATTTAATCATTTTTTTCTATTTACATATTTATGCATATGTGAGCAAACACTCTTACGATTTGCATGGCTTAATATAGTTAAACATTTGTTGGCTGTTTTAGCAATGTTAACCAATTCCACATCTCAAAATAGTCATGTTAACTTTTTTTATATAATACAAATCACATAGTACAGTAGCCCCTCTACATACAATATTAATTGGTTCCAGGACGACTACTGTATGTTGAAATTATTATATGTTGAAACCATAACGCTAGGCCAGGCATCCTCAAACTGCGGCCCTCCAGCTGTTGGGAAACTACAACTCCATCATTCCCACTGTTATAGAGTATATAAATGAATGATGGAGTTGTAGTTTCCCAACAGCTGGAGGGCCGCAGTTTGAGGATGCCTGGCATAGAGTTATGGTTTCAACATATAATAATTTCAACATACAGTAGGATGTTCTATGCAGAACTGGTAATTGATTTCAAACCCTCAAAGTGTCCCTCAACATAATGCAGAATGAAGATTAAAGAAAAATAAGTAGATCACTAATCTAGATAAAGAAAATCCTTACATGTTACATCAGAAAGAGCTACTGGAAGCTGCAAATCACTTTCGATTTTGAGGATAGAAGCTTGTTTGGGTCATGTACTTAACCCCTTAACGCCGGAGCCAGTTTTGGCCTCTCTGACAGAGCCCCATTTTTCAAATCTGCCATGTATCACTTTATGTGAGAATAACTTTTTGACACTTTAACCGTATCCATGTGATTCAGAATTGTTTTCTCGTGACACATTGTGCTTTAAGATAGTAAGAAATTTTGGTCCAAAAAGTCCTTTTTTATTTGTGAAAAATATCAAAATATCATGAAAAATTTGAAAAATTTACCATTTTCAAACTTCAAAAATTTCTGCGTGTAAAATAAATAGTTATTCCACTCAAAATAGCTTTAATGTAGCAATCTACATATGTCTACTGTAGGTGGCATCTTTTTTTTAAATGTCTTTTTTTTATTTATGATATTAGCTGGCTTAGAAATTTAGTAGTAATTTTCACATTTTCAAGAAAATTTGCAATATACATTTTTTAGGGACCAGTCCAGTTCTAACGTGATTTTGATTGGCCTGTATGTTAGATACCCCCATAAATGACCTCATCTAAGAAACTACACCCCTTAAAGTATTCAAAACAGCATTTAGGAAGTAAATTAGCCCATTAGGTGTTTCACAGGAATTAAAGTAAAGTGGAGGTGAAATTTTCAGCCATTATTCACAAGAACTCGGTAGATGTGATCAGGGAAATGCAACTTAATATTGATTCCCCAGATTCTGCTGTTTTCAGGATATCCCATATGTGGCCCTAGTGCATTATTTGGCTCAACCACAAGCCCCAGAATAAGAGGTGCACCTACCAGACTCTGGGGTCTCATTTTCATTGCAATTTTATTTAGGCGCCATTTTAGGTTTGCAGACGCCCTAAGGCGCTAAATCTTAATAAACACCCCTAAAAAGACCCCATATTGGAGACTACACCCTTTAAGGAATATATCCAGGGGTGCAGTGAGTATATTAACCCCCCACAGGTGTTTCACAAACATTTTTAGCGTTAGGCTGGGAAAATGAAATTTTTTTTTTTTCAACAATCTGCAATCTTAGCTGAAAATGTTGAATTTTTACTAGGAATCCTGTGAAAAAAGCATCCCAAATTTTGTTAAACAATTTCTTCCAAGTTCGGCAATACCCTACATGTGGGTGTAAACTGCTGTTTGGGTGCATGGCAGGGGGTATAAGGTAGGGAGTGTTACTTGGCTTTTGGAACGCAGATTTCGGTGGGGTCATGTCGCATTTACAAAGCCCCCAAAGTACCAGAAAAGGTGAAACCTTCCAGAAGTCGCCCCATTTTGGATTCAACACCCCTCATGGATCTCATCTAGGGGTGTACTGTGCATTTTAGGTGTACAGGTGGTCCATAGTATTTTTTAGTATTGGGCTATGAAAATGGGGGGGGAGCAGTTCCACCATTGTTTTTTCGGCTTTATTTTTACAGTGTTCGCCGTACGGGATAAGTGACAGGATAACTTTACTATGGGGGTTGGTACAATTGCAATGATATAAAATTTATATAGTTTTTTATGTTTTATTAATTTTACACAATAGAATTAGGTCTATAAGAAATTTTGTTTTTTTGTTGTCCTATTCTAACAGCCATAACTTTTTTATTTTTCTGTGTACGGAGCTGGTTATGGGCTTGTTTTTTGCAGGATGAGTTGACGTTTTTATTAGTACAATTATGGGGTGAATATGATGCTTTGATCACTTTTTATTAAGGTTTTTGTGAGGCATTTTGAACAAACTACAGCATTCCCGGTAGTGTTTTTTATTTTTATTTTTTACAGCGGTCTCCGTGCGATATAAATGACATGCTATTTTTACTCAGCAGGTCAATACGATTACAACGATACACAATTTGTATTTTTTTTATAGGTTTTACACAATAAAAAAACTTTTATTAAAAAAGGAATACACGTTTTTGCATCGCCATAGTCTGAGAGCCATAACTTCTTTTTTTTTCGGTGTACGGAGCTGTGTTGGGTCTTGTTTTTTGCGGGATGAGTTGACGTTCAAAACTTTTTGATCAGTTTTAAATCCATTTTTTTGGAAGGAAGGGTGAAGAAAATACTGCAATCCTAGTAGTGTTTTTTATTTTTATTTTTAACAGCGCTCATCGCACAGTATCCATGACAAGTTAGATTTACTCTCTGAGTTGATACGATTAGGGCGATACCCAATTTATATATTTTTTTTTATTTTGAGGCACTTTAAAAAAAAAAAGTGTTTTATTGTGTAAAACAATATTTATGCATTGCTATTTTCTGAGAGCCATAACTTTTTTATTTTTCCGTATACAGAGCTGTGTAAGGACATTTTTTTTGTGGGATGAACGGACGTTTTAATTGGTACAACTTTTGAGTTTATATGAGTTTTTAATAGCTTTTTATTCCATTTTATGTGCTGCGGGATGAACAAAAAATGCAATTCTGTGACTGTTTTTTATTTTTATTTTTTACGGTGTTCACCGTGCGGGTTAATTAATGTGACAGATTTATAGAGCAGGTCGTTACGCATGCGACGATACCAAATATGAGTACTTTTTTATTTTTGATCTTTTTTGGGGCGATTGGCATTTGTAAAGGGGAAAAGGGCGGTGTACGTGTTTTTATTTTATTTTTTGTGTTTGTGTTTTACTTTTTTTTCACTTTTAACCTTTAGTTCAAAGGAACCGCTGATTCTGCCACGTGCAAAGAGCAGTACAGGACATGCATTACCGCACTGTACTGTAAAGAGAAACTACTAGACCGCTAATCACTGCATGTACTTCACTAACACAGGGGTTTTACAAGTAAAATGTTCATACTTGGCTTGATCAGTCTCTGGGACATTGTATATTGAAACCACACTCAACATATAATGTTCCAACAAAGACCAGTGCATGCTGAAAATATCCTAAGGATATTGTAACTTGAGGGAGCACTGTATCTATTTTTGATTTTTGTAAATGTCCACATTAAGGACAACATGTCCCAATACGTTCATCTCTGAGACACAGAATCTGTCTCCTTCCTGAACGGTATGATGGCTGGACATTCCCATCTTGTTTGTACTTGCATATAATTGTTTGTACAGATAAACAAGGCGCCATCAGATTTCTGGAAATTGCGCCCACTGCTGATCCAGACTTGTGCAAGTCCACAATTCTCTTCCTGATATTTTGGCTGATTTCTTTAGACTTTCTCATGATGTTACACACAGAAGCAGTGTGTTTCTGGTGTGCAATAAAATACATCCAGGTGTGTCTCTAACACAGATGTTTCCAATTAACCTATCAGAAGCTTCCAAAGACATCATCACTTGGGCTGTCCCAAGGCATAGTAATCCTAGTGTATGTAAACTTCTGACTTTGCAGAAAGTAATAAAAACTGCCTTAAAAATTGTCTCTCTCTCATTATTCTGGCATTTGGCAAATATAAATAATTTTGGTAATCCTAATGAGAAAAACCTGCATATGTGTCTTTTTATATAATGCACGTAAATTTCTGATTTAAACTGTAGGTGTGTTTTTATTTACCATGTTTTTTTAGCCGGACCTGTATGTGTAATGAAGCTGGAATTTTAAACTTCAGGTAAGTTTCATATAAAAAGTGAATCTGCACAGTAAATCGGCACTCCTGCTATTGTCCTTTCTCTCACATCACTAACCAGAAACAAAAGCCTTTACCTGCCTGTAAAAATGAAAGTGAAATATTTGACATGCAGCTGTAATGTTATACAAACTGTACGGTAAATACAATATGTATTATTCATTTACACTCACCGGCCACTTTATTAGGTACACCATGCTAGTAACGGGTTGGACCCCCTTTTGCCTTCAGAACTGCCTCAATTCTTCGTGGCATAGATTCCAACAAGGTGTTGCAACGATGCTTTATTGGTACCAAGGGGCCCAAGAGGGCCAAGAAAAATATTCCCCACACATGACACCACCACCACCAGCCCGAACCGTTGATACAAGGCAGGATGGATCCAGCTTTCATGTTGTTGACGCCAAATTCTGACCCTACCATCCGAAAAGTTTGCAGCAGAAGAAATCGAGACTCATCAGACCAGCAACGTTTTTCCAATCTTCTACTGTCCCAATTTCGATGAGCTTGGGCAAATTGGAGGCTCAGTTTCCTGTTCTTAGCTGAAAGGTAGTGGCACCCGGTTGGTCTTCTGCTGCTGTAGCCCATCTGCCTCAAAGTTCGCCGTACTGTGGGGTTCAGAGATGCTCTTCTGCCTACCTTGGGTTTTAAGGGTTTGGGTATTTGAGTCACTGTTGCCCTTTTTATTTAGCTCGAACCAGTCTGCCCATTCTCCTTTGACCTCTGGCAGTAACAAGGCATTTCCGCCCACAGGACTGCCGCTCACTGGATGTTTTTTCTTTTTCGGACCATTCTCTGATAAACCCTAGAGATGGTTGTGCGTGAAAATCCCAGGAGATCAGCAGTTTTCTGAAATACTCAGACCAGCCCTTCTGGCACCAACAACCATGCCACGTCAAAGGCACTCAAATCACCTTTCTTCCCCATACTGATGCTCGGTTTGAACTGCAGGAGATTGTCTTGACCATGTCTACATGCCTAAATGCACTGAGTTGCCGCCATGTGATTGGATGATTAGAAATTAAGTGTTAACGAGCAGTTGGACAGGTGTACCTAATAAAGTGGCCGGTGAGTGTATATATTTCATATAAAAAAAGTGACTCAACTGATGCTCACGTCTACCATGTTTCTCTGTTTTCCACAGCTTCTTTAAAGGGGTTTTGCCACGATGTAATGTTGATGTGGGATCCTCCAAAATGGGTATTTAATCACTTCTCTAAATATATGTGATTATAAAAAGTGAAGACTCTGAGAGCTACAGCATTTCTCAAGCCCCCTTAATTACCTGAAAGCTTTCACTAGACACGACCAGAGGAGCTGACAGGCCGCGCTTGCGTGAAACACTTCTTATCAGATGACAGGGAAAATGAATGAGCTTTCAAGGGACAGGGAAGAAAGTGCAGTCTATGAGGCTGTGTCTTGCTGTATTGAGAATCCACTGTTGTACTATTATTATTTCAGTTAAGTTTTGAGACGCTCCCTTATTCCTCACTCCTTCCTCACCTCCTCCCTTTCTCCCCTGCAGCCTTAATGACTCAGCATGATTTGTTTATATTCTACTCCCATGCTGATAAGAGGTAAGTAACTGGAGTCCTGGCAAATCCCCTTTAAGTTGTTTGATGTCCATTCCCAGGTTATTCTTGATGGTATCCAACCAACAGGCCTCTGGTCTCCTGTTTCCTTCTACCATTACCCTTAGATTTAGCGGGACAATTCGGGGTTTTAAGAAAAAAAAAAAACTTTTTTTGGTGACTCACCCTACCCCCGCTGCACAGCCGGGGGTGAGTGCTAATTGCAGCTAACACCCAGTGGTTACAGTGCGGGATGGAGCCGCCGCCATCCCATGCTGTTTAACCTTTTAGACGCCGGGGGCAAAATAGCCAGGGCATTAAATGAAGAAAAGGGGTTTGGCCACCCGCCCCCTCCAGCCCCCCAAAATTTTCAAAGCTAAAAAAACTTTTTAAAATTTTTTTTTTACAGTACCAAAACATAACAAAAACCTATATTTTGGTATTGCAAATTTTGTTTAAACCCCTTAGAATACAGATAACACTCTTTTTTACGGAATGTGTAAACGCAAAACCCCGCAAACAGGTGCAATATTTTTTTTTTACACTTTTTTGCCCCATTTAAAATTTTTTTGCTTTTTTCCATATATTCAAAATTTGGATAATGACAATTAGAAAGTACATTTTTCCGCAAAATAAAAGACCTCATATGTCTATGCATGTGGAAAATAAAAACGTCATGGCTCCTGGAAGGCAGAGAGGAGAAAAATGAAGAGTCATATTTTTTTTTTTTGGGAGGGTTTAAGGGGTAAAGAAAAAGGGGGTTTAATCAGGGGAAAGTCAGAGTCAACCCCTATTACGGGTACCTAGGCCCATGTCTGCAGAAAAGCAATCTCTTAAGCTTTTTAAAAGCAGTCAGGCAAGAGGCTGCTCCTTTATCATAACCAAAAATCAAATTAAATAAAATTAAAAAATAAAAACAGCTAAGAAGAAAGAATTGAAATCTTACGGGTTTTGAATTAGTGAAGATTTCCTTTAATGCCCCTGACTGATTTCAGCTAAAAGGGTAAATAGCTTCTATTGTGGGTGGTAGAAAGTTGTTGTAATGAAAAGAAATATATATTTTTAATATGTCAGGCATACTATTTCAGCATTGAGAGTAGCCTGATTCACCATAGATTTCCTGTCTTCCCAAATAAAATGTGAAAAAAATAATAATTAATATCAATCCTTTTGAATTATTAGTCCTTGGTGCTTATATAAAAAAAACATTAGACAGGAAGAACGGGGAGCCCCAGTGTAGGGGCGGGGGGGGGGGGGGGGATTGTTTAGAAGATTAAATTTCGTTTCCCAAAAAATTTCCCAGTCAAGAGTCAAATTTAAGATACCGTTTGGGACAAACCAAAAAAAATATAGGACAAACCCCAAAAATAATCAGAAATCAAGGAAAGGGCTATCCAAAAATCAAGATAAAACAAATTTTTATGTACAAAAAGGGTGCGTTCCCACGCGGGGACAAATACCGGGTGGGGCTGTCCCCAGAGGGGGGGGGGGCCTTTTTCCCCCACGATGAGGGGGAAAAAAGCCCCCCCTTCACATTCCAAGCACAGATTCTATCCGAAAACCGGCGGAAATTGTGCATGTGAATGTTTAAAACGGGCGGAAAAAAACCGGACAAAAAAACCCTCAGTGGGGACTGCTCAGGGGTTTTCCAAGAGCACCATTGGTCTCATTTTCGCCGGTTTTTTTCAGGCGTTCTAAAAACCGCAAACCGCATAAAAACGGCCGAAAACCCTTTGCATGGGACAGGGCCCTTAGATTGAAGTCCTCACCATAAAAAAATACCCAAAAATCCCACCTGGGGTGGATAAACGCCCCCCGACAATGGCGCCCTATCACACCCAAAACCCCTAAGCAATCCCTGCAGTGTCCCTAAAAGGGAAACAAATAGAACAAGTGACAACTAAATAAAAAAAAATCAGTTGCAGTACACTAAAAGATACCAAATATTCACACACCAAAGATCAATAGTCCCTGTCCTTAGAGGTCTCTGTTCTACTGACTGTTCTACTGACAGGGAATATCTCTCTTTGTTTTGTGGATATTTGGTATATTTTAGTGTACTGCAACTGTTTTGTTTTTTTTAGGTGTGTCAGTTATCCTATTTTTTGCTCTTTTAGGGACATTGCATGGATTGTTTAGAGTTTACCAAACAATTCTAAGTTTCATCAGGATTGGCTAATACATTTTATGCAAGGTTACTGAAGACTGACCTGTTTTTTTAAGAAAAGCTAAATTTATCTGTACACCCCGCCGTCCCCCTGCCGGGCCCTCGGTTTTTGTCCAGCCCTGCTTCTGTCACCACTAAGGGTTGTTCACGGGCCCTTGAATACTTTTTTTTGGATCCAAAAAATATTCAAAAGCGTGCATAAAAGATCCAACACACACCCATAGTGTGCTCCCCTGTTGGATGCTTTTTGCTGACAAAAAAAACCCATATTTTAAATGGTCCGCTGGTCAAAGGGATAAAAAAATTGACATTCCTTCTTTGAAGGGATCCGAAAGCCCGGTCCAAAAGACCCATGTAAAACAACATCAGCAATCACACTGACGCGATGCATTTTTAATTTGAAACTAATGTAAATCACACTCACATTTTAGAGCGTGTAGGGCTTTTTTTTGGGTCTGAAACTGGATCCAAAACGAATTTAAGAAACGCCTGTAAAACACCCCTAAGCTTCTGTTCATTCCACCCCGCTTTATACCATGCCGTCTGTCCTCTGGGGTATCCCCTGTCCCGGCTCTGTCCTGATTTAGCGGCGCGTTCCCCGGCAGTTACGCTCACCTACCCCTTGTCCCTGGGTTCTGTGCATGCAAATCCCCACTGTTTGAATTTTAAAGTGCTAAATTCCTGTCCAATGATCCTCACCTGCCCTGTTAACAGATTTGCCCCTGCCTCTTCATTGATGCCCTTTTCAAAGACTCGCCCCCTATCCCTGTAGCATTGCTTTTTCCATCCCTGCATTACCTGTGCATTACGGCTGTTCTTGCACTGCCCCCTCGTTTAAGCTATTGTTTTATCCTACCGGTTTTTACCTCCATTAGCTGCCCAACCTGGTCCCTCCCTACACACAACTGCAGTGTCTAGTCACCTCTGCCAGTACCCGGTGTCCTTTGTCCTGCACATCCGCTGTCACCGTGGGTAGCCACGTCGGGCGTAGAGACATGGGGGTTCCCCGTATCGAACCCTTTCCCTTGAGGTGGGCTCCGGTGAAGACGGGGTCCTTAGCTAAATTGGGGGTCTTCCCTTTTTTGCTCGCCCGCGGTGATCACAAAGTACCCCCTTTCCGGGGGGCGTTCAAAACGCTTAGAAAAAGATAACCCAGATAACGCTAACATTTGCCTATTGTTTTAGACGGTGAATTTTAGTTCAAAAATTAAATTAATTTTTTGCTGAACCCAAAACCCCAAAACATTAAATATTGTTTAAAATTTGGCAAAATGCCCATTTTTACAGTTGGATAATTTCTGTTAACCATTTGCAGCTTTATTCACAGCAACAGGTTTGACAAAATATGGCAAAAATTCACTAATGGTGACAAAATGAACAAGAGTGCGCCATTTCTTTTGACTTTGAGCCACAAAGAATGTGAATAAACTGCACTAAAATTTTTAGCGCTAAAACCCTAATGTCCAAAACCCTTTTTTACTGCGCCAAAATTTGGGGGGTTCAAGGGTCATCACACCACATTTATAGAATTAGACAATTTATGATTTTTTGACACCCAAACTAAGAAGAACATTTGAAACCCCAAACCCAAATTAAAGGTGGGCCTGACAATTTGTCGTTTCGCACTAAACTCCCTTATGTATGACCTAAAAGAACAGGGTCATACATGCCCAATAAATAAGATGGGGGGGAGGGAAATAAACCCCTGTTGAGTATCCAAAAACAGAAAAAAGAAATCCTCATGATTATTCCCTTTATAAACTAAAAAAAAACTATTCAAGTGTGTACTCATGTATATATTTTAAAACCTTTTGGGTTCAAAAAGAAGCACAGTTTTACTTTGACTATTTTGGTTGGCTTTATCCAAGAACAAAACCCCTATATCAACACCTTAAACTCTTTGCCATGTTCCTCAAACCATTCCTGGACAACTTTTACAGTGTGGATAAAAAAAAAAAAACTGCCATTAGGAAATACCATTGCCATGAAGTGGTGTACTTTGTACAATGTTTAGGTAGATTGGTTTTTTAAAATCATCCACAAAGGGGGGATAGCCACGAGGAAACTCTATCGGCCCCCTTTAGGGATAGCAACTGGATTTTTTTGCTCTACCTCCTTGGAAGGCAAACAAAAAAAGGCAAAAAACAAGAGACAGAGTATGATGCAACTACAGTATTCGTAGGGGGGGTCCAATTTAAAATCTATTTTGGGATTGGGACTCCAGTCCCCACACTGGGATCCACATGCAAACCGGGTCTTTTGGGTTTCCCATCAGAACACTGCTCAGATGCCTCAGCCAGCGTGCCCTCTGCAATATTGCATCCTGGTACCATGTGTCCTTCAGGTAAGTGAAGAAAAGGTAAGTCATCAGACAAGACCTCATTCTTCTATTGCACCACGGGCTATTTTTGGTTTAAGTAGATGATTTGGGTGCTAGAAAAGAGGTCAACTTCACTCTGGTGGTCTCCCCTACATAGCCACCTGTGCACAAAAGTGCCTTGTTTTTGACCCCCTCTTATAACAGCCTGTTTTAGCAATTTAAGCAACAGTAGATTTCATATGGGATGAAAGCAGCAGGGCTAGCCTTCACTCACAGCAACCAATGACCTTTGGGGGCCATCCTCTCGATTCACCCGAACCTTTGTGGGCCACTTTAACATTCCTTTTCCTACTGGTATTGAAGAGTAAATGTCCCCCAAAGGGGGGGGACCGAGAAACCATTTCTATAAGGGGGGCCTTCTGGGTCTACCAGCGGAAACAAGAACCCTAAAGGTCTGAATTTACAAATACCTTGCTTTTAAAAATTTTGTTTTTTTAAAGATATATCCCTTGGGTTAAATCGTATCCTATTCATAAAGTTATGTACTTAAATATTTTTACTAAGGAATACTATTTTGGGAAAAAGTTCGTTGGTTTTAATATATAGGTGGGTTTGGGGGGAAAACTTCGTACCTGTGACCCATTCCCCCCCCTCCATCTATTTACATTTAAAAATAAACCACCGAATCTACTTACCGTAACAAGGGGGGATCTGTAACGCCCGAAAAGGTTGGCCTCACCGCCGCACCCTGTTTCATGTTGGTTTGCAATAAAAAAACCTGTTTTTAACCGCACCGCTGGGTCCATTCCCTTATATTTTGGGAAGCGTTTTTTTTGGCCTCGGTGCGGCCCCGGATCCGGACGGGGGGGGTTTTACTCACTGGGAAACATTCAAGCAAACAAAGGGGAAAAGTGGTGACACTTTTCCGCTTTAGTTCTTTTTTTTGCTACTCCCGCATACCAGACACAAATTGATCTGCGTTTGCTTTCCCTCTGGCCTGTATATTCAATCCATCTCTACCCTATAATTTTACCTTTCAAGGGGCCCCGGACCATTTTCTTGCCCATTGCGTGATTTCAAAATATTAATTCAAAAAAATTTACCGTTTCCCCCCCCTTTGAAGGGGGACATTTTCTTGTAAAGGAACTTTTTAAAACATGTTTGGGTGTGGATTTAAATTGAAATTTTGGGACAAATACAATGGGGGGCCGCCTTTAAAACCTCTCGACGGGTCAGACTTTTGCATATGGTTAAAAAGCCAAAACTTGCAGCGGGGTCAAAAAAAAAAAAAGTTAAGGGTTGTTCACTGGCGTTTTTTTGGGTACGATTTTCAATCCCGTTGAATCCGAAAAAACGCATCCAAAAACGTAGCGCATCGATCCAACAAAGTATCCCAAAACTGCGCTGCCCGGGTTTTTTCATTTTGGGTTACAGATGCACTTATAATTTATTAAGGGTCCTGCGTTCTTTTGCCCCCCAAATAGCAATGAGACACTCGCGATCACTGTGTAAAAGCTGATATTATTTTACATTGCGAGCAGTTTTAAAAACCACTGCTCATTGTTAGATGCGTGTTTGGTCAAAACCGTCAGAAAAACTGGGTGAAAACACGTGCCATGGGGACAAAGCCTAACGGTAAAATCAAATGGCATAGATTTGTTGCAGATTTTTGCAACATCTGTGACAATTTGCAATACAAAATCTGCAACAATTTACAACACAATGCATGAGGATAAGGTTACCCAAAATCCTGCAGAATTAAAAAATACTGTAAAAAAAAATTGCATATTTAACACTGGATTTGCACTGATTTTCCCAGCCGATTTCACCCTGCGGAATGCACAAGGTAAATTCTATGGCACATAGAGGAACAAAAAACCACCCCAAAACTGCGCTATGAAGCAAAACCCTTTTTGCAATGTTTTGTGCTGAATCGGTGTCTTAACCTTATAGGCCCCTTGGGGAGTCCCACTCCTAAAACCCCAAAGTCCAACACTCCACCCTCCCCCAATCACTCACTGTTTTTAATCCCAAACCCGGCATCTTCAGCTCCTCATGCCGATGGATGAGGGGAAGAGCGGGGGAGGGCTGTAGTCAAAACTGAGAGGGGTCGCTGCAGTTGGTCCCCTGCTTTTTCTTCTCTCCATGGTCCCCGAATCGCTGGAGGGGTAAAGCCAGGGGGACACAGAATAGAAAAGGGGCCGCATCGGCATCGCTGTAGCCGGCCTCTGCTCCGAAAGCCACGTCGCTCTGTTGCTCTATAAAGTGCAGGACAACAGGGCGGACCGGGCAAACGACATCCTGCTTTCTTTACTGCAACGGGCAGGGGAGGACGCTGGGAGGGGCCCCTTTCTTGGGGCCCCCGGGCAACCGCCTACCCTGCCCATTGGAAGAGACGGCTCTGCTGAGAATCAGTCATAAAATTTGGCAAAATTTGGTGTATTTTGGTATAGCTCCTTTAACCCCTTCCCTGAAGGGGATTTAAAAACAGATACCCCGAATTATTTATTTTTCATTTTTTAAAAAACAAAACCTTGATCATATCCAATAAAAAAATTATCCTTTTCTAATACTTTGTTCCACTGGGGAAGCTGCCAGTTACCAGTGGGAAACCGTGGTTGTTTTTTTTTCCCCACATGAGGGATTTGTTTTTTTATGTACAAGTTGTCTGGACTTTCAAACAGGAACCAGACAAGTCACTGCAGTTTTAGTTGTTTTTATTGGAAAGGTTTTTTTGTTTTTCATTATAATAAGGCTGTGTTCCCACGGCAAAGACAAAACACGACTGGTATTTTGTCTTTTTTTGGCACGTAGGGGGACGGCTGTTGTCTGCGGATTCAAGCCATCCCCCTCGCACCCACATGTTCATGTTCTGCCCTAGAACCGGGTGGAAGAATGAACATGTTCTACGTTTTTAGGAACGCCGGTGGTGTCTGGCGGAAAATCCGTGCAGTGGGGACTGCGGAACGGATTTTCTATTTAAATCAATGTAAAAGGTTGACAGTCGGTTTACAGACAGTTTTTAAAACCAACTGAAAACCTGTGCCGTGGGGACAAGCCCTAAAGATTTCCCTTAGATGTTACCTGCAGCAAAACAATTCCTGCCCCTGTGAAGTACTGGACAGATGGAGAATTAATGAATCGATTATTACCCCTATAAAAAGATAGGGACTGCAGCGTGTTAGATGTTTTTGGTTTGTCCTTCCTGGAGACAGAAGTGTGATCTGTGTCAGATTTGTGCTGAAGCCTCTTTGAGCTTACACAACCACTGTACATTGAATACAAGAATTCCGAAAGGCCGGCCTTTGGCAGTCTGTGTTGAATTCTAGGGTTTAAGAGACCCTCCCAATGGGGTTGCTTCTTGTTAAAGCACCATTGTTTTGCTGCTGGTAGGGAAGCATTGATTATTCAACGTTAATCTGCTTTTGCTTAGTCCTAACAATGACACAGGTTCCCTACTATTAGTAATATTTTATCATTTAGATGGCGCTTTATAGGGGTAATAACAGATTAATTAATTCTCATTAAAAGTTACATCTGTTCTACTAGTTCACAGGGGTCAGATTATCCCCCACCCATTGTTGTGCTGCTGATAGGACTAAGGACTAAACTAAACAGATTAATATTGAATAATTACGGGTATTATAATTAGATGTGCAGCGAATTGTTTCATATGCTTCTTTTCTTGTTAGGCCTTGTTATACGCAGCGAAATGCGTGCCGCAATTATGGTAATTATGCATTTGCCCCCCTGCGCGTACAATAAAATCGTATTGTACGCGCGGGGAGATAAGTGACATGTCAGTTGTTTGCGGCGATTACGCGCCGCGAACAATGCATGTCTATGGGGCTGGCGACCCACCCCCGTGCTTCGGGAGTATGCAGTGATCAGCGCGACTCCCAAAACACATGGCGTATTGTGCCGCGTACTGTATGCGCCGCAATTACGCCATGTGAACATGGCCTTAGTTTCAGTTACTATTTTGATTTTCTTATAGTTGGTGCCCAATTATATTCTATCTGAATTAAATCCTTTCCTGCCACAGTGATTTGTGTAAATCATGTTGTCTTATTTCTCTTCCCCACCTTTCAAAAGCCGCACCTTTTTTTTCTTTTTTAATGGCCTGTTTTTTGTGGGACAAGATGTACTTTCTAATGGTAACATTTATTGTACTGAGAAAACTAAGGCTATGTTCACACGGCTTAACTGTGGGATGTAATTACGCCCTGCAGTTACGCCGTGTGGCCGTGGCGGGAGCGGGGGGCCGGCACTTCGCCGGCCCATAGACAATCATTGCTAGCGGCGCGTATACGCCGCTAGAAAGTGACCTGTCAATTATCTCCCCCCTCGGCGTATTCGCCGAGCAGGGAGAGGAGACGTAATCCATAGTTCTCTATGAGAGCTGTGGATTACCGTAATGAATGGGCCGTTTTCAGCCCGTAATTTGCGCACTTCGGTGCGTAATTACGGACCGAAATACGGCCCATTTTAAGCCGTGTGAACATAGCCTAAGAAAAATTGCTTGTTTGTGTAGCGTGGAAAAAAAAAACTGAATTGCATCATTTTTGTGGTGGTTTCATTTTTTTGGCATTCACTGTGTGGTACAAAATGACATGCTTTTTGCATTCTGCTGGTTGATGCTATTCTGGTGACCCAAAATTTTCAGCGTTTAAGTTATGTTATAGTACTTTTAAAACATAAAACTTTGATTTTTAAAATATGTGTTGCAGCACCATTTTCTGCAACCAATAATGTTTTTGTTATTCTGTCTATGGTCCTGAAAGGGAGCATGTTTTTTGTGAAATGAACTGTACTTTTATTGCATAAAACTTTGGGGTGAATGCGACTTTTTGATGACTTACAATGGGGAACACTCATATGTTTGGGGCGCTGATTCTGAAAATGACACATGTTTTCTCCAATTAGCTCTAGTTTTGGAGATCCGGCATTGCCACCTTAATAAATATCAGGGGCGTAACTAACGGGGTAGCAGTTGCTACGGGGCCCCTGCGCTTAGGGGGGCCCCGGGACAGCTGCTACTGCGTCCGCTACCCCGGTAATGCCGCTCCTGGGCCCGCCGGCAGTGAACTTAACAGTTCACTGCGGTGGGCGGGGAGCTGCGGGCCTTGCGCATACTCCTCTGAACGCCCGGGCCCCCCGGCCCGAGCGTTCAGAGGCAGCGCTGCTCGGTAGTAGCAGGACGGGAGCGCCGATCGCTCCGCTATGTTACTTCCCCCTGCCGGCCCGCTGTGGTCACGTGGGCGCGCGCGGTGACGTCACATCACCGCGCCGCCCGCGCTGAGCGCAGAGCCTGCAGGGTGAGCAGCAGAGCGGAGCGAGCGCCGCATCGGGGGAGCGTGGACCGAGGTAAGTTGTTTCTTATTTTACCTACCCCATATGCCTGCCTATACCCCCCATATGCCTGCCTATCCCCCCCCATATGCCTGCCTATACCCCCCACATATGCCTGCCTATACCCCCACATATGCCTGCCTATACCCCCCATATGCCTGCCTATAGCCCCCTCATATGCCTGGCCTATACGCCCCCATATGCCTGCCTATAGCTCCCCATATGGCCTGCCTATAGCCCCCATATGCCGGCCGATACAGCCCCCATATGCCTGCCTATACAGCCCCCCATATGCCTGCCTATACAGCCCCCCATATGCCTGCCTATAGCCCCCATATGCCTGCCTATAGCCCCCATATGACTGCCGATAGCCCCCTATATGCCAGCCTGCCTATACAGCCCCCTATATGCCTGCCTGCCTGCCTATACAGCCCTCTAATAGCCTGCCTGCCTGCCTATACAGCCCCCTATAATGCCTGCCTGCCTGCCTAAACAGCCCCCTATATGCCTGCCTGCCTGCATATACAGCCCCCTATATGCCTGCCTGCCTATACAGCCCCCTATCTGCCTGCCTGCCTGCCTATACAGCCCCCTATCTGCCTGCCTGCCTGCCTGCCTATACAGCCCCCCTATATGCCTGCCTGCCTGTACAGCCCCCATATGCCTGCCTGTACAGCCCCCATATGCCTGCCGTATACCCCCACAAGCCTGCCTGTATACCCCCACAAGCCTGCCGGTCTACTTATATGGGGCCCCTTTAGCTACCTAAACCCTACCTATATGGCCCCTATAGCCCACCTAACCCCTGTCTACCTGTATGGCTCCCTATAGCTACCTAAACCCTGCCTGCCTATATGGGCACTCTATTGGCTACCTAAACCTTGCCTATTTGGGGCCCCATATATCCTATCTAAGCCCTGCCTGCCTAAATGGACCCCATATAGCCAGGGGGGCAGGTGCTGGAAAAGTCAGGATTCTAAGATATTTGTGTCTAAATCTGCAGGGACAAGTGGTCGGGAGATGTCATCAAGATGGTCTGGACCGGATGCAGAACAAAAGAGAAAGTCAACGACTGTCAGAGAAACGTCAAATGTGAGTCACAAGATGTAACTGCACTGTAATCACTTATGTCTGCAGAGCCTGTGTGCACTGGTGTCAACCACTATATGGTCACTGTATGGTGGTTACATACAGTCTGCAGAGCCTGTGTACACTAGGATATACCACTTTATGGTCACTATATTATTATATATTATTATTATTAGACAGTATTGGTCTTTGTGTACTGATCAGTAATAGTGTAGGGTTATTATTCAGTCACTATGTGGTGGTAATTTGTGGTCGTGTTCTGGCGGTATAATCAGGTCCTTATGTAATAGCGTTATTGGTAATGTTGGTTTTGGTATAGTGGATTTGATTGGTAGCAGTATGATGGTGATATGTATGGTGAGGTATTTGCCCCTTGTATTATCTACATTATCTAACAGCATGTCCTGGTACATGGTCGTGGTCCGGGCGGGGGGGGGGCCCCCATCCAAAAGTTTGCTATGGGGCCCTGGCTTCTCTAGTTACGCCCCTGATAAATATATACTGCTGAAAGTAGTGGTCACTCAATATTATACTAAAGAAATGTTGGAAATTCATGTGAAACGGAAAATACATAAATTTTAGAACATTTAAAGAACACATGCAAAGAAAAACATCAATGTGCCTGAGAAAATTCAATTATATTCATCTGCACTACAGTAATCAACATCTCATGAACTAGAGCTTCTAGAACAAAATAGATGGTATTTTCAGACTCAACAGCACTCAAATACCCAGAATAAGGTCAGAATTTCTAAGCAGCCCCAAAAAAAATTTTTGTTCCCCAGTGTTAATATTCCACTGTACGTGATAAATATTGTTATATTTTAGTAAGTCGGACTTTTAAGACAATACCAAATTATGTTAACCTTTTTTATTATTATTATCATTTTTTGGGGGTTGTTCTGAACTTTTAATATTTTTAAAACTTTTTTTTTTTTAAATTGTAGTCCCCCTAGCATGATCATTTGTACTCTGTTTTGCAAAAACGACATATGAATTAGAGGCGTATTTCGAAGTGTGGAGAGTATTCAGCAGCGTATGTGCACCATTATTTCTATGGGCTTATAGTAGTGTAAATGCCTCAAGAATTGACAAGACACTTAAATTTACACCAGTAAAAGAGTCCCAAAATATGAGGCAGAATTATATTGTAGAATGCGCATCATGCGAATGACGGCGCTTATTGTAGAATGAACGAGAGCTGCATAGACCATTGTTAGAAGTGTATTTGGGACACATTTCGCACAAAATATGCCCCAAAACCATCGTAAATTTATCCTTACACTATGCACTATACCCTACACTATGCCATCAACATGGCGGCCATCTTGAGTGCTGTAATCTTGGATTCTTCAAAGGTTAGGCATCTGACCCCTCTAACTGTTAGAGAATTTTATCAGAAAAGCAATGGTGTGCTTTGTATTAACACATTCACTTTCATGTTAAACACAGTGATTTTTTTTCCGTGAATGGCAGTTATCCCATACAAAACATATTAAAATTATGCTCATTTCGGATGAACGTGTCATCACATGGTGTCAACTGCCTCATGTAAAACTAATACCAAGAAAAAAAGCATGATGTGGGCATATTTGAAGATTTACATGTCTAAAGATCACTAAATTGCTTTTGGATCCAGTGTAAAATAGTTTTTTGTGCACTTTAGGTAGCTATGTCCTGCTGAGATGCACCTTTAAGCTCTGGAACACATATAACAATGACAACAAAACTCCCTGGGATCAGTGCAGGGATTAACTTCTTAATGAACCGGTCTAAAAAGGCCTTAATAACCAATTTAAATTTACTCAGTAAATTTGGTTAAATTTTCCCCTTTTTCCTCTGTGTCTTAGGAGACACAACTTTTATTTTTATTTTTTCAGTCACGTGGCTGTATGTGGTCTTGTTTTATCCAGCTGCAATTGTATTTTTTGGCCCACTTTGGGATTTCATATGAATATTATACTTTTTTCTTAATATTTGCAGCTTTTTTATTTTATTATTTTTTTAGTTCCATTAAAAGATTACTATTATACAATTTTATATTACCTTTATAACATCCTAGCACACTATTGTTTCACATTATATTCTTGTCACTATGACGTAGGCTGCTGTTATGTTATGTTCACTATCCGCATTGAGTGCTATGATAACCAGACGCATTCCCCGGCGCTTCTTTCGGGCACTTATGTGCCAGGGAATACTAGACTGAATAGGAGACCGGGGTTTAGCGCTATTAAAAGTATGTTGTGGTTTGCGTGCACTTTCAACAGCAGGCGTATTTTGCCTCCCACAGGTATGCGACGCAATACGGTGTGTGAACTCAGCCTTAGGGTGCCCTAACAGCAGGCATACTAATCAGACAACCTTCAGATCTTTTCTAGGTTTGAAAGTAAAGGCTTTAGTACTCATCTTTGGGCCGTGTTCACACGGCTTATTCACGGCGGATTTGTGCGCCGGATTGAGCGCACACAAACCCCGTGAATAAGGGGCGGGACGGGGGCGGGGCCGGAGCGCGGCGGGGGCGCCGCTCCTGGCCCCATAGACAATGCATTGTTTACGGGCGCGTCCCGCGCCGTAAATAATGTGCATGTCACTTTCTCCCCCGCCCGACGGATTTGCCGAGCGGGGAGGAGCGACGGATTCCACTGTTCTCTATGAGAGCATGGATTACCGTAATTGACTCCGACGGATTGGCGCCGATATTGAAGCGCAAATCCGCCGCGGAATACGGCGCCAATCCGTCGGCAAATAAGCCGTGTGAACGGGCCTTGCAGTGCCCACGAAGTTCAGAATTGGCCACTTGCACACCCAACCACTGCTGATTGACGGTTTCTCTTTATTAGGTTAAATCCCCATGGGATAATTTTGCTGAACATTTTAGTTTCAATTATGTTGTGGATTTTACTGTAGATTTTTCTACATTGACTTCAATGGGAGAAGGCAAAATCTGCAGATAAACCTTTCCTTCACATTTCTCCTTCACAATCTGCAGCACTATCTTTGTAGTGTGCATTCACACTTAGGATATGTTCACAAGGATTTGGATTCAGCACTGATTCTGCCTCAGAATCAGTGTCCAAGCAATAGTTTGCTATAGAAAATCAGCATTGTTCACATGAATTACAATAAAACTCGTTTGAAATGTTCTGACGAGGATTGGACACCGATTCAGCATTGAAATTTTCAGTGCTGGAATCAGCCATGTGAATGTACACTTAAGGTATGTTCAATTCTATAAACTGAAAGATTTGGAGAGATGGAGTGATCTAAGCATATCTACTGTTGCTCAAATCCAAGGAGATTCCTCAATAAAAATCTGCATGTGCAGCCTGATGACGTCATGCCGCCTGTGAAGGAAGAAAACAGAGAACAGCGGGAGCTTCAGGGAGCGCGGGAAAGGTGAGTACTGTTAGTTTTTTATTTTTAAATTAGATATCTGTACCTGCTGGGGGACCTATGCAGTGAAGGAAATAATTATTATCCCTGATTTTGTAAGTTTGCCCACTGACAAAGACATGAACAGTCTAGAATTTTAAAGGTAGGTTAAATTTTACATTTAACACCTGGTGGGGTATCCTTGATCATGACGAAGGTGAGAGTTCAGCCTAAAACTACAAGTACTACGGGGTTAGAGGAATCCTCATTAATGTAGCTATATATTGATATTTAGGTTTTGCCAGATAGAATTATGGCGTCTGGTTTCCTTAATTCTTTAGTGCGCATGCACCACACACTTCTCTGCTGTTTAGCTAAGTTGTAAGCGTAGTCTCGCGATAATTGCTCCCCGGACATGCGCAGTGATAGGTGAGGAACGCCGAGCTCTGTCTTCGGGCGGTTATTACACTTTTTACTAAGGTAGTATATTTTATGGCTAACTTGTTATATTCACATATTTGCATTATATGTTATATTTTATGACACTTAGCATTTTTTTCACTTTGCACTGTCGTAATTAGCAACCCTTGATTGATTGTACACATGTGGATTTACTTATGTAATTAAGTCACTTGTATTTAAATGATGTGTGGACACTATACTTTTGCTTGAGAAAGGCTCAGTATGAGCTGAAACGTAGCACAGTTTAGATGATATAAACCGCTTGAAGTGAGGTGCTGTCTGGAAGTTTATTTGGAGTCATTATTCAGCCCGTGGACGGGGTTGCCTGACTTGCACTCATGTTATACTTACCTGTGCTGCTCATCTTTTTCTATAATGTGCACAAACCTCATCATCAACTACAAAAGACATCTGACTGCTGGGCTTACCAATAAGGGTTTTGCCACCAAGTATTAAGTCTTGTTTGCTGGAAGGATCAAATACTTATTTCTCACTGCAAATTGCAAATACATTTCTACAAGGTGATTTTCTGGATTTTATTTTTGATATTCTATCTCTCAATGTTAAATTTAACCTACCTTTAAAATTATAGACTGTTCATGTCTTTGTCAGTGGGCAAACTTACAAAATCAACAAGGGATCAAATAATTATTTCCTTCACTGTATACCCACTGGGGGACCTATTATCCAACCAATATACTTACTGGGGGACCTATAACCTATTTATATACCTAATGAGGGATTTATAAACTTCCTATATACCTACTGGGGGACCTATAACCTACTTATATACCTGCTGAGGACCTATATATCTGCTGGGGGACCTATAACCTGCCTATATACCTACTGGGGGACATATAACTTACTGCGTTGTGAAGTTGCTAACAGTCGTTTATCCGGTTGTTAAAGGGGTTGTCTCGCTACAAGGATTGCTTTTTATGTAAAAGATCTTGCAATAACAAGTCACTTTGCAATATATGTCCATTAACAGTTTCCTACCTATTGCTAGATATCCCCTCTTGTATGTGCTGCATCAACTCCTCAGGTCGCTAAAAGCTACAGACCTGTTGATCTCTCCTGATGGGCTGCCAACACTGGTTACTATAGCTACAGACCTGGCTTTCTACTGCAGCCTAGTAGAAGCCATTAAACATGCCCCTTAATACAAAATGAAACCAAGACACCGGGACTGGGGTAAGATGAAACACGGTAGTGACACACCCCATTTATGGCCTCCAGTCGATTTATAAGAGCTTAGCACTCGACTCTGGGGCCTACCAGTGAATGACAAGTGGATTGTGGGTATTTATCCTATTACAGAAATTATTGGGCTCCCTACACTGGTCTCTTTAAGTGAAGTCAAGCGGTTTTCTCAACTCATGCTTTTAAATAGAGCATATAAGACTCATTCTTTTGCGTAGGTTTGGTATAAGAACAGACTCCCATTGCCCAAGATGCGACATAGAAGATGCAGGACTACTCCGCATGATCTAGGAATGTCCATCCCTAGGATCATTCTGGAATGAAGTTCTAGCAATTATTTTCAAGCACCAACAGATTTCAGTAACCCAGATCCTAATCACTGTGTTCTAGTCTATCTTAGCGAAGTAGTCTTTGAAATTCCTAAACCTGTTAGTATTACTCATATGTTATACATGGCTAGAAAGCTTATTGCTCCGAGATGGATTCAGTCATCTCCTCTCACTGCTACCGAGTACATAAACAAACTGATCATCATCATTAGGTTGGAAAAGGCTGTTTATTAAAGAACACTCCATAAGTTTGAAAATATATGGGGATCATGGCTTAGTACTCCAGGCCTTCCTTCCTCCATCCTGCTCTTAGACCGGGTTTTGGCTGCTATGCGCCCCTTGTGATTTAATCCTTATATTTGCTCTTTATATACCCCTACTCCATGCTCTCTTACCCTAATTTCCATTTTCTCTGGATTGAAAGCATCACATCACTACCATGTCATGCTAGATATATACAGGTCGTAGGTCAATTTGTCCTACATAGTTATGACTAGGGGGGTTGGGTTATTAAAGACTTTTTTAAGTTTTTGTTTTATCTGGAGACTGACATCGACTTGTGGTCATTATTCTTTTAGTCTCTTTCTGTGGGGGGACCTGCGCACCCCTGCATACCCCCTTCCCTCCCATTTTTTTTTTTTTTTTTCCCTTTTCTTTTTTCCTTACTTTTTCTCCTTTAGGATGTCTTAAGACGTCATGTTTGAGTAGGTTGGACTTTATGAAAAGAGAACTGCATTATTTCTGACATCGTTTTCCTTTCTATTTGGTTCTGGCATTGCTCTGTTGTTGTATTTTGAACATGCTTGAGCCCTGTTATTTTGTCCGGTAATCTGCTTGACATGACATGTTATTTTATGCTAGACAACTGTAGTTCCCCCATTCCTCTGTTTACATTTGTATGTTTACAGATGGTATATATATGTATGTATACACGTATATATATATGTATGTTTAACCTTCCTTACATCCACTCTTTCCCCTACATCTCCCTCCCATCCCTTACCCCTGTCCTGATTTATTTTTGTTCTTCCCCCATGTTGGGGGTATTGTTTGTTTGTGTCTAATATTTTGAAAATGCTAATAAAAATAACGTTAAAAAAAAAAGTTTTTGTTTTATAAAATTTAAAAATATTTTCCTTCTAGGCCTTTCTTCAATCTTTGTGCAATGCTAGTGGCCTTCAATGTAAAGTTTTGATATATCATTGTTAATGTACTTGATTTATACATGTTTTCCTTTGTTACCCATATTACGTATATGATCTGCATTCCCGAGCCCAATCAGAATAAATCCCTGGAGCAAGGACCCTTCTCCAGAATCCTGATCACTATAACTTGGCATATTATTACTAGAAATGCATCCAGACCTTTTTTGAACTGTTAGTGAATTCGCTATGACAAGTTCCTCTGACAGAGAATTCCACAGTCTCACAGCTCCAACAGTAAAGAAACCCATTCAATGTTTATGTAGAAACTTTTGTTCCTCAAGACGTAGAGGATGACCCCTTGTTCTGGATACAGTCCTGGGTATAAATAAATCTTGCGAGAGATCTCTATATTGACCTTTAATATATTTATTATGTCCCCCCGAAGTCGTCTTTTCTCTAAACTAAATAACCCTAATCTTGCTAATCTTTCTGGGTATTGCAGTCCACCCAGTCCTTTTATTATTATTATTTTTGTTGCCCGCCTTTGTGCCCGAAACTGTACACAATATTCCACGTGTGGTCTAACCAGTGATTTGTATAATGGGAGAATAATGTTCTCATCATGTGCCTCTATGCCCCTTTTAATGTACCCCATGATCCTATTTGCCTTGGCAGCTGCTACCTGGCACTGGCTGCTACAATTAAGTTTACTGTCCACCAGGATTTCAAAGTCCTTCTCCATGTCACTTTTTCCCAGCGTTTTCCGGTTTAACATGTAATCATGTAATGGATTTTTCCTCTCCATGTGCATAACCTTGCATTTATCTGTGTTAAACCTCATCTGCCATTTCTCTGCCCAGGCCTGCAACTTATCCAGATTCCTTTGTAATAACACATTATCCTCTATTGTGTGGATTCCTTTACAGAGCTTTGTATCGTCTGCAAAGATCGATATTCTACTATGTAATACCTGTGTAAGATCATTAATGAAAATGTTAAAAATGATAGGGCCCAATACTGACCCTTGTGGTACCCCACTAGTAACAGCAATCCAGTCTGAGTATGTACCGTTAATCACCAAGGATACGCAATATGTTTTAGCAATACGTAAAACGTATTGCATTAAATGCATCCAAAAACATACCACAAAGTGCTTCCTGGACTGCAAAAATGTATCCTTATAGTTTCTATTGGATTTTCAATGCGTAAAACTGATCAAGAATTGACATGTCTATTCTTTGGATGCATCCATTTTACGCAATGCAAAAACATATGTGAAGTATGTATCTTCTGAACGTAGATTTTAAATTGAAATCAATGTAATCACATTTGAACATTGTTAAATACGTTTTGGGGTCCATTTTTTGGTGCGTAAAACAAACCAAAAACGTATTTAGCAAATGCCGAGTGAACATTTTTATGTGGTTTTATTGTGGATCCACGTCCAAAACTATATGGAAATGGGACTTGTTTCTGACTGTAAACTGCAAGAAACAAAACAACCCTAAATCCACATGTAATAACTATGGGAAGTACTCGTTAAAACGGCAGAATCTGTTGGGTAAATTTTACTCCCCGTGTGGACGTACCCATAGGGTTGGTTCACACGGCTTATTCAAGCCGTAATTGCAGGATGGATTTCGCCCGCAATTACGGCTTGAATAAGGGGCGGGGAGGGGGCGCCGCCCGCCAGCCCCATAGACATGCATTCTCAACGGCGTGTATTCCGCTGGGATAATGTGTGTGTCACTTTCTCCCCACCTGGCGGATTCGCCGAGCGGTAAGGAGAGACGGAATCCATAGTTCTCTATGAGAACTGTGGATTACCGTAATGGCTGGGACGGATTCCAGCTGTATTGCAGCGCAATACGGCGCGCAATACGGCTGCAATCTGTCCCAGATATAAGCCGTGTGAACGGCCCCATACAGTTCAGGTTTTGAAGTTTTTTTTTTCTCCAGCCAAACGCTGGAGTAAATAAAAAAAAAAGTAGAGGTATCAGTCTTATCTTATCCACGCGGCAGATTAAAATACCGTCCGGATTCTGATTAAAGACTCTGGCCGGTATTTTGACATCTTGTACGTGGTTTTGGGGGACGGTTCTGTCCGTGGTTTACAGATTCACCGTCCCTGTCAACCACTGACAGGTACATCTTCTGCCCGAAAACCAGGTGGAAGAATGAACATGTTCTGAGTTTTTAGGGATGCCAATTTGTGGGAAAAAAACCCAACCGGCAGAAAATTTCCCTTATGGGGACTGCTGGGACAAATTTTTTTTTTTAAATCAATGTAAAAGCTTGGGCGTCGGTTTACAAATCCCAAACCGCTGTAAAAAAAGAATAAAACCTGTCCGTGGGGGGCAAAACCTTTTTTTTCCCTTTTTGGAAAATCCCCCTATTGACTCAAAAAAACAGTGAATGTGGCTAACGTGCGCCCGATATCCATGGCATATCAAACAGCGAACTGGATTTCTGCTGTAAAAAAAGTCTATAATGGATTTTTATGACGGCAAAATCTGTGGTGTAAACCTGCTGTATGGCCTTCTTCACAAAGATCTAGGTTGTGGTCTTTTTTTTTTTTTTTTAGAAAAGCACTAAAAAAATTTGGGGGGAAAATTTTTTTTGGGATATGCTTTTTGGGCCCTTTTTTTTTGGGGCTTTTTATTTCAATTTTTTGACATTTTGCACGCATTTGCCAGAAATAATTTTTAGTCCCATGGGGGAAAAAAACCCGTTTAAAAAACCATGGCCTAAGAAAGCTTTCAAATTTTAAAAAAAAAAATTTCAATGAACCCCAAAAAAAAAATGTACTAAAAGTTGATTAAAAAAAATAAGCAAAAAAAACTTTTTTGAACGTGTGTTTCATGTTTCTTATTAAAGGATTTTATTGTTTTAACTGTTGCCTGCTCTTCGCTAATTCTCTGAATTGAATTTGAAATCCTGAGGCGGGGTTTTTTCTTAAGAGGGGGTTTCTCCTGCCAGGAGGCGTTTTCCCCTCAAAATGATGACCTTGACCCTCCCCTCATTTGGGGGGAGGAAATAGAAGCAAAGGGGTGTCCCCCAGGGGAACATTAAACAGGGCCCCCTGCATCTGCTCATGTGTTGCAGAGCTTTCCCGGCTGACTCCCACAACTCCTTTCTGTGGGTATATGCATTAAAAACACACAGCCTGAACTGATGGGACTTTTGGGAAAATTTCACTGCCCCCCTTTCCCCCCTTTTTTTACCAGGCAACAATTTTGGGGGATATGGAGCAATGCCACTTTCCCTCCCCCCCTCCTCTCCCCTGTTTTAAAAGGGCCCGGAAAACTAATAATACGTGTTTTATTTAGGGGTTTTGTGACTTCAACAGCCAGTATTGCCCAGATCATTAAACCCCAGAATTTGGGGATAGTATACAGCCAAAGAAACCCTTTTTTTCACTATCCCATTTTTAAAAGCCCCCAAGGGCAGAAAACACAGAGTTGGGGGGGTGGCCAGGGATTTTTCCTGTCTGGGGGTTGTATCCCAACAGGCTAATAAATGGGCCCGCCAAAACACAAATGTAGGGGGGGATGTCTAGGGGGGGGGGATCCCACCAGGGGCCAGGTTTCCGGGCCAGCCCGAAAAGAATTTTTGATTTTACAGAAAAGCTTTAAAATTGCTAAACCAAGTGGGCTGAGGTAATGCAAACCAAATTTCAAAAATGCTAATTTTTTTCTGTCCCTATAATCTGAGACATGATCCTTTTTAGCGATAAAAACCCCCTTTTAAATTTCGCTAACATCTAATCTCTCTTTTTTTGAAAAAAAAAGGGAGAAATTTTTTTTTTTTTTAAAAAAATTTGGGAAGATTTATCAATAGGGGTCCTTTTTTTTAGGGCAGTTTAAAGTTAAATTTTAAAAAGTCTTTTTTAAAGGCCCCATTTAAACCACCTGGGTTATAAATTGGGGCCGGGAAAAACTGTCTAGTCTAAGTTTTGCCACAAAAAAATTAGTTTGGGGTTACTTTTCGCCAGAAAAACCGGGGACAAAATTCTGTTGCCTTTTTTTTTAAAATTTTAAAAACCACCCCCCTTTTCAGAAAACCAAAACCCCCTTTTTACAAAAACCACGCCCTTTTGTCGGACAAGGCGCAGAACTTTTGAAACTGTCTTTTAAAAAACATAATTTAAAGTGGTGAAAAAAACGGTTTTTTTGGGGGAAATTTTAGCCGGGGAATTTTTGTGCAACCTACCTTGATAAATCTGCCCCATGTGTGAAAAAACTCCTAGGGTATGTTTACAGGATGAATTGTAACAAGGAATTCCACATTGTGTTCCTCATTAGATCTTTGTGTTTTATCTGATGGCCATTCATTTGATGGTAGATTATCACTGTAGTTCACACAGCTAACTACAGCACAGATTTTGCACACTGTAAATGAAAAGTTCACGTTTACTCTTTTGAGCGGATCCTTGTAAGATCCTGCTTTGGCAAGAATGACGCGAGCTAACCCCTTTCATATGGAGCACACCTGTGTCCAAATTAAAGGCGAATACCGTCTTTTTGAAGTAAAAATTCTCAGCAGAGATCCAAGGTGTCGCCTCGAATTTCTGCAGAGGAAAACACGTTGGATTTTTCTGATTGGAAAAGTCCATGTCAACATATCAGTAGGATATAATGAAGTGGGCTGGTAGTGTGTGGCACAGTAAACCACACTGTAAACCTCTCATGTTTGATGTAAAGATTAGTGCTGCATGTAGTGCTATTATTCCTGCCAAAATAGCAGGAGCCTGGACAGCGCACATTATAAACCAGTAGGGGCTGTTAGGGGTCAGTGACAACCACTGTATGATGGATTAGCCAATGTGTCCGGACTCATATTTATAAAAATTTTGCCGGGTATGCATGTAAAACCCTCAAACATTCACACGCTGCAGTAAAATTCTGCACTTTTTTTTTAACCGAAGTCAAAAGCTGCAGAAAAATCGACAATTGTGAATTTTGCTGTGGAACACTGCAGATCGTCAGCAAAATCCACACTGCGGATTTTAGGGTATGACTACACAGTGTTGTTGTAACACGGCTGATAACTGCTGTGGCACTGGGGATTTTCTATTAGTCTTAGGCCATGTTCACACGGCTTATTTGGGCACACATTTCAGCCCATAATTCACAGCGTACTGTGCGAATTACGGGCTGAAATACGTCCCAGTCATTACGGTAATCCACAGTTCTCATAGAGAACTATGGATTACGTCTCCTCTCCCCACTCGGCGAATCCGCCGTGGGGGGAGATAAGTGAAAATTTTCATTTACTAGCGGCGTTACACGCGCCGTAGCAAAAATAGTCTATGGGCCGGCGAGTTGCCGGACCCCCGCTCCCGCCCACACGGCGTAATTGCGCCCCGCAATTAAGCCGTGAGAACATGGCCTAAGGGTATGTTCACTCGGTGTGTTGGATTCGATTTTGGATCCGTTTTCAGATACGGGTTTGCATTCGTGTTTCGGAGCCTAAATGGACCCAAACCCGCATCTAACAATGTGCAGTGTGATTTACATTGCTTTCATTGTAAAACATGGATCGGCGTTCAGAAAAGTGATTGCCGATGTGTATTTACATGCGTTTTTCTGATCCGTTCAAAGAATTGTCATGTCAACTCTTGATCCATCTGACACAGCAGACGCCCTATTTAAAAATATAGGGTGTTTTTTCTCTGCACGCCACACACACCTGGTGTATGCAATTTGAAGGCCTTTTGGAATCGTTTTTTCGGTCCAAAAGGATTTTACCGGCTGGAACATGTAAGGCTTCGGACCATTTTCCATAGCAAAACATGTACATTATAACATATATGTTAAACGTATTCCAAACGTGCACTGTTTTGAGCAGATGTTTGACATCGGGTTTTATTCTCTATTTTTTTTTTAACTAGCTTTCTATGCGCTGTCACCCCGTTTTTTTTTGCAATTTGTTTGGAAACTTTGGTTATATTTTAAAGTCGGAACAAACTATAAGTTTGCAACATGGGCACAAACATTAGGATACGTTTTCCAATGACATACATTAAAAAAAAAAAAAAAATACTGTAACATATACGTGTTTCTTCAACTTGAAAAAGGGCGATGCCCTGCGTCCTACACCTGTTAAAATTAAATGTATATTTGACAGAAAGTGTAAAAATGGACAATAGCTGAATGCATGTACCATATGCGTTCACCTATTTGAGTCAATGAACACGCTAACGTATTCAGTTTTACCTGCGTCAGAACGGATCCCAAAAAAATCATGTGCAAAAAAGCCTTTGACCATCCTCAAAATGTTATGTTATAAATATACATTAAACTAAAAAAGAAAAGCCGGTTTTAGTAGACATTGTTTTTTGTTTTTTTTTTTTTTTTTAACTAGCTTGTCTATTGGCTGTCACTCATTTTTCCCTGCAATTTGATTGGGTAGGTTTGTCTATATTTATATGTTATTTTTCCCGACAGGCGGGGGGCAGAGTGTGCCAGTGTTGTTTTGGACACTTGAAAAAGCTGGGCAGACCCCCCTGGGCTAATAGTATGGGTGTCACTAATAGGTTGTAAGCCAGAATTGTGTACCACAAGTATCTATATTTATGACACACTATTGTAACGCCTAATTATAAGCAAATGAAGAACAAGCAACCACCTCCCTCATGCCCTGAGGAAGTATGAGTGATAGTTTTATTGGTAACTTTGCATTTGTGCAATCTCCCCATGCATTATACTGCGGCTTTTCTGCATGCTGGTGTGAATAGGTGTTAAGTTGGTGTACAGTTTTTCATCTTGCTCTAGCAATTAGCTGCACATGTGATCTTTTTCCCAGTTAGCATAAATGGCAAAGTTGCTAGCTACTGGGTTCATGTTTGTTCAGCCATTGAGCTGTGAACAAGCCCCAAAGAATTGGAGTGTTTTTTTCCTTTTGAAAGCACCCTACAGCTGCCTGCCTTCTGTGATGCGATGATTTTTTTCTGATGGAATTCATAGATTGTATGCTGTGGATGTGGCTAGGTCACACCATGTTGATCATGTCCATTTAGCCTGTACGGCAGGAAAACTCCTGATGTATACACCAAACATATCCATAGGATTAAGTTGGTCGACGGAGACCAAAAGTGTGCTCTTTTGGTCTCCGTTTGGCCGCATACGTCTGTATACCACACACGGAGTTTCTATACAGCAGCACTAGTTTAAAAAATGTATATATTAAACGTATACATTTTTAAAACAGGCCCCTATGGGTGATGGATACCACTACTTAGCATCCATGTAACACATACGGCTTGGCATGTACGTTAAATGGAAACCAGAAATGTGGTCTGTACCTAGCCCTATGCTACTAATCTGCATTGAGGCCACCTGAGCCAGAATCCAACTGGATCCGCATCAAAGTGACTTGTAGTGTGAACTGCACTTCAATGGAATGCAGATTACACATCGGTTTTATGTCCGACACAGAATGTGCATCACAATCCATATGAAAAACTCTGTGTGAACATAGCTTTAAGGTATGGATTTTTTTTGTTTGATGTTAATAAATGACAGGAAAAGGCTTAGTGCACGTTACATCTGACCATAAAGCAAAATATGTATGTTATAATTTGTACACTAAACGTATGCCAAATGTGCACAGTTTGAGCAGACATTTGACATCCCCTCTTTATTTTATATTTTTCAACTAGTTTTTCTATTGGCTGTTACACATTTTTCCTTTCAATTTGATTAGGTAAGTTTGTTTAGATTTTTATGATGGATACAAACATTTTTATGTTTGCAACATGGACATAAACACTTGGATACTTCTAACCAGGGCTGTGGAGTCGGAGTCGTCATAAAATGGACCGACTCCGACAATATATAATAAGTTGGTCCAGTTAGTTCGATGCAGTGCAAAGAGCAAGAGGAATTGGCTCCGGCCAGTGCTACTGCTCCCATATCTTCAGCCTTATCACATGAGGAGTGTAATTGATGACATGGAGCAGGCAAAGCGCTGCCCCAGGGGAAAAGATTCCGATCCCATAACAAACAAATTTCAACAAAATTTTTCACCTGTTTTCCAAGAAGTAGAAGAGTTTAACTATTCATCAAAACTGACTGTGGCTGAGGCAATTCCTTTATACCCTGACATTGTTAGGCCATGTTCACGCCGAAGTGCGCCAATTATGGGCCGAAAACGGCCCATTCATTACGGTAATTCACAGTTCTCATAGAGAACTATGGATTACGTCTCCTCTCCCCGCCTGGCGAAGCCGCCGGGCGGGGAGATAATTGACATGTGAATTACTAGCGGCGTATACGCGCCGCTGGCAATTCAAGTCTATGGGCCGGCGAAGTGCCGGCCCCCTGCTCAGTCCCCCGCTCCCGCCCCCGGTCACACGGTGTAATTGTGGGGCGTAATTACGCCCTGCAAATACACCGTGTGAACATGGCCTTAGAGATGTTGCCCCTGTGGTCACCGCTTTGCCCCCAACCCAAGTTAGTGTAGAGAGGCCGTTCTCTAGCCTGGAAATAATGAGATCAGATGTGAGGTCATGTATGCAGGATCTGATAGAGGCAATACTATTTCTCAGAACAAATTTAGAGACTCCACAAATGTTCCTGCAATGTTTTTGCAGATTTACAATTTTTTTGTGTCCTAAAGTCATATCCAATAAATATATTTTACACTGACAAGCAAAAGGGTAACAATGTTTTGAACTTGTGACTTCCAGGCTCCATATCTCACCATCCACTACAGCTTTGTACATGAGGCTACTGTAATTTTATATACAGTCATCTTGCCTATCTTATACAAAAATGTGACTTGCAAGTATTTAGGATCTGCTTAGTTACAGTTTTGCTCCTATAAATCAAAATGTTAATTTTTATTATTTTGTTAGTATTTGGGAAATCTGCCTTTGGTTTTCAATACTGCCTGAATCCTTCGGGGCTCTGGATGAGATTCAAGCAGGTCTTGACCAAAATCTGATCCCAGGTCTCTTCTACACATTCCCAATGTTGGTACAGACAGGACTTGGATACAAATACAGCTTTTTCTTCAACTCCACCCAGAAGTGTTCAAAAGATCAAAACATTGTTACCCTTTTGCTTATCAGTATCTGTTCTACCTAAATAGCTTGATTATTGTATCATAAGGTGATAAACAGCCTGATATTACCATTTTACTACAGTAAAGTTATCACTTAAACATGCGCCGTGTATGAGGGAGTCAGAGTCGCAGGTTTGGGAAATTGAGGAGTCGGAGTCGGGGCTCTGGCTTCCAGACTCCACAGCCCTGTTTCTAACTTTGACGTACACTGTAACATATATACGTTTTTGCTCAACTTGAAAAAGCATAGCGCCCTGCGTCTTCCATTTGCTAAAATGTAACAGATTTTTGATGGATAATATCAAAACGGATACAATGTAAATGTACGTTGCACATCCGTCCACCTATGTGAGTACATGAACATGTTACCGCATACGTTTTTTATCTTGTTACACCACCAGATAATGGATTTGTCATCCATTCAAAATAACGTAGGGTGCAGCGAGCCAAACATGTAACTTTTACAAAAAAAAAAATCATGTCAAAACCATCACTGGTGTATAGTATGCTGGATGGATGACGGACGCGGAGACAGAGGGGATGCACTGTGACTCTACAGGTCAAGTAGTGTTGGACTTGGAAATCGATTCTTGGGGCCCCATTAGTGAAGTCAATTCTTGGGGCACCAGCAATGAAGTCGGTTTTTGGGGGCCCCACCAGTGTCTCTCTCTGAACAGGCACCAAGAGAGGTAAAATGTTGCGTAGGTACCCACCTGTATTGAGGTCTCCTTGCCAGGTGGGCTTATACAGTTTTGTTCAAAAATGTACACTAAAAACCTCAAATTTTCATGTATTCAAAGTAGCAGAAATGCCTTTCCAATAGTTCCTTTGTGCATTTTGATTGCTTTTTAGTGCTAGTAGTGTGCTGCTAATATTGGATTGTGCTTGAAAAAAAAAGTATATGTTACAGTGTATGTTTTTTTTACGATGCATGTCAATGGAAAACAGATCCTAGTGTTTGTGACCATGTTGCAAACGTATGCATTTGTATCAGTCATAAAATATATAAGCAAACCTACCCAATCGGATAGCAGGGAAAAACAGGTGACAACCAATAGGAAAGCTAGTAAAAAAAATAGAAAAAAACGGATGTTAAACACATGCTATAAACATTTACTTTAAACATATGCCAAACACTGTGTACACTGAGCCCACTTCTTGGCACCTGTTAAACATATACACAGCCTGCTCTGTCTCTCTGAGACCCTACCCTGGACATGCCACACAGGGACCATAATGCCCAGGAGCCTGAGGGGCCACATGCAGCTGCCCCTTTAAATAGCCCCTGGCCAGAAGCACACGCTGCCCCATGTGTGCCAGGCAGCAGGGCAGCGCCCGCCGGGCAACCTGTTGTCTCCAGGCCACACCCTCCTAATAAATATGAATTTGCTTGCCCTGAGGAGGCTCCTGTTACTGGCAGCACAAAGGGTCACCCAGCCCTGCTGCCTCCCAGCCCGGCCGCCCTGTAACCTGCGCCCCATCCTCCCCGGCCGTCCACCCAGCTACAGCACATGTCATGATTTATGAATGAACGTCCCTGCAGCATCGGGAAGGGGATCCGCACGGCCGGGGGCGGAGGACGCCGCACTCATCCCCAGTGTGTGCTCAGGGTGTGCATTGGGAGAGAGAGGGCTGGGCTTGTCGCTCCTGCTCCCAGCGCACGACTGCAGCGGCTGCAGAGCGGGGACAGCACCTGAGGAAAGCTGCATGACGGGAGCGAAGGTAAGAGAAGCCGGGGGCTGCAGGGAGCCATATGGCAGCAGGGGGGCGTCACATGACCCGGAGGCTGCAGGCTACCGGGTGCGGCGGCCGCTGGGAGCCTGCGCTGGACGAGCAGCTGCCTCAGGAGTCCGCTCTGCTGGAGCCTGCACTGATGCCCCCTCACTATGGGGGAGTTATTATATCCTAGTGCACTAACCCCTCAGGAGTCCGCTCTGCTGGAGCCTGCACTGATGCCCCCTCACTATGGAGTCCCCTCACTATGGAGGGTCTTATAACCTAATGAGGCGTCTGCTCACTATTAGGGCTGCACTGATGTTACCTCACTATGGGGGATCCTTATATCCTAGTGCACAGCTCTCCACTCTGCTAGAGAGACTCTGCTCCCTAGTGAGGCTGCATTGATGCCTCCTAACTATGGGGAGTCCTATAGGGAATCATTATAACCTAATGGGCTAACACCCCCTGCACTTTGCTTCACTCCATTGATGCCTCCTAACTATAGGGAGTCATTACAACCTAGTGCACTAACACTGCTCCACTATGCTACATTGTCTCTGCTCCCCATTGGGGCTGCATTGATGCCTCCTAACTATGGGGAGTCCTATAGGGAATCATTATAACCTAATGGGCTAACACCCCCTGCACTTTGCTTCACTCCATTGATGCCTCCTAACTATGGGGAGTCATATAGGGAGTCGTTATACTCTAGTGTGCTAACACCTCAGCGCTCTGCTAGAGAGAGTGCTCCCTACTGGGCTGCACTGATGTCCCCTAACTATAGGGAGTCATTACAACCTAGTGCACTAACACTGCTCCACTATGCTACATTGTCTCTGCTCCCCATTGGGGCTGCATTGATGCCTCCTAACTATATATAACTATATAGGGATTCCTTATAACCTAGTGCGCTAACACCTCAGCGCTCTGCTAGAGAACGTCTCTACTCCTTATTGGAACTGCACTGATGCCACCAAACTATGGAGAGTCATATAGTGAGTCATTATAACTTAGCTTGCTAACACCTGTGCACTCTGCTAGGCAAAGTCTGTGCTGATTATTGGGGCTGCACTGATGCCACCAAACTATGGAGTCATATAGTGAGTCATTATAACTTAGCTTGCTAACACCTGTGCACTCTGCTAGGCAAAGTCTGTGCTCATTATTGGGGCTGCACTGATGCTACCTAACTTTGGGGAGTCATTATAACAGTGCACTAACACCTCCGCACTTTATTGCACTCCATTGATGCCACCTAATTATGGGGAGACACATAGGGAGTCATTATAACCTAGTGCGCTAACACCAGCAGTGCTCTGCTAGAGAGAGTCTCTGCTCCTTATTGAAGCACTGCGCTGATGCCACCTAACTGGGGAGTCATATAGGGAGTCATAAAAACCTAGTGGGCTAAAACCTCAACACTCTGCTAGATGACTTCTATACTCCTTGTTGGGGCACTGCACTGATGCAACCTAACTTTGGGGAGTCGTCATAACCTAGTGCGCTAACACCTCTCCACTCTGCTAGGTGAAGTCTCTGCTACTTATTGGGGCTGCACTGATGCCACCCAACTATGCGGAGTCCTATAAGGGGTCATTACAACGTAACAAGCCAACACCTCAGCACTCTACTACATTAAGTCTCTACTCCTTATTGGGGCACCGCACTGATGCCATTCAACCGTATAGGGAGTCATTATGACCTAGGAAGTGAACACCTCAGCATTCTGCTAGATAAAGTCTCTGCCTTTTACTAAATATTGGGGGGTTCTCATTATGACCTGTTGTGCGAACACCTGTACACTCCGCTTGGTATAGTCTCTGCTCTGTTACTACTTATTGGAGCACTGCACTGATGCGACTTAACCATAGGAGTCATTATGACCTGTTGAACTAACACTTAAAGGGGTGTTATCGTTTCATTAAATGGTCTTCAGAATAAGGGGACAGTGAAAACAAGCAACTTTGCAATTGGATGTCATTAGCAAAGCTGCCTTGTTCTCACAGTGTCCCTTATCTTGTGTTTTTATTTACACTGATATCCAGTGTGGGTCTAATCCCTCCTCCTTGCAAGTCACTAGCTGAGAGCTCATTTACATTCTGTACAGCCCCTTGGTCGATTCACAGAGCTGTGTGTCTGACTCAGAGTTAGGGGCCGTAGCATTTTCTGTTTCCACACCTAGCAGAAACAGACTGCAGCAGATTGTACAATGAGAAAACATGACAGTTTTGACCCTGTGCCTAACTCTCCTGCATACACGCAGATCTGTGCAATTCTTAGAAAGCTGTAATACATCTCCAGCTGTGAGAGGAGATCAGTGCTCAGATTAGATTGAATGCAGCCTGTGGTATGTATACAGCTCTTATAAAATAAGACTGATAGGGAGAGACACAGTGATGTGTGGACTCGGAGGGGAGGGGAGTCTCAAGCCAGCAGTTAAGGGGGGATGATGTCATCCAGCTGGGAGGGGAAGAAACACCCCTGCATTCACAGAGTTGAGAAGCTCAGAGCAGTGTGACTCAGCCGAAGTAAGGAAGCGATACATCACCTTTAACTTAGCGCTCTGTAAGGTAAAGGCTCTGCTCTATTACGGTCTATTGTGACTCTGCATTGATGTCCCTTAACCAGGGCTGCCAGAAGTAATTTTAGGGCCCTAAAAGGCCAAAGCCTGTGTATCCCCCACCTGTTACTTATTCCTAACTTGCACCATATCAGTGGGTCCCTTTTAAAAAAAAAAAAAAAAATTTGATCAGGACCCCTAAGTGGAGTACTACCAACACCGTCCTGATGATGCCCTCGCACTTAACCTTAAAGGGGTTGTCTCACTACATTGATTCATATTATCTCAGTCCTGTTTTCTTGGTTTCACTTTGAATTCAGGGGTGTGTTTACTGGCTTCCACTAGGCTGCAGTAGAAGCCAGGTCTGTAGCTATAGCAACCTGAGGAGCTGATGCAGCCCATACAAGAGGGGATATCTAGGAATAGGTAGGACACTGTTATTCTTGCAAAGTGACTTGTTTTTGCAAGATCTTTAACATAAAAAGCATTACTTGTAGTGAGACAACCCCTTTAAGGAGCTGTTGGACTAAAGCTTATTTCAGGGATGGATTTCAGCCGTATTGCGCGCCGTACTGCGCCGCAATATGGCTGGAATCCGTCCCAGCCATTACGGTAATCCACAGTTCTCATAGAGAACCATTCTCCTCGAGGAATTGACATGTTCATTATCCCGGCGGAATACGCGCCGTGGATAATGCAAGTCTATGGGGCCGGGTAGCTGCGCCCCCGCACCGCTCCTTATTCAAGCCGGAATTGCGGGCAGAATCTGTCCCGCAATTATGGATTGAATAAGCCGTGTGAACCAGCCCTGAGGCCAGGTTCACACGGCTTATTTGATGGACGTAATTACGCCCCGCAATTACGCCGTGTGGGCGGGGGGCCGGCACCTTGCCGGCCCATAGACTTGCATTACCAGCGGCTGGCAATTCACGTCACTTATCTCCCCCCTCGGCGTATTCGCAGGGAGAGGAGACGTAATCCATAGTTCTCTATGAGAACTGTGGATTACCGTAATGACTGGGACGGATTCCAGCCGTGATTTGCGCACTCCGGCGCGTAATTAAAGACTGAAATACGTCCAATTTTAAGCCGTGTGAACATGGCCTTATGCTTAACTCCGCACTCTGCCAGTTAAAATTACTCTGTTATTCCTTATTGGAACACTGCATTGATGGCACTTATCCATAAGGATCATATTGGGAGTGATCATGACCTTCTGGGCTATCACTTACCTCCACACACTGCTAGGTGAAGTCTGTGCTTTGTTATTCCTCATTGGAGCACTGTATTGATGCCACTTAAGCATAAGGAGTCATTAGACCTGAACCTCGCTTAACTTTTGTGTCTTTTTATCACCATGATCTTGTTGTTGCATAAAAAACTAGTGCACAGAGAGTGCCACTGGAGCCAGCAACAAATGAAATTACAGCCCTGATTTTCCTAAGGCTGGCAGGAAAATAAGTGATCTGATTGTTTGCTGTGGGCACTTGTTGTTTTGTACAGTGCCAAGTGTCACTTGCAGGGTACCATGCGCCATAGACCCTCTGCCCACTTCCATGAGCTGCAGAGTTCTGAGTTTGTTCACATCACGTTCTTTAGGTTTAGTGTGTAATCTGCTGATGTACATGCTGATCATGTCCATGGCCCTTCAATGCCAGTTTGAGGCCAAAAAACAGTGTCATTCTGCAACCACCCTATATGTTCGTATACTGCAGAGGAAGAAGAGCGGTGGAAAAGCATAGTAGACTGCATTCACCCCAGTCCTGTGAAAAAGTGTGTGTGTGTATGTATGCATGTGTATGTATGCGTATGCATGTGTGTATGTGTGTGTGTGTGTGTATGTATGTATGCATGTGTATGTATGCGTATGCATGTGTGTGTATGTATGTATGCATGTGTATGTTAGTATGTATGCATGTGTGTGTGTATGTGTATATGTATGTGTATATATATATGTAATTATTTTTTGTGGCATGTGGATAGAAGATGCCATCCGCCACATGCACCCATTTAATGGACATGTCATGATAAAGCCCTTTGAACTGATGCCATATTCGCCTATGGGTAATTTATGCCACCGTCGTGTGTGTATAACCTACATTTTCCCAGTATATATGCTAAACCTATGTTAAAAAAAAACTAGGGTGAGACTTTTCCGTGCCTTTTTTTGACATACAAAAGTGGCAAAAATCTGTTTGTTTGTTCTGTTTTTACTGAGCCCTACAGGTGGATATAGAAATGTAACATAGAGCTTATTTCATGTATGTGAGTGATTCTTGGAAACCTTTCCCTGGCCCAAAATGGGCTCTAGCTCTTCTGCGTATGTGTGCTGCGCTTGCGTACTACTTATTTGGCTAAGGCAATTAAGCCCCTTTGCACACAGTGATGGAGCCCTGTACATGTTGGCAAAAGCTCCCAGCACATAAAAAAAAGAATCCATAGGTCTCCAGTCACCTGAGGGAAGCCAGAGTATTGACATTTTCCCGCTTTCCGGTACAGAGAGCCACTGCAATATTGGGTGGTATACCCCTTTATATGGGGCCCCTTGGAAAACATCATTGTTTTCCAATATTGTGGCATAAACTAGATGTATATGTCTGGAACCCTTCCTAACATTTACTTGTAGCTAGTTTTCAGCTGCAATGTGCTCCGATTTTTTTTTTTTTTTTTCCCTGTACTGGGCAAATGATAAAAAAAAAAAAAAAAAATGTATTTTGTGTATCTGAGAAAGTGTTGGCATTTATCATTTCCGTGGAGTCTGTAGACATGTATAGCATTGAGAGCATCTCTCTGAAAAAGAACCTATGGCATCCCCCCCCCTTGCCGCGGGAGTGCACACGTATTAGCGCAAGCTCCCGAAACACATGATGTACTGCGGCACATACAGTAAGCTAAAAGGTATGTTCACACGGCATTTTGGATCCAATTTTGGATCGGTTTATAGATGCGTGTTTGGATCCGTGTTTCGGACCCAAACATGCATCTAACAATGTGCAGTGTGATTTTTTTTTTATTTTTTTTTTTTTTTTATATTGCTTTCAATGTAAAACGCGCATCAGCGTTCAGACGATACATGTTTTACTTGCGTCTTTTGGATCCATTCCAAGAATTGTCATGTCCATTCTTGATCCAAAAGACTCAGCAGACGTCCTATTTAAAACTATAGGGTGCTTTTCTGCTACAGTCAAACGCATCCACGCACCTGTGTGTTGGATGCGATTTTGGATGCTTTTTTTCAGATCCAAAATGGATCCAACACGCTGTGTGAACATTCCCTAAAATTGCGTGCGACTCCGTGAAACAGCTAAGTGCGAAAACCCCTTTAACTCTCTCCTCCTTCATTCACTGCCACATAAGAGGTCATTTATGAGGGCAGTGCAGAGGTGTAGAGTAAGTGCACAGTTATGTTCTAGTCACACCTCCTATGCCTCCCTCTTTTAACGGGGCAATCCTATTGTCCCTTTTTTACTCTTTAAATGTCACTTTATTTTCTTAATACATTTACATACTAATTATATTACTCGCATAAATGTCTGATTTGTAACTGCACATTAGGCTTGTTTGTATATTATTTAAAGGGGTTTTCCATGTCGTGAAAAAAAATGATTATGCTTAAGAGTCCCCATTAAAACAAAGAAACGTATGCTCAACTGCTTCCAGGTACCACACTGGCCCTCCCCTGTCTTCTGTATGCTAATAGTTTTCATAAATGAGGCTAAGCGTAAGACTGTCCTTGTTGCCCATAGCAACCAATCAGAATGCAGCTTTCATTTCTTTTATTGCTCTGGAAAAATGAAAGCTGCGCTGTGATCTTGTTGCCCACGGCAACCAGTCTTAGGGCATGTTCACACGGCGTTTTGGACGAGGTTTTCGGAGCGTTTCCTCACCCAAAACCTCGTCCAAAACGCCCCCAGTTCATTTAATTGATTGCTATGTAAAACCTCGTTGTAGTTCACACAGGACGAGATTTTAACACGCTTCTTTGGAAGCAATGAAAAAGTGTCATGTCAATTCTTGAAGCGCGTTGAAGGCGCGGTTTTGGCGCTTTTTCACCACGGTTTTCGTCGCAGTTTTTGTCCTGGCTATTCATTTGTATGGGTGAAAATCTCGTTGAAAACCTGATCAAAACCTCGTCAAAAACCTCGTCTAAAGAAGCCATGTGAACATGCCCTTACTACTAGACAGTTTTCATAAATGAGGCCCAGCATTTTGCTTCTGAACGGCTATATCACCTGTAGCCGCTGATTGGCTGCAGCAGTCACTTGCGTTCACATACATCACCGTTGGGGGCACTGATTTAAGCCGAGCTGCTCGCCGTATTTGCGCTGCAGTACGGCTGAAAACCATCCCAGTCATTACAGAAATCCACATTTCTCATAGAGAACTATGGATTCCATCTCTCCTCACCTCTCGGCGAATACGCCGGGCGGGGAGAAAGTGACATGCACATTATTTACGGCGTGTACGCGCTGTGAATAATGAATGTCGGCTCCCCCACCCCCCGCTGCACAGCAGCCGGCGTAATTGCGGGGCGAAATCCATCCCTGCAATTACGTCGGCAATCAGCCGTGTGAACTAGCCCTTAGGGGATGTGCACACGGCGTGTTAGATCTGTTTTTGGATCCGAAAATGCATTCAAAAGTGCTGAGTAAATGGCATCCAACAGGCAGGTGCATGTTTGGATGCGTTTTGGTTGCAGCAGAAACGCACCCTATAGTTTTAAATAGGGCGTCTGCTGCGTCAAACGGATCAAGAATTGATATGATAATTCTTTGAATGGATCCAAAAAACGCATGTAAAACTCGTACCGTCTGAACGCCAATGCATGTTTTACATTGAAAGCAATGTAATCACACTGCACATTGTTGGATGCATGTTTGGGTTCGTTTAGGGTCTGAAAAACGCATCCAAAAACTGATCCAACATCGGATCCAACACGCATTAGTAACACTTTTATTTTGTTACTCTCTTACAATATACAGTTCTGTGTCTTTATATTGTGGGATCTGTGTGTGTTACGTTATTAAACCTCGTGGCTTTCTGTTCCTATAAAAAAAAAAAAAACTAGAATGATTCCCTTCTTTAAACATGTTCTTGAAATGGTTTATACAGATTACATTGTGTTATTCTCCCTAGAGGGCGTCACATTCAACGCTAACGGGATGCTGCAGCCAATTGCATGACCTGCTGTTTATACAAATCTCATTGAGGCCTGGAATTGGCTGCAGTATCACAAGATCGGTGAACCGGCAGCTTTGGAAGTGGGTTTCAAAGAGGAGTTTAAAGGGGTTGTCTCCCCAGGCTGTTTCACTGTGCAAAAAGCAGCTTTAGATTCATGCTTCCTGTTTCTTCTTGGTTAGGCTGTGGGTGGTTCTGTAGCAGTGATTTGGATATCCGCTCCGTTTTCACAGATCTTCTAACGTGAGAGCAGGAGATCTTATCTATGAGGTCTGAAGCTCTCTGCTCTAAAGTAAACCCAAGTAATTAGTCAACTTTGTCAGATATAATACAGTCTGTTCTCAAGCTGACGGCAGTTTTGTGTGCTGACCTGTGGTGACCTCTCTCCCTGCTCTCAGATAAGACAAACTGCAGAGAGAGCAGGTCGGTAACCTAGAGAAACCTGTGTGTGCACTCAGAGCAGATAAAATCTCTTATCTCCTCAACAAAGAAAAAAAGGCAAAGCAATATATTTGGAAAAAGACTTCATTTACTGTTGCCAAAGCTGATCTTTGTAGTGAGGCAACCCCTTTAACTTTTATTTCTATTTTCTATGCCCCTTGTTCTTCCTGATCAGCACATACTGTTTTTAATGCACAACCCCTTTAACTGTATTTGTAAGAAACCTTGTGTGGCTTCATGTCAATCTGCAGCACAACCAATTTAGACTGCAACATTTATGTGTGTTGAGCATAGGATTATTGAAGCATTTTGTTTCCAGGAAATATGTTATCCTGGCTTTGAATTGATGGCCTAACCTCCGCATAGATCAGTAGGTATTGACTCCCAACAGCCTTGCTGATCAGCTGATTGAAGGGTCAGTGGTGCCTGTGTGAGCTAGGAATCCTCTTCAATGATTAGGATTTGTACTTGTAAAAGCGCAGTGGTACCTTGTAATGCGATGGTATCCTCAACACTGAAACAGACGTAAATACTTAAAGGGGTTTTGCTACAATCTCATTTCATACCTCCTGCATCCAGCTCTTCAGCTCTGTGTGCTCAGAAGGGGGCGTGTGTGATTTGTTTGAATTGCATATAATGTGACCCGGCAGGATGACATCACCAGGCCTTTCCTCTCTTTAAAGAAAGGTCTGTTTATGTAAAGCATTGTGAGTAGCTGAGAGGTAAAGTTTTTGCCTCCAGGCACAAGGGTCCTAGGTTCAAATCACTGCAGGAACCAAACCTGTGTATTTTTCTCCTCTTAGTAATGCACATACCTCACTGAGGTTTCTTTTTTATTTATTTGCACTGTTTGACTAATTACTAAGGAGCACAGAGGATGGGAGTAGAATGACAGCACCTGGGGTTTGTACACTCAGTAGCTGCCTGAGAGCAGAAGGGATGTCTGAGCATGTTTGACCTGGACTGAGGAGCTCTTATCACTGGTCGTATCCCCTGGAGACAAGCTGTAAACAATGGATCACTAAAGGAGCAGCTAAAACAAAAACGGTCCAGAATTTTTAATAATAATGAATGGTAAAATGTTTATTTCATTTGCAAGCTTCCCGCGTCCATTTTACTTCGTGGCAAAACCCCTTAAAGTTGCTGCAGCACTCCAAGTGCTGTTGCCATTTTCAGCCAGCTAACCATGTGTTGTGCTGGAAGTTGGGCTCCAAGCCATGTAAGGGTATGTTCACACGTCGTTTTGGATCCAAAAATCGCATCCAATAGCGCTGCATTAATCGGATCCAAAACGCATCCAAACACGCAGATGCGTGATTGGATGTGTTTTGGCCGCAGTAGACACGCACCCTATAGTTTTAAATAGGGCTTCTGCTGCGTCTTGGATAAAGAATTGACATAAATTTTTTGAACGGATCCGAAAAATGCGTCCGTGATCACTCGTCTGAACGCCGATGCGTGTTTTACATTGAAAGCAATGTAAATCATACTGCACATGGTTAGATGCCTGTTTGGGTCCATTTAGGATCCGAAACACGAATCCAAACACACATCTATAAACGTATGTAAACATGGACTGAACGCGCCGTGTGAACATACCCTAACATTCACTTATCCCGAGGACAGACCATCAGTTTATTTATATACTGGAAAAACTATACAAATTTCCTTTGCACCTTGTGCTTCGTGTCCTACACGAGCTCTGCATGCTGTCACTGAATGATTACACTTGTTTATGTCCATAGATGGAAAACAGATCTTGTAAACTAAACGGCCTGAAACATTTTATCTACCCTTATACATTGTTTCAAATGATCAGTACAAGGTCAGACTTGTGCTGCTGTATTTAGCTTGTATGGGACTGCCTGGACTGTATCATATAATTGTATCTAGAGGCATAACTTAAAGGGGTTGTCTCACTACAAGGATTGCTTTTTATGTTAAAGATCTTCCAAAAACAAGTCACTTTGCAATATGTGTCCATTAACAGTGTCCTACCTATTCCTAGATATCCCCTCTTGTATGAGCTGCATCAGCTCCTCCGGTCGCTATAGCTACAGACCTGTTAGATCTCTCCTGATAGGCTGCCAGCACTGGTTGCTATAGCTACAGTCCTGGCTCCTACTGCAGTCTAGTGAAAGCCAGTAAACACGACCCTGAATTCAAGGTGAAACTAAGAAAACAGGACTGAGGTACGATGAATCAATGTAGTGAGACAACCCCTTTAACAGGGTTTTGCCACGATCTAATGTTGACATGGGATCCTCCAAAATAGGTATTTAATCACTTTTCTAAATATATGGGATTTAAAAAAAGTGTAGCCTGTGAGAGCTGCAGCCTCGCTTAGATGCCCTTAGTTTCCTGACTGTTTACATTAGCTATGACCAGGAGCTGATATTGTTTGCACTTCTTATCTGATGGCAGGGCACATGAAGGAGCTTTGAAGGGAGGGGTAGAACAAAGCCTGTGTCTGCTGTATAGAGAATCCATTGGTAGTAATGTAATTATCTGAGTAAACATTCAGAAGCTCCCTGCTTAGCCCTCCTCCCTCCCCCCCTGCAGCAGTTCATGAATGCTGCCTGCTTGGATCTGATCTTCTCTCCTGAGCTGGTAAGAGGGAGAACACAAAATCAGTAGAGCTTGTGCACAATATAGTTTATCCTCTGTGATTTAGCCAAACAATGTTTGCTCAACTACAGAGACTGAATATCAGCCTTGGGAGTGTGCATGGGAGGTGGAGCGACAACATCACGGAGGAGGCACTTGTTTTTGTTTGTTTTTTAACACAACGCCCCTTTTTTTTTCAAGGCTCAAGAGGGGAGAATCGGCCTGTTATTTGAGGAAATCAATTCTTGGCAAAACCCCTTTAAATCTTGTGGGCCCCAATGCAGAATTTATAAAAGGGCCCTCATCTAAAATGTGCCATTTATAATACTACAGTTTGATGTGGCAGCTGGGCCTTTGGGCCCCTTCAGGCACCAGGATCCATTAGTGACTGCTACCTCTGCACCTGTATAACTACTCCCAAGATTGCATCTACCTCTTAGGCCATGTTCACATGGCTTAAAATGGGCTGTATTTCAGTCCGTAATTACGTGCCGAAGTGCGCAAATTACGGGCTGAAAAATGGCCCATTCATTACGGTAATCCACAGTTCTCATAGAGAACTATGGATTACGTCTCTTAGTAATCGCATGGGTGATATTGGGCCCGGCGAATACCCACCGCTTGCTGCATGCCCGGTCCGCCACACGGTGTAATTGCGGGACGTAATTACGTCCCGCAGTTAAGCCGTGTGAACCTAGCCTTACCTGTGTTATTAGGTATTCATGTAATCAAGAATTTTTTATCCCTAACAGCAAACCAAAATCTTAGGAGCGATGCTGCAGTTATATGCAATTTAAACAGCACGGCGGCTCACAACCTCATTGCGACTAATGTGAATGGTGGCAATCTCTGTACAACGCTGTGGAATATGCAGAGAGAAAAATAGAAAGGCCTGGATCTTAGTGACATTGGAAGCTCCGTCCGGAGCAAAGGTAGAACTGAACTCGTTTACAACAGACAAAGCCGGCGATTTACGGACCCCACTGACTGTAGTGTAGTCTATTGGGTTTCTGTTGCAGTGGGGGGGTTTCTGTCATTTTATACACATTCTGTGACGGCTGCTCTGAACATACCTGCAGATGTCACCTAGGACTAAGGCTGCGTTCCCACGGCAAAGATCAAATACCGGTCGGATTTTCCCCCCGGTATTTTGTCTTTTTTTTTGTCACGCAGGGGGGCGGCTTTTGTTTGCGGATTCAAGTTCTCCCCCTTCGCACCCACATGTTCATGCTCTGCCCAAAAACCGGGCGAAAGAATGAACACGTTCTAAGTTTTCAGAACGCTGGCGGTGTAAAAAAACGTCCGTCAGAAATTCCGTGCAGTGGGGACTGCTGAAAGTCTATAGGGGAGCGTTGCATGTCGGTTTTCAGATGGTTTCTAAAACCGCAAATCGTCTGAAAAATCGACCAAAATACCATATCCTGGGGAGAAGCCCTAACTCAAATTATATCAGAAGTTGCATCCGTATAAAAAAAAATTACACTTTATTCACTTAAAAAGAAAAACCTTTGGAGATCTTTCTTAGGCTTTATTCACACAAGAACTACAATTTTAAAAATGTTCTGCGTGTAATCCACATGGATTACGCCTGTGAAATTTGTGTCAATAGATGTGGTTTTGAGACGAGTTTTTCAAAAGGTAGACAAGGATTGCATGATTATTTGGGAGGGGATTGGTGTCAGAAATTGATGGAACAGTGCTATTCTGCCTCTCGGTGCACAGGACACCATGTGATTACTGGAGGTCCACCCAGTCCTCCCCACGCTCCCATACGCCATGCTTTCACGATAGCTGTATTTTACTTTTGTGCTGCAACGTACTTAACACTTAAACCACTGCAAGGCCTTTCGGCGGATTTTTGCGGATTCTAAGTACTGAATTCACTTAAATCCGTAACCAGTGCCCCATAGGCCGCAATAGAAAATCTGAGCTGTAGTCTAATTTCTATTGTTAAATTTCCAAACCGCCGGTTTATCATCCATGTTCTATAATCCGCCGTATTCAGTGTCGGACTGGTGTGCCTAAGGCCCATAAGTGGAGTTGACTCTAGGGGCCCACCCTACAGCTATTGTAAATGACTGTACATGCATTCTATAATCTGCCTCTTGTTTTTTGCCTCTCTTTCTCTGCTTTTTGCCTATACTGAGGATGTATATGCAGTTAAAAAAAAACAACTCCAGGTCTGCCATGCTCAGGGGCCCACCGGGGGTTTCCCCTATCACCCTATGGGCCAGTCCGAGCCTGGCCGTATTACCGCAGATTCGAGTGCAGTTTAGTGTATTAGGGCCGGCCAAAAGCAGACCGCAGTTTGTGGCGCAAACCCGAGCCAAAAAGCTGCGGCACAGCGATTGTAAAATACCATATTTCCGACGGCATTTTACAGTTGCGGTGTAGACATAGCCGCACTGACCTTACAGGCACTGATATAAACACTCGCCTCAGAGATTACTTTATCTACATCCATATCCAAATGCTGGTAGCGCTTGGGTGGCATGGCTCCAGGATGCTGCTTCTTCAAATTTTGTTTTAAAACCCACCTACAATAGGTGGACTCAGTCGGGTATTATAGATCACTGACAAAGATTTTTGGTGGAGATCTGTGTCAAAATCTGCATGCAGTATACGTCCGAATGTTTGAAGCCATTTTAGCCTTCCCTTCTGCGCTGAATCCCCCTGAAAAATGAACATGTTAAATTTTTTGTTTTTCTTATTCATCGCTTCTAGATTTTCAAAACCGTATAACAAAGATCAGTGTTGTATGAACTATGACATGAATTTTCCATTGCAATCAATAGCAAGAATTTTCTTTCAGTTTTTTTTTTTTTAATGAGGATTTCAAGGCGTAATCTATGTTGAGTCCGTCTGGAAATCCCTCTTGATAAACACTTGTGTGAATTTATCCTTGGTCAGAACTGTTTGCTTTACACTTAGTTTACGAAATGACTTGATATTCCTGCAATCTGTCCTTCTACCCAAGGTCATATTATGGCTGCTTGCAACCTCTGTTCTACAGGGTTGTAGGTCCACTATGGTGCCCTGTTGTACTTATTTTGTCTGCAGCAGCATTCAAAATCCAACAGAAGACAGAAGTGATTTATCATCGGATTAGTACAATTTGTGAGAATAGCAGCATGTGGACCTTGTATTATCTATAATTCTCTGGATATTGGTCTGAATATTATTCACTTTCTTCTAGCCACGCTGCCAGGCAGAATTTTACAAGCTTGCCTAATACTTTAGAAAAAGTTTATTGTGGGTAGTTATTTAAAGGGGTTATCTCCAGGGCTGTGGAGTCGGCAAGCCAAAGCCCCGACTCCGCCTCTGAATTTTCCCAAACCTCCGACTCCTGACTCCCTCATACACGGCGCATGTTTAAGTGATAACTTTACTATAGTAAAATGGTAATATCAGGCTGTTTATCACCTTATGATACAATAATCAAGCTATTTAGGTAGAACAGACACTGACAAGCTAAAGGGTAACAATGTTTTGGTCTTTTAAACATTTGTGGGGAGAGTTGAAGAAAAAGCTGTATTTGTATGCAGTCTGCACCAACATTGGGAATGTGTAGAAGAGACCTGGGATCTGATTTTGGTCAAGACCTGCTTGAATCTGATTCAGAGCCCAGAAGGATTCAGGCAGTATTGAAAACCAAAGGTGGATTTCCCAAATACGAACAAAATAATAAAAATTAACATTTTGATTTTTAGGAGCAAAACAGTTACGCCTTGTCCCCACGGCACTGGCTTGCGGCCGGTTTTTCAGACGGTTTGCGGTTTTGAAAACGGTCTGAAAAAACGGCCGCAAACTTTTACATGGGCCTCTACTGAAAACCCTTGCAGCAGTCTCCACTGCGCGGGTTTACCATCCGGCGGTTTTTCAGACTGCCGGTGGCCCGAAAAACATTCAACATGTTCATTCTTCCGTCCGGTTTTCAGACGGAATATGAACAAGTGAATGCGAGGGGGAGGACTTTTCTCTGCTAATCACTGAGAAAAGCCGTTCTCCCGCGGCCGTTTGCACAGCAAAAAAACAGGACAAATACCGGTCGGCTAAACCGACCGCTATTTGTCCTGTGCCGTGGGGACGCGCTCTAAAAATGCAGTTACAAGAAAGAATCCACAGAACTAAGCCGATGCTAAATACTTGCAAGTCAAATTTATGTATAATATGTGTAAGATGACTCTATATAAAATTACAGTAGCAAGTATTGTTACCATTTTGCTTGTCAGTGTAAAATATATTTATTGGATATGACTTTAGAACACACAAATTGTAAATATGCAAAACACTGGGCATGGCGAACTAAATTTGTCATCAGGAGCTCCTCTGAATTTTGTTACTTAGAAATTAGTAATAGCGCCTCCATTACAGATCTTGCTATACTAGACCTCACATCTGATCTCAGTTATTTATCGCTAGGCTAGGAGAAACGGCAATCCTTACAACTAACTTCGGTTGGGGGCAAAGCGGTGACCACAGGGGCAACATCACTAACAATGTCAGGGCATACAGGAATGGCCTCAGCTACAGTCAGTTTTGATGAATGGTTGAACTCTTCTACTTCTTTGAAAGCAGGTGAAAAATTTTGCTGAAGTCTGTTTGCCATTGGAGCGGAATCTTTTCCCCTGGGGCAGCGCTTTGCCTGCTCCATGTCATCAATTACATTCCTCATGTGATAAGACTGAAGATATGGGAGCAGTCGCACTGACCTGACCCAATTCCTCTTGCTCTTTGCACTGCATCGAACTAACTGGACCAACTTATTATATATTTTGGGAGTCGGTCCATTTTATGACGACTCCGACTCCTGCAAAATAGGCACCAACTCCGCAACTCTGACTCCACAGCCCTGGTTATCTCACCATTTTAAAGCCCCAGTTTGCTTCAGACTCACTAGCTGATCAGGCTGGGTGGATCTACATTATTGCTTGGCATATTAGCTTTTCTAATTTCTTTTCATTTTGAAATTTAGTGTATGTATGTATTTTTCATTTCCTGGAGAACCCTTTTAATGAAGTTTAGTCATTTGACAAAGCTCCTTCTCAGAGAGCGTGGAGATGGCCACACTTGCACAGTTCTCCCCCTTCGTTTTCATGGCTGTTCCGAATTTAGCCGAGTGAGAGCTTTCCTATGTGCAGAACACCTATAGATATGAATGGGGGAGAACTGCACAAGTCTGGCCATCACTCTGTTTTGTGAGGCCAGATTATAGCACGTGTTTACTGAGGCCTGTCATTGGCTGCAGGATCACATGCCATGAAACTGCCGGAGGTCACAGCCTCCTCTCCCCTGGTATCTGTTGACTTGCTGTTTGACGGCATTGGTCACGCGCCGCCCACTAATCAGTGTCTTGAGTGGTCATGTGCTATTCCACTTGGTATCTGTGGAAGGAGATGTGACCACTAATCGGCTGCAGTGGTTCCCTATTGACTGCTGGACAGTGACTCTGCAGAGACCTGGGGGCACCACCGGTAGCTGTAGCACTGAAACGGCAGTGAGTACAAAGGTGAAGATGTATTTGTTGTTTTTTTTTTTTGTTTGTTTTGTTTTTTTTTTTCTTTTTCAAAAAAAGCTTTATTGAAAATAAGTAGTCATATAATTTTACGGTATAAAACAGAGATGAAGAGAAGTGATCGTCAATAACAAACAAAGATAGATGATGCTACAGAACTTGATCGGATATACGTAAATCCTGACAGATGAGGATGCAATCAGTAGTTACAAAGCAAAACATAGAAAATTAAGACAATTTGCTATATATAAGATAAGCATCCTCGGGTTGCTGCATTACATAGCCAAGAGTACACCATAGGATCCCCTCATGAGAACTCAGATAAAGGCAGTAATAAAATATTCTAATCAGAATATAAAACTTAATCCCATGGAGGGAGTCTTGGCCAATCATCACTAGACATGAAAGACAAGTGCAATAATATTAATACCGTGCAGAGAAAGCATAATTAACATTTGAAAGAAAAACATGCCGAACGCAGACCATAAGAGGGCCCCACTACCAGCCTATGAGAACCACAATTATTTAAAGGTAGCGGTCACGCATGAAAGCAGATGAATAAGAGAACCCAGATCTATAATGAATTATGTAGTGAATTGTATGCAGGAGATGCGACAAAGATCACCCATTCCATCCATCTCTTATTAAATTAATCAAGGAGTTGATCGGTGTCCGCCCTTATTTCCTCCATGCGCTGGATACGAAAGACTTCTTTGAACCATTCCGAAATTGATGGTATCTGGGTAGATTTCCATTTTCTTGGGATCAACAACTTGGCTGACACCAACAGAAAAATGATCAAACTTCCTTTCAAGGATTTTAGATCCATTGGTAGCATGAGAAGAAGAAAGGGCAAACGGGTCAATTTTTGCAACTTTTATAACCGGGTAATTATTTAATGATATAATTTCAATGACTTTAAGGCCAAAGAACGGATGGAAATTAAAATGTATTTGTTTATAATCAGCATAGTCAAGTCTAGTTTTTTATTTTAAGGTGGAAATCCTTTTAATACAGCAACCCCAATTTAAAGTCTAGTGCATAGATGTAGTTTTAAGGTATTTTCATATGATTGATTTTGGGGGCGTACTGGATGGAATTTGACACCAATTTTTTTGCATGAAATCATCACCTAAAAGTCAATACCTGTTAATTTTCGATGCAGATTTTTTAAATATTGCAACTACGGGATAAAACATAGTGATGTAAATCTGTTCGGTTTCCATGTTGACGTGCTAAGGCATAAACAAAAATAACGTGTTAGGGTAAGTTTACACGGCTTAATTGCAGGGTGTACAGTACGCTCCGCAATTACGCCGGGACTTCGGGAGTCGCGCTGATTGTCGCGTACTCCCGCAGCGCGGGGGCACAGGCAGCCTGCCGGCCCCATAGATAAGCGTTACTAGCGATCGTATTGTACGCCCAGGGAGAGGAGGCGTAATCCATAGTTCTCTATGAGAACTGTGGATTACCGGAATGCTTTGGGTCGCTCGTATTAGAGCATAGTACGCTCGCAATACGTGGCGAAATGCGCCCCAAAATAAGCCGTGTGAACATACCCTTAATCTAAAGCATTAAAATGTGCCACCCTTATCTCACTCTGTGTCTACAATCCACATGGAAAGGTTTACCCTTAAAGGGGTTGTCTCGCTACAAACATTGTTGGCATATTGCTAGGATATGCCGTTAATATCTGATCGGTCTTGGTCCCACTTCTGGGACCCGCACCTATCCCCTAAACAAGTCTTGAAACTTCTATGTTCTGAGGGTGCTTTCACACGGTGCGTTTTTTTTAATGCATTTTTTGTGCAGTAATGTACAGTATTAATTGCTGTGCCTTCCTGCACAAAAAATGCATCAAAAACGCTCTGTGTGAAAGCACCCTGAAGGTAGAGGTGGCTGAGACTCTCCCATAGACATAAATGGGAGTTCCAATTACAGCCAAGAGGCGTTGCTCAGATGTAATCGGAACTCCCATTCATTTCTATGGGAGAGTCGCGATCACCTTTCCATTCAGAACGGAGAGGCTCAGGAGGTAGGTGCGGGTCCCAGACCATCATTATCTGTAGTGTCAAGAACTGGATTATTCCTACACAAGTAGAGTACATGTTGAATTTACCAATTTCATTCACATGCTGTGGACCATTTTTGCACTGAAATTTTCCACATTGCAGATTTTACTGTTCACAGCATATCTATTTCTGCTGCAGAAATGCACTCTTGATTTACCAATTTGCAATGTATCAGGGCTGAAATCCACTCTTAATCTGCATTGTACATGTGGATTTTGCTGCTGATTTATACACTTGCTTTTCATGCGTATTCTGATAACTTGCATCTTGTAAATGGGGCTTAACAATTAGTGGGACTTGGAAATGATCTATTAGGGATACTGCAATGTGTCTGGTTTCTGCTGTACTTGGAGCAAGTGTCACATTACATTTGAGCTTCTCTTTTTGGGTAGGAATTTTTTGTGTTGCTTGCAGGATCTTGGGTCCATACTTGGACGGCAAAAACCGCACCTTGTATTACTACTTGTTCTGTTTTTGTAATATTTCTTTTTAAGAGATACTTAGTTGTACGACTTTCTGCCTTGTTTACTTCTAGCCAAGAGAGAGCGCAGTTGTAGAACATGTCAGAGTCTATAGGTTGCTTCTGATTACATAGATGCTGAGGTGTAATAGAGTATGAAATGTTGCCAGACAGGTGAAAGTTAAAACTCTTGTTTGTGTTTCCTAAATGATGAGCTACAGCTGGAAGGCCACAATGTAATCGGATAGGACATAGCCCTCAGCTTGTTTAATGCTTTCCTTTCTTGTGCAGTTTAACTAGTTCAGTTCCACAAAACCACAGCTTATAACCTGGTGCACAGGTGTGTGGGGGAACAGGTGCTGTGATGTCCTATGTACATGATGCTACAGAACCTCCTAGTGAGCCTGCCCTATAAAAAGTAGTTCTAATGGATTTGAAATTGATGGCAATTACTAATATACTTCCACCACCATCTTTGTGCTAATGTCCCTCTCCACATTTAGGTTTGTTCTCAACACAGAAAGGAGGTTAGGTTCACATCAGGTTTTTGCTCTCCATTTAACGTACCTGCCAAGCTGTATGAGTTAACAGATGCCAAGTAGCAACATGTTTCGTCCATAGGATCCCTTTGTTTTGACGTACAGGTTTTTTTTTTGTTTTTTTTTTTAATGCCGTTGTATAGAAAAGCACCGACAGCTGAGCTTTTCTATATTTTTTTAAGTATTTAGTTGTATACTGGCCAAATGGAAGCCAAAAGAGCATGCTTTTGGCCTCTGTTGGGCCATTTCATCCTATGAATACATTTAACGTATACTAAATGGATGTGATAAATGTGATGTGAACATAGCCTAAGTGTGGGTTCACAATACAGTAATGGCTACATTACAGGTATCTGTCGGGGTACTGTGGAAAAAAAAAAGTATCAGGCGGATACCGTGACCCCATAGGGAATATTAGAGGGGATGTAGCTCTGTGGTGGGATACATTCGCTCTATTTCCTGGCGGCATACGCTTATCTTATGGGACTCAATAGCATACTTTACTTTATTAAATCCTGCAGGAAATGTGTATAGGTATAGACCCATGCAAGGCAATGTCTACTCTGTTCCCTATAGCGCCACCATGGCTGTGTCGTGGTATCCGCCGGGATACCTTTTTTTTACCGGTACACTGACGTTTGCCTGATGCCTGCCCGTTACCTTAGTGTGAACCAAACGTAAGGCAGAAGACGTTCTGTTCAGAGCCTCTGTCACTGATTCCGTTCAATAACGACAGAATATAACACTGCAGCATGCAGAACTATTTTTTTCCGTTAAAGCAACGGACACCGCGGCGAAAACACAACGGACCCCATTATAGGAAGTGTGGTCTGCCCGACACCATTTGTGTCCATTGTTAAACAGATCCAGTTTCAACTTTGTGTGATGTGTACAAAATAAATAGTGCAAGGCCGTGTTTTCCATGTGTATTTAGTCTGAAAAGTTGCTAGGCTATAGGATGTGGATTAGCCCTGTTGGATTGTGCTAATCCGTGTCCTTAATGTGGTAAAATCTGCATGTAAAACAAGTGAAAACGAGAGTAGCTTTATTGACTTGAAAGGTGATTGGGTTTTATGTGTATAGCAAACCTCAGTCCCTCCGGTTACATCCTTCAGCTAAGAAGTTCATATTGATTTATATTTATTTCTCAGTTTATCTTGCCTTGCATTGTTAGGTTTGGATGGGAGGGTGGCTCCTGCCGTGCAAAACGGATTCATGAGGGTAGTGTTACAAATTACTTTTGGAAAAACACCACTGCAGTTTTTGAGTAAAACCAGGAGTAGGAAATAGAGCAGGATTCTCTGTTCCATTGGTTTCCCTTCTGTCTTAAGCATTAAAAAGACCAGTGGTGTTTCTCCCAAAAATGCTGTGTGACCAACCTAAGGCTATGTTCACACGGTGGTAATTGCGAGATGAATTTCGCCCCGCAATCACGCCAAGTGTACGGGGGCGGCAGCCCGCCGGCCCATAGACATGCATTATTTTCGGCGCGTATACGCTGTGAATAATTGACATGTCACTTATCTCTCTGCTCGCCGTATTCGCCGAGCGGGGAGAGGAGACGTAATCCATAGTTCTCTATGAGAACTGTGGATTACCGTAATGACTGGGACGTATTGCAGCCCGTAATTCGTCCCAAAATAAGCCCTGTGAACATAGCCTAAGGCTTGGTGCACACTACGTGATTTTGAATGGATGACGGATCTGTTATCTGATAGTGTAAAATAATGAGAGACGTATGCGTGCGTTAATCTGTTCACGTACTCCTATACAGTGGCTTAACTAAAGACTCATGGGTCTGGGTGCAAAACTTCAACTCATGGCTGTGGACCATACTTAATGTGACTGCTATCTGCGGTGCAGTTTGCCACTGAAAATTATTTCCTCTTTAAGGGATTGTCCTATAGAAGGAAATTCATTTGAAATGGGGCCAGCTGGCGGAAAAGAAGAAACTCAAGTTATATAGCCAAAGCGTTTGTTCCCTCTTGTCTCTCTTCCTCTCCCAAAAAAAAAGAAAAATAATAAAATTCTTTGTGGGGTTAACAGGAACAAAAATTCAGTTGTGCCTTTGTTTTTTGTGTTACGTGTAAAGGGAACCTGTCACATAGATTATGCCCCCCTTGTTGAAGACGGCATAAGCTAGTGTCAGACCTGCTGTTTCCAAAGCTGTGTCCCTTATTCTGTAAGATGTAGGAGTTTGAGTATTTAATGCTCAAATCTAGCAGTTTTCAGCCAGAAAAGAGTCCAGCTTTTCATGAAGAGTCCATTTAATTCATGACCCACCCACCTGAGGCTAGTCCCGCCCAACTCAGATCTGATTTACCTATTACTTTGGTAGAAACATGTGAACAGGTAGGTGGGGCTAACACCTGCTCATGAATAAGCCAGACTTTTTTCTGATTAAAAATTGCTAGATTTGAGCATTAAATACTCTGAAACTACAGCATCTTACAGAATAACGGACACAGCGAGGGAAACAGCAGGTCTGGCACTAGCTTGTGCTGTCCTCAGCAAGGGGGACATAAACTGTGACGCGTTCCCTTTAAGTTGGAGTTTACGCTGAACAGTTTAATTGACATGTAATCTGTATTCTGAGTATACAAGGGCCAAATTATCACCGCATGTCACCACTATATAGTGAATAATACCACCATAATCTTACTGACCAAACCAGTATAATAAGAACATCACCAATAACAACCATATATTGTACAAAGTCCAAAACCACCACATACTGTTACTAATACCATCACACTGTTACTGACCAAATAAGTATATCAAGACTAATAATATTAATAACAATATGCAAGGACCAAATAATACCACTATATCACGACCACATATCTCCACCATGAAGATACTGAATAAAACCATTGTACTGTTATTGAATATAAACAGTTAAACGAAGACCACTTTTTCCACCATATAATGGTAGATACCACTGTACACAGGCTCTGGCAGACTGTATATTACTACCATACAGTGACCATATAGTGGTGGATAGCAGTTGTACACAGGCACTGCAGCTGTATAAGCGATTATAATGTGGTTACATTGAGGGATTCACAGGTGATGTCTTACACAATGAGTCGTTTTCTTCCCTTTTCCTTCTCCATCTGGCCCAGACCACAATGACCATCTCTGATGGGAGCCATTAACGTTCTCTTTTTGTCTCCATTCTGTCCGAACTGCCGTGATGACTTCTACTGGTCATGACTCGCCTCTGCAGAATTTACCATACAAGCATGTTAGACTCCTTATTTTTCCAGCACTTCCCTCCCAATTCTGACCTCAGTAAAAACTATGTGAAAGTGCCTCCAGTAGGTAGAAGCGCACCCCATATAGTAGGCAACCCCCCCAAATTAGACAGGCAGATAGGTAGATGCTCCTTTTAGTTAGGTTAGACCCTAACAATGAGTCAGATAAGTGGACACACTCTTCTTAAGTAAGTAAAGTCCCCCTTCCATATAGGGTTCCCCTCAGTAGGTAGGTATATAGTGCTCCTCAATAGGTAGATACAAAGTCACTCAGTAGATAGGTTGAGATATAGGGTCCCCCAGTAGGTCCAGTAATTCACCCTAGTATGTGTGTGGAGCCTTGCTGGGGGCAAGGACTGATGGGAGTACAGCACCATGAATCTGCTGGCTCTATATAAGCTAGAACCCTATTTGATGATGTCACAGGTGAGACCTTACTGCTTTTATAAAGTGAATATGGAGGAGTCCAAATGCAATGGCCTATAGAAGAGTAATGGACCACTTCATGCCTTGATATATCAAACCGTGTACTATAACCAAAAATAAAGTTCAAATAAATCCCCAGCACAGCGCTCATGAATGGGAGTGCTGGGCATTCATCTTTCACTATAGCCAAAAAATAAATATATTGTGCTTCATTGTAAATTTCATGGCACCATTGTTGAAGAAAGCATTCTAGGCACAGACAGATATGTTCAGTACTTGGTAAATTATCTTCCTAGTACTATAATTAGATTAATTTCTACAGTTTTGACTTTGCAGAAAGTAATAAAAATGCCTTCAAAAAATTCTCTCTCTCATTATTCTGGCATTTAGCAAATATAATTTTGGCAATCCCAATTGACCTAAAATGGGTAAGGTTTACCGTATATACTCAGGTATAAGCCGACCCGCATATAAGCCGGGGCACCCACTTTTGCCACAAAAACTGGGAAAACGCACTGACTCGAGAATAGGCCTAGGGTGGAAAATGCAGCGGCTACTGGTGAATTTCAAAAATAATAATAGATACCAATAAAATTACATAGGCAGTTTAAGGTCCCCCATAGGCAGGTAGAGGCAGGTATATGTCCCCTCATAGGCAGATATAGGCATTTATAGCCAGGTATATGTCCCCCATAGGCAGGTATAGCCAGGTATATGTCTCGTATAGCCAGGTATGTGTTTCCCATAGTCGGGTATAGCCAGGTATGTCTCTCATAGTCAGGTATAGCCAGGTATATGTCTCCCGTAGGCAGTTCTAGGCAGGTAGAAGTAGGGCTTATTAAAAAAAAAAAAAAAAAAAAAATGCAAGTACTTACACGCTGCCTGTGGCAGAGACTCCGGAAGGTCGCGTGTCTGCTTGCGGCTTTCCGAAGTTCTATTGTGGAGCAGGGAGTGCTCGCACTCTGCTCCGCAATAGCGTCTTCAGCTGTATGTGCTCCCAGAAGTCGCATACAGCTGAAGCGAGCCCCGTCGGTGTTCGGGCCATGACAGTGCCTGGCTGCCGGCAGGTGACTGGAGAGCTGTATGCGCTCCCAGGAGTCACATACAGCTGAAAAGATCGCCGACAGCGCCTGGGCATGGCAGTGCCCAGACACTGTCTACTAACTCGGGATTCATCTGTATTCAACTCCCAAAGGAGTCACGAACAGGTGAGGTGTCCTTTCCGGCGCCCGGACCTTCGCAGCACCCGAGCGCCGACAGCGACTCGAGTATAAGCCAAGGACAGCTTTTTCAGCTCATTTTTTGAGCTGAAAAACTTGGCTTATATGCGAGTATATATGGTATTCTGATTTCATGTCCAATAGTGAGAAAAACATGTACATGTGTCTTTTTATATAGCGTATGTAAACTTCTGGTTTCAACTGTAGGTATGATGGGCTCCCCCAATAAGTAGGCATATCGGCCCCCCCCAATATGAAGGTAGGTATATAGGGTCCTTCCAAAAAGCAAGTATACAAGGTTCTCCAAGTAGGTAGGTATAAAGCCCCACCAATAAGTAGGTACATAGGGTTCCCCAGTAAAAAGATTGGTATTTAGGGTGCCGCAATAGGTACATAGTCCTCCCAGTAGGTAGGTTGGTATATAGCCCCCCCCCCAGTAGGTTGGGTTATAGGGACTGCCAGTAGGTAGGTGGTGATATAGGACCCTATTAGGTATCAGGGCCCCCTTTTTAGTAGATACCTGTAGATAAATAGGGCTCCTTCTAGTCAATATGTATATTTGGCCCCCTCTAGTAGCTATGTAGGGCCCCTTTTGTGGGTATATACATAAATGGCCCCTTCTAGTAGGTAGGCTTTTCCCCATTAGGTAGGTAGATATTCAGTGCCCCCTATTAAAAATAAAAAAATAACACCCCTCGCCGGCTGCACACTTCTTTTACAATCCAGAGCAGGCAGCGTGATGAAATTGCACTGCCTGCTCCATACGCCACTTTTGGCGTGTACTATGCAATAAGCCAAACAATAGGCTTGCGGCCTATACCAGGCAGTGGAGCGCTGACCTAATGGCATCGCGACGTCTTTTATAAGTCGCAAGCTTATTACAGAGGTCTCAACGGCCGGGACCAGAGGATCCCAGTCATTGTGCCTGATGGGCAGTGGCTTACTGGATCTGTGACCCAGCGATGCAACTATAGCTCAGGAACCCCGTCGCGAGTGCAACTACTGTAGTTACGCCACTGCTCATATTGGTGGATGGATATAAAAAGTACATTGACATTCTTTCCGTTTTTAGATTACCTGTCAAATGCAGATGTGCCTTTTCAAGTTGAACTAAAACGTATACCTTACAGTGTATGTCAGTGGAAAACGTATACTGGTGTTTGTGCCCATGTTGTAAACGTATGCGTTTGTATCCCTCGGGAAAAATATAAACAAACCTACCCAATCAAAATGCAAAGAAAAATGGTGACAGACAATAAAGAAAAGCTAGAAATAAAGAAAAGCCAAATCTCTGCTCAAAACAGTGCACGTTTTACATACATTTAGCGTATGGTATGACGTACATGTTTTGACCCATGGTTAAATGTAGTGTGCACTAAGCCTAAGGAGTCTTTTAATTTATTGTTAAAGAAGTACGGTAGGTGTCCTTTTTAAAATGTGAAGGGGAAACATTGGAAAAATATCCACTTTTGCATTGCACTTCTTTTAATAGATTTTTCAGCTGAATGCGCCTGAGGTTTCTGCATGATACTGTACTGCAAGTAGCCTTAGGGTCTGTCCACACGGCAAGGTTTTTGGTCGGATTTTCGGATCTGAGAACCGGCTGTCAACCTTCCACATAGACTTTAATAGAAAATCCATTCAGCAATCCACACTGAACCTATTCTCTGCTGGACGTTTTTTTATACTGCTGGCGTTCCGAAAAACTTTCAACGTCCACAATCTTCAGCACAGCGTTCAGGCGGAAGCGTGTGTATTTCAATGGTTCAGGGGGACGAGAGAATCCGCAGACAGCACAGCCTCCCAAAAGACAACCTACCGGCTGGATTCTTAAAGGAAACCTGTCACATAGGTTATGCCTCCCTTGCTGAGGACAGAACAAGCTAGTGTCAGACCTTCTTTTTCCAGCGCTGTGTCCCTTATTATGTCAGATGCAGCAGTTTCAGAGCATTTACCCCTCAAATCTTATTCATGAGCAGGTGTTAGCCCCGCCCACCAAAGGCTAGCCCTGCCCACTGACAGTTATTCACCTGTTTCTACCTATTCAAAGTAATAGGTTTGTCAGTTGAGGTGGGCGGGGCTAGCCTCCGATTGGCCGGGTTTGAAAAAAACTGACACTCTGAAGGACTCTTTGAATGACTCTTCTGGCTGAAAACTGCAGATTTGAGCATTAAATACACGAAAACTACAGCATGTTACAGAATAAGGGACACAACGCTGGAAACAGCAGGTCTGACACTGGCTTGTACTGTCCTCAGCAAAGGGGGGCATAAACTATGTGACAGGTTCTCTTTAAGACGGAATCCGACCGGTATTTCGTCACTGACGTATAGACACGCACTTAGGATATCTCCACCTGCGGCTCAAGTCGGTTTATGATTATGTTGCAGATTTGTTTGTACACTTTCCAAGGTGTGTGAACTCGGGTGGGGTTTTACATGAATTTGCATTTTAGGTATTGGCTTATATCAGATATGTGTTTAATGCCCAGTGGTCGTCTTGTGGAGCGTATGTGCTTCCAGGATGCTGTCCTTCTTTCCTATGGCTGCTGTACTGGATATGCTGTGTATACAAAGCGAATGACTGTTCTTGGACTGTATTTCTGCTGCAGGTTCTACTATTGCTTCCCTTTCTACCACCTGCTCTGCATATGCAGAGCCTCTACCTTTTCTCCGTTCAATGAGTTGGGCTCTAGCCCAGATGTATCCGGTTTCTCCTTGTATTTGTTACTATACACTCCCACCTTTCAAAAATCCAAATCAGACCCTGAAAATTGGGTTAGGAGATGTGGAATCTGTATTACATACCTGAAAGAGTCATATGCAAAGCAACGGTGCATTTCTTGTATTGACCAAGTCCTTTAAGGGGACCTGTCAGGTAGTTGACACTACCCTATCTCAGAGCACATTGTGAGAAAGGGAGAGACACTGCGCTCTGTGACATAGGGTTATATGATTTGAAGCAGGATATCTGAGTGAAAAGCAGAGAAAATACAGATAGCACTCCTTAGAGGGGTTGTCTCGCTATAAAGATTAGCTTTCAACATGTTGGGAACACTAAATAAAGATGTTTTCCAAATATATTGTGTTATTCATATTTTTTTTTTGTTAAGGAGCTACAAGTGATTTTATCACCTTCTGTGCTCTCTGGTTCCCCAAGTGACCGACCTGTGTACTTCTTCTCCCCTGCTGTTTGTTCTATCTGATAGCAGGGATTGATGTCATCACTTAGGTCGCGCAGCACAGAACTCCAGACAGTGAGAGCTCGTTTATCTGATCTTTCAGACAAAAAACAGTAATTACTGCTGTTTCCTTTAACTCAGAAGCTTCCCTGGTCCTGACGGCATTAGATTTATCTAATTGGCAGAGGTCTGAATACACAGAGCTCCTATGCTAATTACAGACAGCTTGACTGTTATTACGTGCGCTACTGGCATTGAGCATGCGCAGTAAGTCTGTGAAGCCGGATACCTAATTGACATGCGCGCTCGAGCCAGACATGCGCAGTAGCCTATTGAGGACGCCGTAACCGATGTATACGTCCGTTTGGTCCCGCTCTCCACATTAGAGTTTAATTAAGTACTTTTATGATTGGGTGAGTTATACTGATAAGAATTTTGTATTGTTATCCAATTGGTTAAAGAGCACTTTGTCTGTTTTATATTTTGGCTATTTGTTATTGGCTGATTGTTTAGAGGGTGTTACCTAATGTTCACATATATAGTGTCACCATTACCATATGTGTTATGCTTGAGAAAGGTTTTACTTTTTAAGCCGAAACATTGCACACATCTTTGGATCAATAATAAATAAGTATTTGATGTTGACATCCTCCCTTTATTTTTTGGACATTTTGGAGGTGAGTGTGGCTGCATTACCTATGGATTGTTCTTTGCATCATCACTTTTGGCATTGATAATTGGTCTTCGGTGGTGGCCCAATTTTTTTTTTTTTTTTTTTTTAGCTTGACCAGGAAGTGACAGAGCAAAGCAGCATTATTTCATTCATGTATCCTATGAAATTTTGAGATGAGACAAGCCCTTTAAGAGGCAGTAAAAGTTTTGCTTTCTCCACCCAAATCTTCAAATTCTAGAACCCTATACAGTGGTATTTGGCCCCTTCCTCGATTCTTAATCTTTTGGATGTTTGTCATGCTTTAAAAGTGTTAAGTTTGTCTCATATTTAAATTTGTTTGGTGATCTGAAACCAGTAAACACAAAATTCATTTTTTCAATGAAGGTCTTGATTATTAAGGGGAAAAAGTAATCAAAATCTAGATGGCCCTGTGTGAAAAAGTTATTTTTATCCCTTAACGATTGCCCACCGTGTTTTGACGGCGGGCATTTCGGGTCGTTCATCTGCAGCGACGAGTTGGCTCATTACAAGGTCTGTCAGTTCTAATGCGACAGACATGGCAGTGGAGGCAGCTCGTAGGCTTTGTAAGGCCGTGGTCACACGGCTTATTTCGGCGCGGATCGGCGCCGTACTGCACGCCGGATTTGCGCTGCTGTACGGCGCCAATCCGTCGGAGTCATTACGGTAATCCACTGCTCTCATAGAGAACGGTGGATTCCGTCGCTCCTCCCCGCTCGGCGAATCTGCCGGGCGGGGAGAAAGTGACATGCACATTATTTACGGCGCGTCCGCGCCGTAAATAATGCTTGTCTATGGGGGCCGGCGGCTGCTCCCGGCCCCCCGCCCCGTCCCGCCCCTGATTCCCGCCGGAATTGCGAGCGCAATCCGGCTCGCAAATCCGGCGTGAATAAGCCGTGTGAACGGGGCCTAAGAGTGAGATCAGACGTCCATGCAAGCACCAGGCAACATGCATTACACAGGTCTGGAATAATGGCCCGAAAAAGGTGAAGAAGCCTCGACTTCAATCTCGTCATAAGAAGCGTTGGCAAAGAGCTTACACAAAAGTCAGACAAAGGGAAGGTTGGACATGGGTGATTTGGAGCGATGAGAATAAAGTCAATAGACCGGGCTCTGAAGGTGGTAAATGGGTCTGAAAGAATTGGGCTAACGGATTGAGAAATTGAAGAAACAGTCAATTTCAGTGGAGGAAGCCTGATGATATGAGGATGTTTTACGGCCAAAGATGTTGGTTACTTGACCAGGATTGATGTTGATCTCAATGCTGAGCTATATGTGAGTATCCTACAAGATACTTCATATACTCCAAAGGATGACCTTATGTTCCAGCAGGACAATGACCCGCAGCATACGCCAAGGTTGGAGAAGGAATGGTTCATTGACAATGAAGTAGAGTTGCTGCATTGGCCTCACAGTCCTCAGACCTCAACCCAACCGAACACTTGTGGGTAGCGTTGAATAAAGAGCTGTATTCGTACCCAAATCCAGTCTGCACCAATACTGGGAACATGAAGAAGAGACCTGGGATCAGATTTTGGTCAAGACATGCTTGAATCTGATCCAGAGCCCAGAAGGATTCAGGCAGAATTGAAAGCCAAAGGTGGATTTCCCAAATACTAACAAAATAATAAAAATTAACATTTTGATTTTAGGAGGAAAACGGTAACAATGCAGTTACAGGAAAGAATCTGCAGAACTAAGCAGATGCTAAGTACTTGCAAGTCAAGTTTATGTATAAGATCGGTAAGATGACTATATAAAATTACAGTAGCCTCATGTACAAAGCTGTAGTGGATGGTGAGATATGGAGCCTGAAATTCAAAAGTTTAAAATATTGTTGCCATTTTGCTTGTTCTACCTAAATAGCTTGATTATTAGATCATAAAGGAGATAAAAAGCCCAATGTTATTGTTTTACTACAGTCAAGTTATCACTTAAAGGGGCTGTCTCACTACATTGATTCATCTTACTTCAGTCCTGTTTTCTTGGTTTCACTTTGAATTCAGGGGTGTGTTTACTGGCTTTAACTAGGCTGCATTAGAAGCCAGGTCTGTAGCTATAGCAACCAGTGCTGGCAGTCTATCAGGATAGATCAAACAGGTCTGTAGCTATAGCGACCTAAGGAGCCGATGCAGCTCATACAAGAGTGGATACCTTGGAATAGGTAGGACACTGTTAATGGACATGTATTGCAAAGTGACTTGTTTTTGCAAGATCTTTAATATAAAAAACAATCCTTGTAGCGAGACAACCCCTTTAAACATGCACCATGTATGAGGGATCTGAGTTAAGGAAATTGAGGCATATGCGTCCAAGCTTTGGCTTACCGACTCCACAGCCCAGGGTGTAAGTCCCATTACATCTGGCGTAGAAGCAACACAGCATTTCAGAAAAGGAACCTCATACCAACAGTAACACATGGTGGTGGTAGTGTGATGCTCAGGGGCTGTTTTGCTGCTTTAGAACCTGGAAGACTTGCTGCGATAAATGGAACCATGAATTCTGCGGTCTACCAACAAATATTAAAGAAGGTCAGGCCATCTCTTTGACCTCAAGCTGGAGCGCACTTGGGTTATGCAGCAGGACAATGATTCAGAACACACCAGCAAGTCCACGTCTCAATGGCTCTAGAAAAACAAAATGAAGACTTTGGAGTGGCCTCGTCAAATCCCTGCCTTCATCCAATTGAGATACTGTGACATCACCTTAAAGCAGAAATTACTACAATTCTGCAAAGATGAGTGGCCAAAGTTCTTCCAGAGAGATGTTAAACAGTAGCAACAACAACTGCAAACAAGCATTTGCGATCACTGCCAATAAGAGTGGCCCAACCAGTTGTTAGGTTTAGGGGGCAATTACTTTCACACAGGGGCCTGCAGGTTCTGATTACTTTTTCCCTTAATAATAAAGACCTTCATTTAAAAACTGCATTTTGTGTTATGTTTGTCTAATATTTAAATTTTTGGTGTTCTGAAACGTTTAAGTTTGCAAACAACCAAAAGAGTAAAAAAATCAGGAAGGGAGCGAATACTTTTTCACACCATTGTATATCGCAGAGCTCCGCATCTCTCCTCTATCGTATAACCCTCTCTATCACAGAGCTCTGCTCCTCTCCCTCTAGCCTATAACCCTCTCTATCACAGAGCTCTGCTCCTCACCCTCTATCATATAACCTTATATCACAGAGCTCTGCTCACTATCACTCTAACAAAATTAACCCTATATATCCAGAGTCCGCTTCCTCCCTCTATCATATAACCTATATGTCACAGAGCTCAGCTTCTCTCCCTCTATCATATAACCCTACATTCACAGAGCTCAGCTTCTCTCCTCTATCATATAACCCTATATGTCACAGGAGCTCAGTTCTCTCCTCTATCATATAACCCTATATTTCACAGAGCTCAGCTTCTCTCCCTCTATCATATAACCCTATATGTCACAGAGCTCAGCTTCTCTCCCTCTATCATATAACACTATATATCACAGAGCTCAGCTTCTATACCTCTATCATAGAACCCTACATATCACAGAGCTCAGCCCCTCTCCCTCTATCATATAACCCTATATATCACAGAGCTCAGCTCCTCTATCATATAATCATATATATCACAAGCTCAGCCCCTCTCCCGCTATCATATAATCCTATATATCAGAGCTCAGCCCCTCTCCCTCTATCATATAACCCTATATGTCACAGAGCTCAGCTTCTTTTCCCTTATCACATTCTGCTGTCGGACAGGGTAGCGTAAACCATCAGATCCTTTTTTAAAAGGAAAGTACATCCTTAGTGGAACGCATTAGATCTACTGTGAGAGAATAAGCAGTCAGCCAATGCAGAGATTGTCTTGGGGTATGTTCACACGGCATGTTTGCTCCGTGTGAACATACGCTTCTGGATGCGTGTTTGGGTCTGTCTAGATGGACCCAAACACGCATCTGACAATGAGCAGTTCACATGGGTGATCGTTGATGCGTGTTTACTTTGCGTCTTTCGGATTCGTTCCAATAATTGACGTCAAGTCTTGGAGCGAAAGACGCAGCAGGAGCCCTATAATAAACTACGGGGTGCGATCCTGCTGCATCCAACGCTGATCCAAACATGAAGCTGTATGTTGGATCCATGGTGGATCTGATCGATACTACATTTTTGGATGAGATTTTTGGGTCCAACACGGACCCGAAATTGTATCCTAAAACGCCGTGTGAACAAGCCCTTAAGATTCAGACGTCTTCTCTCAGATTTATTCTCATGGTGAAATAAAGAAGTACAAAAACATATTTGCAGAGCCAGACAGTAGCAACAAATGTAGTGGTTTGAGTCTGAAGACCCAAATTATCTGCTTAAAGTTTGAAGAGAGAGTGTTTTCAGTCAATTGTAATTTAAGAGCATTCATTCTTGCAAAACGGGAAGATGCGAAGAGGAAACTTTAAAAATTAATTGCCTTTTCAAAAAGAAGACTCAAAACACTAGCAAGAAATCCAGAAGATAAGGGAGTTAAACATAGTTCTTTATTATCTGAGGATTGATCTCACTTCTGGGAACTTATCAGGACGGTGGATAATTGTCTGAGAAAAACAAGGAAGTTGTTTTAAAACCCTATCAAAACCACCGCTGTAGCTACATCTACTCTTTTTTTGTTAAACATTTTACATCTGATGAGAGTGGATGCCATGTGTCAAAACTGGCAGATGGACTCTGCTCTTACCTTCCCCCATTTCATTAAAAGCTTAAAGTGGTTGTCTCATCTCAAAGTTTCATAGGATGCATGAATGAAATAATGCTGCTTTGCTCTGTCACTTCCTGTTCAAGCTGTCTGTAATTAGCATAGGATCTCCGTATATTCAGACTTCTCTGTTTCTCAGTCTAGATTAGCTAAATTACCTTCTCGGAGGTCCAGAGAAGCTTCTGAGCTAATGTAAACAGTAGAGTAATAAGTCTTTTGTCTGAAAGAGCAGATAAAAACAAGCTCTCACTGCAGGCCGCGACCTGTGTGATGTGACTCCCTGCTATCAGATAGAACAAACAGCAAGGGAGAAAAGAGTACACAGGAAGGTACACCAGGAAGGTGATAAAATCACTTGTAGCTCCTTGACAACAAAAGATGAACAACACAATATATTTGGAAAACATCTTCATTCAGTGTTCCCTACATGTTGAAAGCTAATCTTTGTAGTGAGACCCCTTTAAATGTTGCAAAAAATCTACGTTGTTCTGGCTGAAAGAAAGGAACTGGTTCCCTATATTGCTAAAGAAAGCTCTCGACTGGAAGAAGGACCCTTTTGCATCTGGGTGTAAGTCATCCCCTGATGTAGAGAAACTACAGCTCTCCGCATGGATCCTCTAAGGAACATCTGAAAAACAAGGGACATCAGAGACGCAGGAATTTCTACAGTATTTCAACTGAGTAGGATGAAAGTCACCTCTATAATTAATATTTAATATTGGAATAAATTCTGTTCTTGGTTAGGGTCAGAACACCCTGACGTAGAAGATCCAGAGGTTTCAACCATTTTAGGATCAGGACAGAGGCCTCCGTTTTTAAGCTTTACAAGGTTTCTTTGGTACACTATACACACAAAAAAAGTGGATTAAATGATTTGGCAAGGCTGCTACTTCTTGAAACTGTCAGACCTATGGTCTCCTCCTGGGATCTCAATATGGTCCTTTCAGACCTAATGTCCTCTCATTTGGAACCCTTCCTATGCAGAAGTTCTGCTTCCTTTCTGGGAAACAGAAGACTGTTCTCATTTTATTGACTAGCTTTAAAGTAAGCACTGGTGAATAAAGATGACCAAATATATTGCTTCTCTGATTTTGCTCTTCTTCTGAGTTAGGTTATGTTCACATGGCATCTTTTCGGGCTGTAAAACGTTTTTTGTGGTGTTTGTTGAAATTATGCGCTAGCTAGCTTGTAATTTCAACGTGAAAACGACAACTGGTGCAGAAGACAGAATTCTGCCTCCTATACTTTTATTATTTCGCACCATGCATATGCCTGAAAGAATTGACATGAGTTTAAAATACATGTCGTGTTCATGTCAGTGAGTATTTTACATAGCAGTCTGAGAAGTGTTTAGAAGATAGTTCAGCACGAAATACATGCCAAAATAGACCGTGTGAACATACCTTTAGGAGCAGATCTTATCTTTTCTGCGAATATTTCTCTAGTTACCAGCCACCACTCTGCTCTTACAGGCTGAAGCCATGGGGGGTAGAGGGGGGTGATGACTCTCTCTCTGTGCTTTTCCTTCACTTTTACTTATCTTGAAATACAAGAATTATGTATTGTTTACATTACCTTCTGACAAGCTTTAACCCTTTAGACCTTTGCAGCCTTGTGCACTACAGTGTACAAACCTCCAGCACTCATGTCCTTGTACCAGGCTCCGCTAGGAATAGCAGAGCGTGAGTAGAACCATCCGCATCATAACAAGGAAGTGCAAGTCTGAAGTTTGCAGTGGCTCTGTAAAACAGCATGGTGATACACCTCCTTTAAATTGGATCCAACATTCAGTTCTAAATTCCATAGAGACCAGAAAGGTTTCTTAGCCTATTTCTGACAAAATTCCATGAGTGGAAAGAAATTTCACTACCAGGCATATAGTACTGCAACATGTACCTGACTGCAGCATGAACAACAATCTAATCACAAAGTTTTGAGAAAAGAACAGAGGGAAGATAGCCTCAAAATGCTCCCTAGCCCACGGAGTCAAATCCCAAAATTTGGAGTCCTTATAAAATACAACAGGAATCCCATCCTATCAGGAGCCAGAGCTGGCTTCTTGGGCTGAAAGAGCTGGCAAAGCAGAGCTACCTTTTGGTCAAGTCGGCCCAATTTTTCTAGACATTACAGATTGGCTATTTTGGCCAGTAGGGATTTCATTCTTTGGGCACAAAGATCTTCAAGTAGCTGTCCCATACTAGTTGCCATCTGTTACTTGTCATTGGTCTGATCCTTAAAGGGGTTCTCACAATACAAAGATTAGCTTTCAACATGTAGGGAATGTTCAATCCAGACCTCTTTCAAATACAGTCCTCTTTGATATTGCGTTGTCAGGAGACGAGAGACTTAATCTGCTCAGATTGCACTGCAATAAGAATAGCTAGGGATATAGAGTTGATATGCTAATTACTGCTATAGAACCACCCACAGCTGGATCAGGAAGAGTGAGGATGTGAATCTAAAGCTGCCTGTTGCTGTGTGAAACAGCATGGTGAGACAACGCCTTCATGACCATATTACATGTTCAATATTACTGAAGCCATGTTGCACTGCATAAAAAATTTGAAGAAGAGAATCAAAATTAAGACCTAAGAAAGTGCTTGTAGGTAAAGCACAAAATACATTGTCCTGAATTTAAAATTTAATAAATTACATTAAAGAGTACCTATCACCTTCAGACAAACTCATGAAGTAACAGAAGACTAAAATACAAACACTTTCTCAAATAAGCGTCATTAGGAAAACCAAAGCATTTCACCTGTATTTCAGTTTTTTAAAAAGCGCTGGCCCTTTAAGACAGCTCTGAAGTCGGACCAAGTCGGCTCATGACAGCTTGATGGATGACTATGATGACAGTTGCAAGTTCCTGAGCTGGGAGAGTCCACAGTGCAGGGGGGAGCCTGTAAGTCTACATCATGTGCACACCAGCAGCAGTGTAATACAAATGCCTGTGTGCTATAGAGGAGAAGGCTGAAGCAACAGGTAAACTGTCACACTGTTTCCTTAGGCTCTGTCTCCACTGCACATTTTCTAAAAACACTGAAAAAATGACTGAAAACATCTCCCTTAGACTTCTATTGTAAAAACCTCCTGCTGTCTACACTGAGCTTCTTTTTTTCTGCTTATTTTTTTTTTTTTTTTATAACAGGTTGTAAAAAACGCCAGAGCCAGGAGGAAAATATACTACAGGAGTCTATGGAAAGCGCAGGACATTTTTTTTTTTTTTTGCCGCGATTTTTCAATGTAAACCCACCCAGGAGATTAGTCCCTCCTATAGTGGGTGTTACAGTTTACTTTTTTCAATTCTGCATACAAATGTTTGATATGTCCTCATTCGTACGGTTTGTAATAAAATGATCATGGTTTTTGTCGCTAACTTTTTTTTGTGCAATTCAAGATTTTTGCTCTAATGACGCTAAATATAAGTTGTTTTTTTAAGGATTTTGGCGCTATAATCCTTTTCTTGGAAGATTTTGTTGCTTGGAAGTTATATCTTGGCGCTATGTTTTTTTTACGGATTTTGGCGCTATTAAAGTTATCTCCTTTTTGTTGATAAAAATAAATTTTTCTGGATTTTTGGCGCTGTTAAAGTTATCTCGCTTTTGTTGCTAAAAATCCTTTTTTTTTCTTACAGATTTAGGAGATAAATTTAAATCCATAAAAAGTCGGATTTTTAGCAGCAAAAGAGAGATAACAGTAGTGCAAAATCCGTAAAAACATGGACTTTAGCGCCAAAATCCGTAAAAAAACTTATTTTTAGTGACAAAAGCGAGGTAACTTTATTAGCGGCAAAATCCGTAAAAACCCGTATTTTTAGCGACAAAAGTGAGAACTCTATAAGTGCCAAAATCAGCAAAAAAAAGTATTGTAGTGCTGAAATCCGTAAAAATAAGGGTTTTGGCGCCAAAATCCATAAAAAAAAAAAGTACTTTTGGCTACAAAAACGAGAATTTTACTAGTGCCAAAGTCCCTAAAACTACTACAAGATTCCATATAAATGCAATAATGTGCTCTCCATCCCCTTTTGTAGGGTGGAGTTACATCCAATGGCTTAATTGAAAACCAGACTTGAAGACAAGCAAAAAACGCGCCAAAAAACGCAAATTGCAAGAATAAACTGCCGTTTTTTCAGCTGCTTTTGACAGGCAGTGGACAGAAAACTCAGCTTTTAGTATTTGGCTTTCAGGTCATTTTTTGTCCACTGCAGTGTAGACATAGCCTTAGTGTGCTGTGCCTGCTGTACTGTATGTAGTGAGACTTAGATGACCCTATACAAGCAGTTGTGCCCTCTGCTCCCCCTGCACAGTTGGTATCTCCCAACAGATTGATCAGGATCTCCTGAGTTACAAAGTGAAAGTAAAACCTGTTCCCCTGTAAAACTGAGGGAAATCCTCTGGATTGCTAATGACGTGTATTTGAGAAAAGTCTTATAATTTCATCTTCTATCAATTTTTGTGTGTTTGTATGGAGGTGATAGGTACTCTTTAAGCCCAATATCCTTGGTAACAGTCTTTACGCCAGCCCAGCGCCGGTTTGCTGTCTTTGAGGATTATCCCTGACGAATTTTGGATGCGGTCTTACTCTCCCTGAACCCTTAGCATGGGTGAAGTTTGGAGCAGCTGCAGGACATAGTATCTTCTATGCAGAATGTCGTGCACACCGACCTTGTTTTTTTTACTTCCATTGCCTTGCTGCTAGGGTAGCCTGTGTTTGGTTTTTTTTTTTTTTTTATTGGAAAGAATTGGTGGGAAGGGTCCATACCTGTCCCTAGAAAGGTCAAAGTGGACAACCACCACCGGTACTGTCCTGTAGGATTTGAGAAAGGTGGGAATTCCTATTTTCACATGTAGTACAATGATCTAGTCCATTCACATTGTGCTTATTACTTCTATTTAATATGTAAGTTCAGCAGATGCCTGCAATTTCATACCATTACTATGGCATCTCTCACCACAGGGTCCTATTGTAAAAGCTTCCCAGAAGAAGCTTAGACTCGTTAAAATGCATGTCGGCACTGCTTTGTATATTGTTCCCAGGGGTAATGTAACACACTTGTGTAGCGTTTTGTTTATAGATCTTGGCGTTTCATCTGTTTACTGGCTACATCGGTATTTTATATCTTTCCCCTAGGAGATTTTGTGGTTGGGACATATTACATTTTTGATTTCTGCCGCTCCAGCTACCATAGCTTGTTACTTTTATTCATGCTTGTTCTATTTTGTAATTTTTGTATTTTGTACCTCTTATTAACTTTGTGTGGATGTATATACATACATACATGGATACACCTTTATCCGCTGGGGTTATGTTCCAGAAAAGTGTTGGATAACGAGGGACGAAAAAAAAAGTACAGTGTAATGTAAAGAGGCATAAATAATATTGTAAGCGGGTTACAATAAAAGATAATGCGGCTTTACGGCACCAACTAAAGAAGCTGCAGTGAATAAGGGATTATTCACTCAAAAAATATTGAAAGTGATGTATCTGTGAAGCAAAAAACCTGGTTAGTCATCGTTTCGCAACACTGAGGGTGATGCAACTTTGAAACGATGGATACCACAGCGATGGGTAACAGGGTATTACTGTATATAATTTAGTGTGGTTGAAAATAAACATAGGTCCATCTAGTTCATCCAGGGATAGGAAAAGATGTGGATGAAGGGAGGAGTATAGGGCACCTTTTAGTTTTGTTTCACCTATAGATAAGACATTGGAACCCAAAAGGCAAGAACCAATCTGCCCTAAAGGAATATTTCATTCCTGATCTCAAAATTGCCATCAGGCTGGATCTAGGCGTTTTATACGGCTACATAGAGAATATTATTTAGTAGTAACTGGTTATCTAAGCCTTTCTTGAAGCCCTCACCTGTTCCTGCTGTGACTGGCTCCTCAGGCAGGTTATTCCACAGATTCACAGTTCTCATGGTAGAGAAGGCTTTGTTTTCTGCAGATTGAATCCTCTTTTATTTCTCCAGACGGAGGGAATGTTCTATTGTATTCTGAGGGGGTTTTACATGAAATAGCTTTTTGTAGGGGTCATTTACAGTATATATTTAAATAAATTACTGCGGTCTCCCCAGAGCCGCCTTTTCTCAAGACTAAAGTTTAATTCTTTTAACCTCTCCTCATAACTAAGATGCTCTATTACCCTTATTAGTTTGGTTGCTCGTCTTTGCACTCTCTCTCTAGCTTGATTATATCCTTTCTATATACTGGAGCCCAGAACTGAACAGCATATTCCAAATGAGGTCGCAACAATGCTTTATATAGTGGTAATAGTACATCACTCTCCCTGCCTCTTTAAATACCCACCAATATCCTGCTGGCCTTAGAGGATGCTGATTTGATATCGCATACTGTTCTGTAATCTATGAACTACAAGTACACCCAGATCCTTCTCAACAAGTGCTTCTCAGTTTTTCTCCCCCTAGGACATAGGATGCCTGCAGATTATTCGTACCCAAATGCAGAACTTTACATTTATCCACATTCAACCTCATTTTCCAAGTGGATGATCAAACACTCATTTTGTCCAGGTCTGCTTGCAATTTATGAACATTTTCCATAGATTGCACTATACTACATTTGCAAAAATAGAACCATTGCTATTAATCCCTTCCCCTATATCATTAAGAAATAAAATAAGAGGACACAGAACAGAGCCTTGGGGTCACCACTCACAACCGAGGACCATTCAGAGTAGCAATAACTTAAAATAGAAAAAAAAAGGTCTTCTAGCCATCTGAAACCAGTTTTACCTATTGGAAAATCTGACGTGTAATCAACGGAGATGATACCTCTGATTTCTGCTGAGGATATTATCTTTGCAGAAGCAGTTTTTGACGTTGATTTGGACATGGGTTAGCCCCATATCAATAGGCCAAGCCCATGTCACACCTGACAAAGTGGATCTGAGTAGACCTGTCCGTTTATTTTTTCGCAACGCTGATTTCATCTCCGTCATATAGAAAATCTGCACTGAAGTTCAATGTGAACTACAATACAGACTGCCCACTCAAATGAATGGGAATTGGTTCGTTCTTGGAATTGGATGCAGAATCCAAATTGAATTCCATGTTATCTATTGTTTGAACTTAAAAGGAACCTGTCACACTGATTTGATCTTCATACATTGTTATAGAGAAGAAGGAGCTGAGCAGGTTCATATATAGCTTTGGGGGAAAGATTCTGTTGAACTTCTATTTATTTAAATCCCTGAATATTCTGGGTTAAAGGGGTTGTCTCTCGCTACAAAGAATAGCTTTCGAAATGTAGGGAACACTAAATGAAGAGGTTTTCCAAATATATTGCTTTGTTCATCTTTTTTTTTGTTAAGGAGCTACAAATGATTTCATCACCTTCTGAAGGCTTTCTAGTTTACCAAGTGACCGACCTGTGTACTCCTTCTCCCCTGCTGTTTGTTCTATCCGATAGCAGGGAGTGATGTCATCCCACAGGTCACTGCAGGCAGTGAGAGCTTGTGTGTTATCTGATCTTTCAGACAAAAGATAGTAATTACTCTACTGTTTACATTAGCTCAGAAGCTTCCCCAGACCTCAGAGAAGGTAATTTTATTTAATCTAGGCTAAAACAGAGAAGTCTGAATACACAGAGCTCATATGCTAATTACAGACAGCTTGACCAGGAAGTGATAGAGCAAAGCAGCATTATTTCATTCATGCATCCTATGAAACTTTGAGATGAGACAACCCCTTTAAGGAAACCAGTGGGCGGTCTTATATTTGACTGTCAGCTATTTCTCAATGATAACACCGCCTACTGGACTCCTTAACCCAGAAAATGCAAGGATTTAAATTAACAAATTAAAGCTTCTACTGAATCTTTTCCAGCAAGGCTATATATCAATCTGCTCAGCACCTCCTGCTCTATTACATGGTTTATGCAATGTGACAAGTTCCCTTTAATCTTACTGTATATCCCTGCGACAAAGCTGCTGTAAAGGTTTCTAAGTTTAATATGTTTATACGCTAAATTATTTTCCTGTTGAGCTTGAAGCAGTATACGCCGCTCAACTAGATTGTTCTGACCCTGATAAAATATTTAGGTACAAAATGACAGATCCAGGAAAAAATATTGTGAAAGAGGTACGATCAATATACTCGTGCATGCTAATGTCGGAACATGTAATGACTGGACAGTTAGGTACATCAATTTCCCTTCATAATCTAGTGCGCTGTAAAATCACTCTGTAGAGTATGGAATACATGCATGTTTTATTTGGGCTTATTCTAGAAGCAAAACTTTTTTCCCTAATGAATTTGCTTTCTTTCTTCATTGGAGAATGTCAAAGAGCAGACTCTGTCCCGAGGCGGAAATGAAATTTCAACTATTAACTCGCTTAAAAAAAAAAAAATGGCCACATCGTACACCCCAATAATGAACTCCTTGGGATCTGTATAACACTCTGTGCAGGACTGTAGAATGGAGTAAACTTGAGCACAGTAAAACAAGTGGTCATAAATTTTTTTTAAATCTGCTCCTCACTAGCTCAAAGGGGTTGTCTCACTACATTGATTCATCTCACATCAGTCCTGTTTTCTCGGTTTCATTTTGAATTCAGGGGCGTGTTTACTGGCTTCTACTAGGCTGCAGTAGAAGCCAGGTCTGTAGCTATAGCAACCAGTGCTGACAGCCTAATCAGGAGATATCAAACAGGTCTGTAGCTATAGCGACCTGAGGAGCTGATGCAGCCCATACAAGAGGGATATCTCAGAATAGGTAGGACACTGTTAATGGACACATATTGGAAAGTGACTTGTTTCTGCAAGATATTTAAAGGGGTTGTCTCGCTACAAAGATTAGCTTTCAACATGTTGGGAACACTAAATAAAGATATTTTCCAAATATATTGCGTTCATTTTTTATTTTTTTTTAAGGAGCTATAAATGATTTGTGATTTTATCACCTTCTGTGCGCTCTCTGGTTCCCCAAGTGACCGACCTGTGTTCTTCTCTCCCTCCCTGTCACACTGATCTGATCTTCATACATTATGTTATAGAGAAGGAGGAGCTGAGCAGGTTCACATATAGCTTTGTGGGGAAAGATTCTGTTGAACTTGTATTTATTTAAATCCCTGAATATTCTGGGTTAAAGGGGTTATCTCACTACAAAGAATAGCTTTCAAATTGTAGGAAACACTAAATTAAGAGGTTTTCCAAATATATTGCTTTGTTCATCTTTTTTAAGGAGCTAGAAATGATTTATTCACCTTCTGAGGGCTTACTAGTTTACCAAGTGACTGACCTGTGTACTCCTTCTCCCCTCCTTTTTGTTCTATCTGATAGCAGGGAGCGATGTCATCACACAGGTCGCAGCAGCTCACAACTTTGGACAGTGAGAGCTTGTTTGTTTGTTATCTGATCTTTAATACAAGTGCCAGCAATTACTGCTGTTTACTTTAACTCAGAAGCTTCCCTGCTTCTGACAGCATGAGATTTATCTAATTAGCAGAAGTCTAAATAGACTGAGCTCATATGCTAATTACAGACAGCTTGACCAGGAAGTGACAGAGCCAAGCAGCATTATTTCATTCACGCATCCTATGAAACGTTGAGATGAGACAACCTCTTGAATATAAAAAGCAATCCTTGTAGCGAGACAACCCCTTTAATGGAGCAGATTAGTAGATTCTTTAGTTAGCCACAACCGTTATTGCTAGCATAGTTCTGTGCTGTATAGCAAGGCTAAAAACAAAAGCATGCGCTCCTAGAGCAGAGTATTTAGGCAGATACGACGTGGATAGTAATACACTAACCGGTGTACGTTGCGCAATGTTGGAGGCGCAATTCTCCCAGAGCCTGTAGTGTAGCCAAAGCTGCCGCCCTTTCTTCCTTGCTCCGGTGCAAATGGACTGGGGAGTAGTCATATGTGGAGAGAAAATCCTGCTAGAGAAGCATAAAGTAGCGCTAAAACAAGCTAGGGACTAGAGATTTATTCTATGTAAATTACAAGGATAGGACCTGAGGAAGCGCCATTGAGCGAGAAACGCGATGTCCTGTTTGTAATTTATGTACAATAAATCTCTGGTCCCCACCTTGTCTCAGCGCCACTTGATGCTCTTATTTTGTGTGCTGTTCTAGCTTTATTTTCTCTCCACATACTATAGTCCATGCCGAATTATGTTAACAGCCATATGCAGCCTGGACAGAAGCTAGAGGGGCTGGGAGTGACCCAATAAGGTCCTGGTAGGTGGTCGCAGGTATCTGGAGCCATGCTGACTGCATCCTACAGCTGCTGGAGGGTGCATGGGAGAGGGTCCATAGAGCAAACACAACAATCGAGATGGTCCCACAGATACTCAGTTGCCTTCTAGGGGGACATGGTAATCCTTTGAAGTGTGGATCATGCTTTTCCAATGACCTGTGAATATTACTAGCTGTATGTCGCATTTTATGCTGGCAGATTCCATCCGAACTAGGGAAAACAATCAACCTGTATGGATTTACATGATCTTCAAGGATGTATTACACCCAAATTAGTGGAGTGTATGACTGAGGCCAGAGAATACCACAAAAACTTTTCCCAGATCATAACACTGCTAAAACCAAATTGTGTTCTTCCAGCATGGTTGCAGGGTATTTGTTCTGTCCTGTTTCTCACCTGACATGTCAACGTCCATCCGTTTTGATGATGCAAAAAACGTGCCTCATTGGAGAACGCAAAATTTTGCCAATCGGTAAAAGTCCAATTCCAATACTGCTATGAAAATGGAAGTTTTTCTGCTGATGAAACTTCGTTAGCAGAGGTGCAGTGCCCATTGGCCTGCTTTAGAGCCCCATACTCAGTATGGTTTACTGTTTAAGACACTTGTCTGGTAGTCCCCTGCTCATTTTAATGGCGAGCTGCTCTACTGTAATGTATCAGCGAACCCTTGTGCACCTCTCTAGCTGACCTCTACCTCTCACATTAATGTGAGAGGTAGAGGTCAGCTAGAGAGGTGCACAAGGGTGGGCAGTTTCCACGTTGCTTTTTCGGAATAGAGCCATTTGTTCACTCACGATACACTTTCACCTTAGCAGCATGCTAACCGTTCGCAAATTGCGCAGAAATACAGCCACCCAAGGTATGAGAGCCAGTCATCCTTTTTGCAACTCTGCACACACATTTATCATTGCTGTCATGGGTAAAAGGGGGGATTTATCAGAAAGCCTATCGCACACCTTATAAAGCCACCAAGCCAGCTCACCACACTAACCACCTTCATGAGCTACATGCTGACGACATGGAAAGTAGGAAGTGGTCCTAATAATGCGATTTGACTGTGCAGTTAAACGATTATACCTGACTATCCAATTCACAAAAGGATTCTCACCTACATGGCATCTCTACAGAAATAAATTTATCACAACTGATTCTATTCTTTAACCCCTTAACGACCGTGCACCGTCTTTTGGCGTCGGCTTGTGCAGGTTGTTTGTCTGCAGTGATGTCTTTTGACGTCGTAGCAGACATCGGAGTTTGCGGCAACCGGCGCCGCAGCTGTGCTAGGATCGGCACTGTACTACACAGCCCTGATCCCAGAGCATTCCCTGCGAGCACTGGGTAGCAGGGGAAACCTCCGCAACCCGGTGCTTTAACCCTTTGATTACGGCGGATCGTCACCGCAGCGCAATCAAAGGGTTCCCCTGCTCTTTCGGGTGATCGGAATACCCGGTGACCCGACAGAGCCTGGGGAACAGCTGCACAGTCAGCCCTGGGGACCTAGAGTGGCTCCAGAGCTGTCTGTGTATGAAGCCAGTGACCAGGACAGACTGTGTGCTGTCCTGATCACTGTCTGTGTCAGACTGACACAGATTATAATGTATTGGCATACATGAATATGCTAATACATTACGAAGTGTTAAAAAAAAAAAAAAAAAATGTAAAAGTTCTCCCTTCATGGGATTAAAAAAAAAAAAAGTAAAATCTAAGTGTAAAAAAAATGAATACAAAAATAAATAAAAAAATATGTAATAAAAAATAATTGTGCATACATTACACACAAAAAAACCCCACACATATTCGGTATCCACACGACCGTAATAACCTGTAGAATTAATCTAAGGGGCCGTTTACACGGCAGTGGACAAATACCGGCCGGCCGGGCTTTTTCCGGTTTTGGGGTCGTGCCCACAGCCCTCCCCCCTCCCATTGAGATGCACATGTTCCGTCCGGAAACCGGACGGAAGATTGTGCATGTTTCAATGTTTTGTCGCCGGTCCGCCGGAGACAAAACCGCCGGCGGAAAACCCGTGCAGTGGGGACTGCTGCACGGGTTTTCCATAGAGCACAATTGTGCTAATTTTCGGCCGGTTTTTCAGGTGGTCTGAAAAACCGCAAACCGGCTGAAAAACCGGCCGAAAACCTGTGTCGTGGGGACATGCCTTAACAAGTTATTAAGTGTGGAATGTGAATGATGTAAAAAAACAAAAAAAAATAATTTTACAAAAATTCTGCAATAATTTCTAAGTGAACTTAAACTATTCCCTCATAAAGTACAACTTGTCCCGAATAAAACGAGGCCTCATACAACTGTCATTGAAAAAATAAAAAGTTAAAACTGTTGAAACTGCAAAAACTAAAAAAAATGTTCTGGTCATTAACTACTTTTCAGGCCTGGGGCTTAAGGGGTTAAATACATTTTGGAATTGACCAGTAAAGATGGCAAGATGGATGGCTTTCTGTCTGAATACTCAGTGTATTGACTTTGTCTGTCTTTTTTTATTTATTTTTTTTTTGCTGTGTGACTAGTGTGGTTACTTATTCATTACTTGGTTGTTAACCTTTCGTTGTCTTTTTTTCCCTTTCCCGGTTGAAAACTGAAATACTGAAGATGTAATAAGGGTCCGTCTACACAACAAGCATTTCCAGTCAGTTCCTGATTTGGATTTTCAAATCGGTCAAAACTATTCCCATAAACCTGAATTGAAAATACAAGTAACCACACGACGTGGATTTTCTTGAGGTTAGATTTAAAAAATTAAAGTTTTTGCCAAAAAATTGGAACATGTTCAATTTCCTGCCATATTGTAGGTTGAAAAATGCGGCCGGAACATTTCTATTTTGGATCTGCTTCCAAAACCCCGAATCCGCTGCGGGGGGAGAAAGTGACATGCACATTATTTACGGCGCGTACGCGCCGTATATGACAGTCTATGGGGCCGGGGAGCGGCGCCCCCGCCACCCTCCGGCCACATCCCGCCCTTTATTCACGCCGGATTTGCAAGCGCAATCCGGCTCACAAATCCACCGTGAATAAGCCGTGTGAACACGGCCTAAAGCTGGCTGTTACTCTGTGAAACTGCATGACGAGAAAACACCTTTAACTTGCAATGAGTGAATTCGCTTACAGGTGTCTGTGCTGAAACCACTGCATATTAGCAATGCTGTAGATTTTAAGATGAATCTAAATTTATTTTTTTTCACCAAATGTGGAAAGGAAGTTTTTGTTTTTGCGTTTTACAGTAATTTCAATGAGGATTGTGGTGTTTGAATTTGTAAGAAATCGGCTTCATCAAGAAAAATCTTAATCTGACCCATATATAGGTTTGTTTTATAGTCTGATATTTAGTAAATTGCTTTAAATTTAAACTAACTGGAATTTAGAAGTGCACATATGGACAGAGCCATTGTCTGCTGCAGAATAAAAGTAGAAACAGATTGTGCAAAATACGTTCTGTGATTTTGCAAGTTTATATCCACCTGCTATGTCAATATCAAGCAGACACAAATAATACCTCTGATCTTTGCTCGAGTTATCTACAAGCAAAGTCCAGTGAAACCTAATCTGACCATAAACACTTAATCACTGAGGTTGGCCAAGTAAGCAGTGGAGTTTCATAGATAGATACTCAATAAAATTGCTAAGACACGATCATGACTTATTACAGAGAAGGGGGTTGTAACAAGCAGAGGCTCACGTCTCAATAAGTCATTACATCGCTTTACAAACCGAGCAACGATAAACGAGGGTTGGCATTCAGCTGTTGGATTACATCTGTTGAAACATGGAAGCTGCTGTTTCTCACCAGCTGGTTACCCAGGCTATGGAGTTGTGATATTAGCCATATGGCTTTAATTAAGATGCCGCAAAAATGTATTTTTTTTTTTTTCTTTTTTACAAATTCAAAACGCTACATTGTTTTAAGTGTTTGCTGTTTTTTTTCTGTTAACTTTCTGTTAATTTTAGAGAAGAGGTAATCTTGGCTTCTGAGGGGCTGTTTACATCACACTTTGTAATGGAGGTCATTGCCAAGATAAGGTGATGATAAAATGGCACCTGTCACCTATAGGGACCTCTTTGTGTAAAGCGAGAAGAAAAAAAAAATAAAAAAAAAATATATATATACTGTGTGGTGTGTGTGTGTGTTGTGTGTTGTATATATATATATATATATATATATATAATTTTTTTTTTTTTACAATAGGTAGCTTAAAGGGGTTGCCTCACTACATTGATTCATCTTACCTCAGTCCTGTTTTATTGGTTTCACTTTGAATTCAGGGGCGTGTTTACTGGCTTCTACTAGGCTCCAGTAGAAGCCAGGTCTGTAGCTATAGCAACCAGCGCTGGCAGCCTATCAGGATAGATCAAACAGGTCTGTAGCTATAGCGACCTGAGGAGCTGATGCAGCCCATGCAGGAGGGGATATCTAGGAATAGGTAGGACAATGTTAATTGACAAATATTTCAAAGATCTTTAACATAAAAAGCAATCCTTGTAGCGATACAACCCCTTTAAAGCTACTAAGGTATCTGTAGTGGTGGTGATTGCCATACGGTGGCACAATGGGACCCTTTGGGTTATGTTTAAGGCATAGGGAATCCATTATTTTGGAGGTGTACCCATCTTAGCTTTATGGATACATATAGGGTGCGCAATATTTTATAGATGGGGGCCCCCCTCAACCCTGCAATATTGTGAGAACGAGTCACCAAAACTCTTGGGTCAGAATGGAAAGTAGGTCACACTTACCCACTACTGTCCCTTCTGTTCTATGGGAGTTACAATCACCCCCAAAACCCCCAAGAAAAAAATGGAATAGGCAAAGCCAACCTACTATTTGTTTGAAGGAAAACTTTTGAGGTTCCATTTTCACAACTGGTGCAGATCCCGCACTTCTCAGCCATTTATGACATATCTTATTAATGTAGTATAAATGCCAAAGATGAGAATAACCCTTAAAAGGGATTTGTCCCACTTTAAAGGGGTTTTATCACATGCAGTTTCAGATTTACAGCCAGCTTCAGACCCGTATTTCTGGGTTGGCATGGGGGGTCTTTTGCAGGATTGGGAACAGCTCTGCTATTCCTGTGGCCTTTTTAAAAGGAAAAGAAAACAGGGGATGTAAAATTTGTATATCAAGACTGTAAAACAGTCCATATCTTAAAAAAACTGTCCCTCCGGGGAAAATTTCCACGCAGGAGGACATCACCATTTAAAGCACAGTTCCCGCTAATTGGTAAAAGAGAAGGTGAAAAGATGGTTTTTGGTAAACCGGAGAAAAATTGTGGTGCACCCCTGTTTGTATTCACTTCCTGAGTGATGATGTCAAGGGAATGGTATGTGACTGCTGAAACCACTCATTGGCTATGGGGGGTACACGCTGACTGCAGAACAGAGACGGGGGGACACCACCAGCAGTTTTAGCGCTTGAACAGAAATCAGTGCAGAGGTGAGCATGTTTGATTTCTTATACAGTTGTAGCCTCAATTTATTATATAATTTTAAGTTGGACAACCCCTTAAAAAAAAGGTGGGGTAAAAACCGGATTTGATATAATACGTGGACAGTTTTTTTTATGCATATGTGATACCCATTGGTGGCATGAGGGATGATATATATATTTATTATATTTTTTTATATATATAATATTATATTATAATTATAAAAGAAAAAAAGAGGAAAAAAAAAAGGGGGGGGGCACAATATTTTAAAAAGTATATATTAATTTGCATAAAAAAAAACGTAAGGCGGTCCAACTCTCTTTAAAACTTGCGGGCTGTTGTGGCCGTCGCCCTTACCACGGCTGCCAGGATCAATTTCCGAAGAAGACTAAATGCTTGCCGCACTTTGGGGGTTAAAAAAAACCCGGCCGATTGGGGGAAAGCTTGGGTCCGGGGCACTTCGTAAAAAAATCAATCCTCGCGGGTAGTAAAATAAACTAGTCTTTATTTTTAAAAACAAAAAATGGATTAAAAATTAAGACTAAAAAAAGTACTTGACGCGTTTCGTACAAATACCGCTTCCTAGAATTTATCTTGTATCCCCAATGTGCTTTTTAAAAATTCACAGTTTAACAGTCTCAGGGCCCAATGACTGAAATATATTAAAAAAAATTAAAATATAAAAATTTTAAAAATTTTTTTTTTTTTTGAATTTTAAGTTGGACAACCCCTTAAAGATCGGATGGGATAAAACCTGATTCTTGACTCATGCATACGTGTACATATTTGTATGGTACATGTGTGTGGCTCATTGGTGGACATGAGGATGTTTCTATGATTATTTCCTTATATGTTGGTATATTAACAAATCACCAAGTTGCCCTTACCACATTGCCAAAGTGTGGTCATTTTGTTTTATTTAGTTACAGGGATGTTGGCTTTTATTTTTGCTTTTTTTTTTTTTTCCCCTTGTTTTTTTTTCAAAAAGATGGTCACTTGCCTGTTGCTTGAACATGCTACCCAAATGGCTGCTCTTCCTTTTATCATTAACAATATCTTCTGCAACAAAACAGAAACAAATGTGTAAGTAGAACAAGCATACTTGCCAATTGTTGACTACAAATCTTAACTCCTGGTATACTACTATATGGTCTGTTTTACATTTTTGGTGGAAATCCTGCATTGGGAGAGAGCTTGACTTGTGTTGAGTAAGTAATGGGTAATTTACCCATGTGGCCCCAAAAAAGTTTTTTTATTTAAAATTAACTCATGTAAAATTTAACACAATACTAGTGAACCCGCACAAAAAAATATATTTTTTTTTTCAGTGATGTGAATTTAAAAATTGATTAAGAATATTGTGATTTAAGGGGATTTCCATCTTTCTGTTTTTCAGTAAAATTTTCAGAAATTTATACATAAAAACATACTTGCCTCTATGCTGACCTCTGATCCAGCAAGCGCTACTGCTCTCCCTTTAAATCCTCTGTGGGATCTGGGTACCTGGGCAGCTTTTGTGCCCCCTTAGTTTAAAAGGCTACTGCCCCCATCCCTTTTTTACGTTTAGGTGCCAAATGGGGACCAGGCAAAATCCCATAATGCTGACCAATTAAAACTGCAGTTTATAAAATTACCGCCCCCAGTGGGGGAACCACAGAAGATCACTGGACCTCAGGTGAGTTTGTGGGGGTTTTCCTAAAGCCACAGCGGCATACTTTTTATTTAAAATCAGGGAGGTGTTGTACCCCTTTAAAAGATGCAAACCAGGGTCACGTAAAAGAAAATCTGTTGGAAAGTGGACAACCTTTGTGCTCGGATGACGCCCCATGGACATATTATATTGAAACACATTAAATTACTGCTGCAATTTTAAACCCCGTGTTTTTTATTCTCCATTTCTTTTTGCCCCCCAAAATGCCGGTTAAAAAACCCTAAGCTTGCTAAAACCCCCGTAAAGCGTTGCTTTTCCCTTTTTCCATTCGTTTTGTTCATTTTTTGCTTTTTTTGCCCTTCTTTTTCCCGATTTTGTGGGTTTTACAAATCAATTAAATTAAGTAAGCAGCAAGAAACGCTAGACACCCTAGTGCCCTGCTTGCTTATGCATGCACAATCCAGATGCAGCTTTGTGTAGGGTTACATTGCTGCATCATAAATACTACACATAAATAAACCCAAAATCTTCCCCATGCTTCAGAGGCAGGGACCCTCATATCAACATTCAGCGTTTGAAGTGGCAGCCAGGCAAAGGGCTACTGCACATATCCTAGCAATGTACATTCATCAAGGATGCAAGGCTCCTAGAAATATTCAAAGCAAGATCTGAGCAAGCGTGGTAACCACGGCTAGACTGCAGTGATGGCTGTAACCATTAGAAGTGCTTCATAAACCGAGATTTCCCAAATGCCACAAAATTGAAAAATTAAAGGGGCTTTGCCACGATGTAATGTTGACGTGGGATCCTCCAAAATAGGTATTTAATCACTTTTCTAAATATATGTGATTACAAAAATTGCAGCCTGAGAGAGCTACAGGCTGCCTTACCTGCCCTTAGTTACTTAAAAGCTTCTATTAGATACGACCTGACAAGAGCTGCTGGACCGGCTTGCGCAGATTACCCTTCTTATCTGATGAAAGGGAGCTGAAGAAGCTTTCAAGGTACCGGGTAGAAATATGTTGTGTTTTGTATACAGAATCCACTAGTTGTAGTGTGATTATTTGAGTGAACATTTCACACGATCCCTTATGCACGGCTCTGTGCTCTGGCAGTCTGTGTCTCTTGCTCAGCGTGGCTTTATTTACATTTGCTTCTTAGCAGATAAGGCACGTCCTCGCAAAACCCCTTTTAAGGTATTTACAATTTGTATATATTTTACATATACTTCAAATTAGAATGCAATTGAATAGATGGAGATATCCTTTTGGGAGGTATATGCCATGAAGTACAGACTTGGGTGTCTGCAAACCTGAAAAGGCATCTACAGAAAATCATTATAAAAATGAAACCCCAGAGTCCGGTAGGTGCTCCTCCTATTTTGAGGCTTGTGGTTGAGCCAGATAGTGCACTAGGGCTGCATATAGGATGTCTCTAAAAATGGTAGAATTGGGGAATCGATGTTAAACTGCATTTCCCTGATCACATCTACCGAGTTCAAGTGAATAATGGATAAAAATTTTAATTTTTACATTTCACCTCCACTTCGCTTTAATTTCTGTCAAACACCTAATGGAGCAATAAACATCCTAAATGCTGTGTTGAATACTTTAAGGCTAGGTCTATATTACATAGGACAAAACTCGTTGAAAATGAAAACCTGAAGTTTTGATGTTTTAGGTCTGTTTTTTGGGCATTTTTTAAGGTATGCAAAAGTCATATACCTTGTTTAAATATCTGGGCGGTTTTTCAGCAGAACGGTCCAAAAAACATCCAGCGGCTTACATAGACTTTAAATAGTAAATTTTCCTCTGGACTCCAGATTTTACGTGTTCCTAAAACCGCTGGCGCAGAAAAAAGACCTGGGTGGAGTACAGACCGTTTTTTGTATTAAAGTCTATGTGGATGTTTTTCATCGGATTTTCAGTGGCTTCAAAACACTAAAACTGCTGAAAATCTGATGGGAAACCTCTGCTGTGTAGACATAACTTAAGGGGTGTAGTTTCTTAGATGGAGTCATTCATGGGGTATCTAACATACAGGCACCTCAAAGCCACATCAGAACTGGACTGGTCCCTAAAAGTTTCTTGAAAATGTGAAACATTGCTACTAAACTTCTAAGCCCCCTAATGTCGTTAAAAAAAAAAAAAAAAAAAAAAAAGACATTTGGAAAAAGATGCCAACCTACAGTAGACATATAGTAGATGCTAGTTTATAAACTTTTTTTGTGTGGAATCTCTTAATCGCAGGAATTTCTGAACTTTAAAAATGGCAAATTTTTCAAAATTTTCCCAATTTTTTTAAATGTTTCACTAATAAACAAATTGTATGGACCAAAATTTATTACTAACTTAAAGCAAAATGTGTCACGAGAAAAGTCTCTGAATCGCATAGGTAAAAGTATCAAAAAGTTATTCTCGCATAAAGTGACACGTCGGATATAAAAAATGGGGCTCTGTCAGGGAGGTCAAAACGGTCTGTGGCGGTAAGAGGTTAAGCACGAATTTTAAAGACCTAAAGTAAAAATCTTACAAATCGGTTGTCCAAAAATTTGAGCTTTGGGCAAGGTTCAAATGTTAAGATATATATTACTCTTTGCATTTCTCAACTGCATAACAAAATTCAGGTAGGAAATGCAAAAAACGCATGCAGAAGAAATGCATGTGTTTTTTTATTTTTTTTTATTTTAACGTTTTTATGGAGTTTTAGAGAAAGTGTCCGTTACATGAAAGAAAACCAACAGTCTTCATGTGATCATCATCAGAACATACTATATATATAGTATATATATATATAGTGTGTATATATATAGTGTATGTGTGTGTATGTATAAAATAATGTCATATATATATAATAATATATATATATATATATATATATATATAAATTTCAGCTCTATCCAAATTTCACCTGTGTTCTAAATTAGATTTCATTAACGAACCACCCACATAAAGAGATATATATACATATATATATATATGTATTTGTGTGTGTGTAATATTTTTTTTTTTTTTTTTTTTTATGCGAGTGGTTCTTTAATGAAATATAATTTAGAACACAGGTGAAATTTGGATAAAAAGCTGAAATCCGTAACAAAAATGCAACCTGTGAACCCAGCCTAAATGCCAATCTGCTCCAGAGCAAACTGAGGTGCTTTTCCAGATACAATAAATCGGAGAGCATTCCAATCAATTGTGTAATTACAGCTCTGTAATCCGAGCAGTGATATGTGTGCTTTGGAGATGACAACTGGAGTCATGGCTTGTAAAACCTTACAGAGGAGTTTTTCTTTCCAGTAAGTCATTTCCATTTTCTGGCTTTATTTTGAATGCACCTGCACAAAACAAACAGCTAAGCAGTTTCTCTTTGCCGGGGGCAGTTTTTGTGTTGGATCAGTCCTATACAGAAAAGTAAACCATTTCGTGCTGCTTAAATCTCTGTTTACAAAGGCAAATCAGACCAGCTGTGGCAAATTCATAATTGTTCAGAGATGCTAGTAATGATGGCCTGTGCTCAGGATAAGCTCTCTTATCTGTTCAGTGCAGTAGCTGTAGAATGAGCCCCAAAAATTAACTTCACTGATGGGCCCCAAAAATCAAAGCCATTGGTGGGCCCCAAACACACACACCAGACATATAGCTGATCAGTGAGGATGCCGAGAGTTGGTTTCTTATTGGCAGCATTATGATGGCTTATCCTGAGGATAGGCCGTAATATAAGGATCTTGAACAACCGCTTAAAGGGCACTTGTCCGTTTGGTTCATCCTGACTGAAGGATAGGTAAGTTTACCTGGTCCCAGCAGTTTGGTTTTTACCCTGATATACAGTGTTTCAGAGTAATACCTGGTAAAGCTGAACCAGATGCAGGGAGCAGAGTGAAGTTAAGTGGGCTAAGTAGACGCCACATCTAGGACTGGTCTCTGGTGGCCACGGTGGCTTGTCCCCTTATGAGGCTCAACTTTACCGGGTGCTTAACTCTGAAATCCTTTAGCATCTCAGGGTGAAAACTACAGGAAACCTGCAGCTATTTCATGCTGCCCGTCATTAGCTGACAGATTTTCCCTTTAAAAGAGTTTCCCATCTCAAACATTTATTTCATTACCGAAGGATAACTAATGAAAGCTTACCCCTGAGGAAGCTGCTGTGATGAGCATGGAGACCAGGGCACCTAGATAGACTTTATTTGGTGATATTGTTCTTCTGTTTTATTCCTTTGTGCTATTTGATATTGCCATCTTTGATGTCTATGCACATTTCCTATTGTTAGCAGCTTAGAAACTAAAATACCCAAATCATGGAAATGCAAAGTGATCCCTAACAATGGACTGATTTGTTGCTATTTTGTAGTTGTCATTTTAACATTTTTGTCTCCACGTTTCAGATTTAATTTTCATTATTAAAAATGTGACTTTGATGTCCCGCTTTTGGTCTGTCTTTATTCTCAGTAGTGGTGCATTACCAAAGGAGAAGTCATAAATGTCTGATAGGTGGGGTTCCCACCTCTGAGACCAGCACCTAGTTTGGGAACGGATCCTTAATTTCCTCTGTGCAGAATGAAGAGGTGTCTGTTCATCTGTCTCCATTCTTTTTTTTATGCGAGTTCCAAATAGTGTATTCATGAGTTTTTGGAACCACCATTGAAATGAAGAGTGTGCTGCAGATGCACAACCACCTCTCTGTTCTGCACAGAGGAGTTCAGGGGCCCATTCTCAAGTGAGGTGTGGTCCCCCGAAGTGGATATACCATTAATGTCTGAACAGGAATGCCCTTTTAAGTCTCTAAATAGTAATATTTCACTCTACAGGAGTATTTCAAATTTTACTACCTATATTTTTAAGTCCTCATAAAATTTTGTATTTATTTTGGTAATAAAAATTATTAGGTATTGAGGGGGGGAGGGATTACACGCAGAAGCTTTACCTGACAGCCATATAAAGAGTTGCCAAAAAAAAGTTCTTGTGGACTCAGGTTGACCCTGTGTTACATGATCACCCACTAGCCCAATCAGCTTTAATAAACAGCCCACTGACGGAGGAAGCTGCCTTAGAGAAACATATAAAACCTGAACATTCTGGTTTAGGAATAGTGAAAGTTAAAGTGTCACGTTGAACCTGATCTGCGGGCAGCACGTTAGAGCGCAGGAATTGTTAGACCCATTTCTGTCTATATATAACTTTATTTTAAATTCCTGCTCATTGTGGGCCTCCGATTCTAGTACTTGACAAAAGGCGTACATGTAGGTGGGTGTTTAAATCCACAAATTCATAAATGTGTAAGAAGTGAATATCCTTTTATATTTTTCCTCTAATTTTATTAGGGGGTCCCATGCAAGACCAGAAAAACTGTAAAAATGTTTTCCATTCTTTTGTCCACAGGTGACGCCTAATATGTTCATTGAAAGTTAGGTTTGTCTTTTATGTGGTATTACATGATAATGCAAGTTTACCTTGGGCTTTTGTGTGGTTGCTGTAATGAGTGTTTAACGAAGTAAAGAGTTTTTTTTTTTTTTCTTTAAATAACACATTTGAACATTCTGTGTGCAGACTTACTAATGTAGTCTACAAGTTAGACAGCGTAAACTTAGACTAGATTCTATTCATACCAATAAACCGCCTTCTCCTCTAGAGTAGTATTGATGTCTAAATTATAAACTTTCCACTGTACACTTTCAATACAAGTGAAACATCCATTTATTTCTATTCTTCACATTCTTTGATACACTGATTATGCAACTTAAAGGGGTTTTGCCAAGACATGATTTATGTACCTGACGGGCCCCCTCGGTCCTCTTCTGTCTTGAGAAAAGGGGCATTCCAGCGCCGGCAAGCCACTCCTCTGTGACGCCATCGTACCGCCTCCCATGTGTGCTCTCGAGGCTGAATACTCCGTATTCAATCGGCCTCGGCAGCGTGAGGAGCTCTGCAGTCTAACTAAGCACTAGTGGTAAGTGATTGGCTAAACTACAGAGAAGAACTTCTTGCTGTGAGGAGAAACACACGGCGCAGAGTAGAGAGAGCCGGGGAGCAGGGGGGACACAGAGCGCACAGTGGACGCAGCCAGGGAGCAGTTGATACACCGGGCGAAGAATGGTGGCAACCGAGAAGCAGAGGGGACACAGAGCGCAGAGTGAATGCAGCCAGGGAGGCAGTTGATACACAGGGGGCAGAGCAGCAAAAGTCGGGCAGCAGAGGGGACACTGGGTGCAGAGTGGTGGCAGCCAGGGAGTAGAGGGGACACAGGGAACAGAGAGGAGACAGCCGGGAAGCAGAAGATACATGGGGAGCAACATTACTGCAGAATGTGATGGCTGTCGGAAAAGGAGGACACATGTGCGGCAATGCGCATTCCTGAGCCTGGCCATCTCAGAGAGAAGATTAAACTGCGCAAGCGGGGCCAGGCTCAGGGTAGAGTGTGCCGGTCGGAACCCCTGACAATAAGCAGTACACAGAGGATTTAGAAAAGATAAAGCAGCTCTTATATGGTACACATTTTTTAATTAAGTATATTTTAGAACTTGCTTAAATACTCCTTTTGGATGTTCCCACGTCAATCTTATATCGTGGGAAAACCCCTTTAATGAGCAGATATTATGGTATACAAATTGAAACATTCTTACTAACTGCTGGTGATTGGAATAACCCCTACCTCCTATAGTGGGTTTGAACGAAGACTGCCATGCATGGATAAAATAAGACTATTTCAATTTGTATGCCATAATATCTGATCATTAAGTTGCATAATCACAGTGTAACAAAGAATGTGAAGATTAGAAATAATGGATGTTTCACTTATATTGAAAGTGTACAGTGGAAAGTTTATCATTTAGATACCAATACTAATCTAGAGGAGATGGCGGTTTATTGGTATGAATAGAAGCTATATATGGAGTTGAGGATCTCTGAATACCGCCATAGAACTGTGATTACCTGAAAGGTGTGGTTTTCATGACTTTATAAACCTAGACTAGATTCACATCCACATTAAAGGTTCAGTTCAAAACTTTTTTTTTCAACCGAAACCTTTGTAGCCAATAGTGTCCATTGTGTTTCCGCCGATGCACTATTATGTCCGTCATTCCCGACAGAACTTATGATGGAGGTTTCAAACGGAACCTGTGATGGGAGCTTTAGACTGTTATGCTAAATTACTAACCATGACTCATGAGGTATGATAATTTTTGAACATCTTTAGACTTGTCTTTTTTTTAACGACTATTGGTTGGCTTACTTTCACCAAAATTCAATGCTAACATTTTGGCACATTATGTCACTCCTCTTTCCTCAGATGCAGTCCAAAAATTGTGTGAAACAAATGAGGCTACGGCCACACGGCATACGTAAAATATCAGTCATATTCTGATTAAAGCGTCCGCCTAGTATTTTATTGTTTTTTGAATGGAAAGGGGGATGGTTTCCGGCCGTGGTTCGTGTATTCGGCCATCCCCATTACCATTGAACAGCATATTTTCCGCGATAAAACCGGCGGAAGAATGTGCAAGTGCAAACTTTTTTTTTAGATGTTTTTGGATTTGAAATCCGACTGGCAGAAAATTCGAGCTGTGTAAACTACAGCTCGGATTTTCCATTGAAGTCTATGGGGATAGTTGACAGTCTGTTTTCTGATGGTTTCAAAATCAGAAAACCGTCTGCAAAACTGACTGAAACACCGTGCTGTGAGAGCTTAACCTAATTGTGTCTAAAACTAGTCATGTCAAATTGTGCAGACACAGAGGCTTCTGGACCTCTGTACTGGAGGTAATTGAGGTGGCAAAAGACATTTTGATCCCTGACTCGCCAGAGGCCTTATTCCTTTTCATGGTCCCCATGCAGGTTAGTAGATTTCCCTTCTGAAGCATTTACTACAGGCTGCCAAAACTATAATCCCACGGAAATGGAAGTCATCTGTACCCCCATCCTTGGAAGATTGCTTTGCAGAAATTAGTTCGGTTCAGATGATGGAAGAGTTGATAGCCCAAACTCCCGAGCAAGCCTATAAATTTACTAGAACCTGGTTTAGCTGGTCTCTTTTCAAGAACTCCCCGCTTTATCTTTCAATTACCTGCTAGTGTCTTACTGGATGAGGGGTTGTTTGGGTGCTACTCTTTCCCCTACATTGGGATATTTTTCTACTTCTTCTGTTCTCTTTCCCCCCACCCCCCTCCCCACCCCTTTTTTTTTCTTTTTTCTCTCTCCCGACTGTTTGTGAGTTTGTCTATTGTTGTATGGGTGGTCATCCTCTCTGTTGTGTTATTCTGGTCTTCTTTTTGTTTTTACCATTTCTTAACATGTGTCTTTCTTTTTTTGGTGGTATAAGGATATTTACAGTACCCTCTTCTTATTTACCATTATGGCTTGGTTTTGTACATTTATTTTCTACATGTATTTTGGCAGTTATCATGATTTTGACATGTGTCTATGTCTACATATCCTATGTAACAGCAATATTCTTCTTTACTTGCCATTGTATTTATTTTTTTTTTTGATTTGTTATGGTGTGACCTTAACATGTCTATTTTCAATGACATATTCTGTTTAATAAAACTTCTTTGAATATGAAAAAAATTGTGCATGCACAATATTAAATCTTTGTTCACATTCTGTGAGCTTCTGTGACCCAATACGTTGTATTTAAGCAGATATTGATTCGACATGCTGTCTACAATGATGGCATTTACTATTATGTTTGGGAACCTTTATCAGGGTAGAATCGTTAATGAGTAAAAACTCCCAAGAACCATTCAACAAACCCTTTCTCCTGAGAATCCTTGTCTGTGGAATTTACATGTGTGGACGCTCGGTGGTCTGTTCCCGGAAGGCATAGATAGGGCTGCAATGGCCAGATTACAATGGATTCCATAGAACCTTTTTGTGTACTGTACTTTGAAATTATTGAATAACCTTGACATTGGTTGAGACATTTTCAAAAGTTGTCATAAGTACCTTTTATCAATGGATAAACTTGGTGCACACATTTATAGCAAAATAATGTAAGTATGGCCATTTGACCAGATACAAAAAGTAGATAACCCATGTTGCACAATATTATGCTAATTACATGGTCTTGCCTCTTTCGTATGGAATTGAATTTACCTAAACAAATAGGGTAGGGTATATGGGGAAAGCCATAGTGTCAGCTCTTCTGTGTATGCTATGTTGTTCCACTTACACTAATATCCTGAATAAACTCAAATATAGGACAGAAAAAAATCCCTCTTCTCCACTTGTTAGCTTCCTTTTTATGCCACCCTTCCAAAATGTATCATCATCTCTGAAAAACTGCTAAAGTCCTATCTATGAATGGATCTGCTCATTGAAGTATCACATTTCTTGCTGCAGGTAAAAGCCTAAGGAAAGGGGAAGGGGAGAAGGAAGCTACAGGGTGAGACCAAGGTAGAGAAAGACCGGGTGGAAAACTCTAGTGTTCTATCTCACCCCAGTGCTCGATTCACTGCTTACACTTCTCACTACTGCTCTATTATGTCCACAATGCTGCTTATAAGAGTGTGCTACAGAGCAACAGGGGAGCAGGTTCTCCTTCTCTGTAAGGCTGTGTTCACACGGCTTATTTTGGGACGCATTTCACCACGTATTGTGAGCGTACTGCGCTTTAATATGAGCGGAATGCGCCCCAATCATTACGGTAATCCTCTCCCCGATTTATACAATACGATTATATTGTAGGCGCGGAGAAATAATTGAGTAGTCATGTATTCATGGCGCTTACGCGGCGTGAGCAATGAAAGTCTATGGGGCCGGCAGGCTGACGCCTCCCCCACTCCGTGCCGTGGGAGTACGTGCTGATCGGCGAGAGCTCCCGAACACCCAGCGTACTGTACGCCCTGCAATTAGCCGTGTGTACATAGCCTAAGTGTTGCGCATGGAAGACCTCATAGCAGCTAGTCTTTCACTATTTGCTCAAAGCCAATTCCCTGCAGAGGGAAAAATTGGAAAAATATGGCCACATGTATGAAAAGTGTCTAGGTCTAAAATTCACCTTGTTGTCCATAGCAACCAATCAGAGCTCCCCTTTCATCTTTCCAGAGCACTATATGAATGAAAGGGGCGCTCTGATTGGTTGCTATAGACAACAAAGTGAATTGTAGACCTAGACTGTTTTCATACATGTGGCCCCAAAGTTAGTGCTGCTCCTCCTGTGCAGACATGACCTCTACTCAAAGGTTACCTGAAATGACAGGTATGCTTTAACGGGGTTGCCACACCATGCTGTCTTGGTTAGGCTGCGGGTGGGTCTATAACCGTGATTGGCATATCAGCTTTGCAATTCCTAACTGTTCCTGTTACAGGGACATAACTGCAGGAGATTTATAAATTGTAGTATACAAGGCTGCAGAGAGATTTTTTCCATTTAGTTAGGTAAACAAACTCTTTTTCGTGAGAGCTAAAACTCTGCAGGGAATGACTCCTCATGAACCGACTGACAGCAGCTGGAGCAATAAGAGACAGAAGGAATAGAGGTGGGGAGAGGTGGTAACCAGAGAAACTTGTGTACTCCTAAAAGGAGAGAAAATCTTAATTTTCTGACCAAAGGAAAATCAAAACGGCAATGTATTTGGTAATGGTCTTCTTTTATCTTTCCCTACATGTTAAAGAGCTAATCATTGTAGTGCGAAAACCTCTTTAATATTCCAACTAAAGTGACTGGATAATTCATGGTATTTCCCATATATGGCTATTTTATGTATGTCTCTGTCAGATCTATTGACCTTAACTGATAACTACCAAGCAATAAAAAAGCAAGTCTCGCATTGCATTTCCTCATTAGAACGACAATGAAGTGTTTGTACTGTTTGGTTATGACCTGAATTTCAGTGGGCTTGGAGGACAGTAATTTAAGGGTAAAAAAAGAGGAGGATCTCTGCCACCTGACTTACAAGTGGAATAAATAGTTACATTAGTAATACCATGAAATGGCTCGTAAGAATGAACTGCAAATCAAAGATTTGGAGGTAAGCGGTGTGTGTATATATGTATGTGTGTATGCTTGTGTGTGTTATGTGGTGTGTGTATAATAAATATATATATATATATATATATATATACTGAATATAACTTTGTGTGTGTGTATATATATATATATATATATATATTATTGTTTTATATATATATATATATATATATATTATATATATATATATATATATATATATATATATTATATATTCATTTTTATTTATTTTTTCCAATGATAAATATTCATGACTGGAGCAAGTGCTTCCTGTATCTTGCTTTTGGCTGTGTATAAACATTTATACTCCTTACATTAGTCTGTCTACTGTCGTCCCCTGACTTTAGCTATTTTATGGATTTATTTGTAATGACGTCATTGACGGCTATATAATTTGAAGATGATGACTAGAATGCCTGAAATAAAATTTTTAAATTATGCCTTTTAAAAAGGTAATCTGTTGCTTTTTATGGAATCTGTGTAATGCGATGTAAAACTAGATCTGAGCATAAATAACCTTTGTACGATACACTGTACTTTTATTATCTTTATAGTTGAGGACCTATAATTAAATTACTTTTGTGGCAGTAATAAAAGTGCTTGGGGCATAGTCCTTTGGCAGAGGTCTGCTTGGATACAATACACTGTCGGGACATGTTATAAGCATTCTATTTTGTATGCAAACATATACTTGACAGTGAATGATACAAGATGGTTTTCCAGATAGACCATACAAAGGAGAGTTCATTTTCATATATCAAGGACTGTCACTGTGTGTCTCTTAAATGTGGAATCCTGAACTTCATTATCCTGTTACTTTTGGGTTCTTCAGTGTAATGTTGTTACATAGTTTGTAAGGCTGAAAAAAGACGAGACGTCCATCCAGTTCAGCCTGTTGTGCTAAAGTGTTGATCCAGAGGAAGGCAAAATTCCCCAATGAGGTAGAATCCAATTGTCCTCATTTGAGGAAAAAATTCCTTCCCGACTCCAATCGGAGTAATACCTGGATCAACGACCCCTCTCCAGAATCCTAGTCCCTATAACTTGTTATATTATCACGCTCCAGAAATGCTTCCAGACCCTTTTTGAACTCTGTTAGTGAATTCACCATGACAAGTTCCTCTGGCAGAGAATTCCACAGTCTCACTGCTCTTACAGTAAAGAATCCCTTTCTGTGTTTATGTAGAAACTTTCGTTCCTCAAGACGTAGAGTAAGCCACCTTGTTCTAGATACAGTCCTGGGTATAAATAAATCTTGGGAGAGATCTCTATATTGACCTTTCATGTATTTAAACATAGCTATTATGTCCCCCCGAAGCCGTCTTTTCTCTAAACTAAATAACCCTAACCTTGGTAATCTTTCTGGGTATTGCAGTCCACCCAGTCCTCTTATTATTTTTGTTGCCCGCCTTTTGTACCTGTTCAAGCTCTACAATGTCTACCCCTGTCTTAGACTCAGTTAGGGGCAGGCAGACCCCTTCTGACATTTACAAACTTTTCTGGTCAAATGGCCACATTTTCAGATTGAACAAATATCAAGGTCTGCAATCAAACTTAAAGGTCTATTGCTATTTAGGACCTTTATGAAATTTTAGATGTTTATGCCTTTAAATGTTTTGATAGGTGCTGGTTTTAATTCCAGGACTCCCACCTATTAAATCCCATTTCAGCTCCAGACAACAAGAGAACATGCATGCAAGTGTCCCTCTCTATTATAGTTTGTGTATGTTTTGCTTCTATCTGGCGTGCCACAGAGATTAATATATTGGGGTTCCAGAGGCAGCCACAGAGTACAATATTAGGACTTGGGCCATTCACAGAATGTTTCCACTGTATACTATCGGCATGTCAGGTTACTGTCAAAAAGACATTTTGATGTGTGCTAAGGTATACCCACTGCTACCTGCTCGGGCACTACCTGCAGCTCCACTTTTCTCTGATGTGAAAAACATGTGAGCAGACACAGACAATCATTTCTGTGATTAAATGGCCAAAGACCATACAGAACCGCAGTATGGGCTGAATGGTCCCCAATAGTAGACACGTTCACTGCTTCTTATTTATTTTAGAGCGCCCTTGGTTCCAGGGCACTGTACAATCGAGTTGCTTACATAACATAGGCCAAACAAGTACAGAGGTGACAAATTACTAACTAACAACTGGTACAGAAGGAGAGAGGTCCCTGCCTGTGAGGGCTTACAGTCTAAAAGGAAGGAAGGAAGAGACAGAAGGTGAGGGGTGGACATGTTTGTGGAGGGTGTAGTGGTGGCAGGTTATTGTAGGTTATAGGCTCCTGAAGAGATGGGTTTTCAGGTTGCTTTTGAGGATGGTGAGAGTGGGGGAAAGTCTCGGGTGTTGGGGCAGTGAGTTCCAGAGTGTGGGGGAAGCACGGGAGAAGTATTGGAGACGGTTGTGTGAGGAGTTGACACTGGGAGAGCCGAGAAGAAGGTCCTGTGAGGAGCGGAGATTGCGAGAGGGTAGATATCTGGAGATTAAGGCAGAGATGTATGGAGGGGAGGTGTTATGAAGCGCCTTGTAGGTCAAGGTTACTAACTTGAACTGAATTTGCTGAGCAATGGGCAGCCAATGCAGGGATTGGCAGAGGGGAGAGAAAAGGACTGCATGGGGCAAATAAAATATCCCCATTAAAATGTGCTGTAATATGACATAATTGTAAATAGAAAAAAGCCCAGATAGGTAGGCTCCCTAGTTCTAGCAATAAGTGAAAAATATGCTGTTGCACCTACTTTGTGCTTTACCTCTGTAAAGTAGTTGATTACCAAATTCAAGTGCTGCATACTCCTGCTACTGCCTGCAAAGGGAAATGCTATTACACTGCTGATCTTCTGCAGCAGATTTATGTGTGGAAAATCTACAGCATAGTCCAGTAGCGGCCAAAAATTCACACGGAAATTGACCTGTGATGCGGCGTTTTAAACCATTAGCATGTTAATTTCTGTTGTGAATATGCTGTGGATTTAGAGCAAAAACAAATCCAGTGTCCATAAAAGTAGACTACCGTTTGAACACGTAAAATCCTGTTGATTTCAATGGGAAAGTGAGTTTTTCTTATTGTGGATTTTGTTGTGGAAGCACTGCAAATCACAGCAAAGCCCAGTACATTTTTTTTCAATTCTTTAAAAACTAACAATCTGCAGTGACATTTCTTGCAAAAATGCTGTGGATATTTCACTGTCTCTTAGGCACCCATATCCAGCAGGAAGACTGTTTCAAAAATCTTGGCAGTGTGCAAGTGTATCAGTGGAATCCGGATAGATGGCTGTTGGCTGAACGAGGGTTCATCTGGCATCTACAGTTGTCCTTTAAAAGTTTACATACTCTGGCAGAATTTTTGCTTTCTAGGGCTTTGTTCAGAGAATATGAATAATAACACAAAAACTTTTTTTCCACTCATGGTTAGTGGTTGGGTGAAGCCATTTATTGTCAAACTACTGTGATTTTCTTTTTTAAATCATAATGACAACCAAAACATCCAAATGACCCTGATCAAAAGTTAACATACCGTGTATTTCCCCAACTAACATCAATGACAGCTTGAAGTCTTTTGTGGTAGTTGTGGATGAGGCTCTTTATTTTCTCTGATGGTAAAGCCGCCCATTTTTCTTGGCAAAAAGCCTTCAGTTCCTGTAAATTCATGGGCTGTCTTGCATGAACTGCGCTTTGCTTGAGATCTCCCCAGAGTGGTTCAATGATATTGAGGTCAGGAGACTGAGATGGTCACTCCAGAACCTTCACTTTGTTCTGCTGTAGCCAATGACAGGATGATTTGGCCTTGTGTTTTGGATCATTGTCATGTGGGAATGTCCCACATCCCATGCGCAGCTTCCGGGCTGGTGAGTGCAAATTTGCCTCCAGTATTTGCTGATAACGTGCTGCATTCATCTGTCCTTCAACTTTGACCAAGTTTCCTGAACCAAAACATCAGCGATCCACCTCTGTGCTCTACAGTAGGAATGGTTCCTTTCATCATAGGCCTTGTTGACTCCTTTCCATATGTAGCGTTTATGGTTGTGGCCAAAAAGTTTTGATTTTGGTCTCATCACTCCAAATTACCTTGTTCCAGAAGTTTTGAGGCAGTTTCTGTGCTGTTTGGTGTATTGTAGGTGAGATACTTTGTGGCATTTGCACAGTAATGGCTTCCTTCTGGCGACTCAAACATGCAGCCCATTTTTCTTCAAGTGTCTCCTGATTGTGCATCTTGAAACAGCCGCACCGCTAGTTTTTCAGAGTCTTGTATTTCAGCTGATGTTATTTGTGGGTTTTTCTTTGCATCCTGGACAATTTTCCTGGCAGTTGGTCTACCTGACCGTGGTTTGGTTTTTACAGAGCCCCTGATTCTCCATTTGTTAATCACAGTTTGAACACTGCTGACTGACATTATCAATTCCTTGGATATCTTTTTGTATCCCTTTCCTGTTTTATACAGTTCAGCTACCTTTTCCCATAGATCTGTTGACCATTCTCTTGCTTTCTCCATGACTCACAATCCTGAAATGTCAGTCGCTGAATGAAAGATGCAAGAGTTTGTCTGGATCCCAGAAACTCACTCAGCTTTTATCCACACACACTGAATACAAGCAAACAGGTCGCAGATGAGGATGTTACCTTTAGTAGCCATTCAAACCCATTTGTGTCAACTTCTCTACATGTTATCAGGCCAAAATCACCAGGGTATTTAAACTTTTCATCAGAGTCATTTGGATGTTTTTGGTTGTCATTATGATTTAAAAGAGAAAACACAGCAGTTTTGACAATAAATGGTTTCACCCAACCACTAACCATGAGTGGGAAAAAAAATGTTTCCGTTATCATTCATATTCTCTAGGAAAAATTCTGCCGGGGTATGTAAACTTTTGAGCACAACTGTATGGCCATCTTCATGTCAAAACCTTTGCGGTTTTGGTGGATTTCCTTTCTAATGAAAATTCAAATAAATAAATATAGATATATTTATTTAATATTATAGTCTAATGCTTATATACTTAAGAGGGTTGTCGACTTAAGAAAAAATTATTTAGGATGGGGCCAAGGTGAGCAAAGAGAGGAAAAAATTATACCTCCCTGTCCCCTCCATTTTGGCGAGCCACTTCTTTTCACTTCTGGGATCTGATCCCGACACACAGGTGAGGCTTACTATGGTGTACAAGCCTCACTGGTCTACTGGGATGAAGTGTGGAAGTGGAGATCAGCATCTCAGCAGTTGGGAAAACTCCACATACAGCAGTCCCAATAAAGGATGAAAAATGTTCAAAAATGTATTTTTCATTTAAAATCCAACGTATGAGTTGGCAGTCACAAGAGTAGAACAGGCAAAGACAAAAAAACACATCAGAAGTTTTCTTCTTTAACGGTTTTAATGTGACTACCTACTCATGCTTTAAATTTTATATGAAACTAGAATGAAATTTGGAGAACTTTTCAGCCGTCACTGGCACTTCTGGATATGAAGTTGTTGCCATTATACACCAGCCTGACCGGGATTGGATTCGACCAGCCCTGTATGTAAAATGATTGATAGATGGTAAACTGGCTGTTTTCTTTTCATTTCTATTTTGACCGGAAGGTAAGTAGAATTTTTTTTGTCCATTGTGGCCCCATTCCCACAACAATTTTTTTTTCCCAGAGACAACATTAACATGATCCTTTCCTCTTGTTGGATTTCACTCTGTCTTTAATATGTAAATTAGTGCAGTTTGAGCTTCATTTTTCTGGAGACTTCCATTTTAGGGTCCCAGTTTTTGTTTTTAGGCAGCAAAAAAAAAGTCGAAATGGGCCATCTATGATGTGTAGTCTGTTAATGTCCGCTCTCGCACAGACTATTTAGAGGGACTATCTATCTGGATTATGTTAACTTTTTTTTAGAGTTCAAAAGTTAAAGGGGTTTTCATAAAAACAAAGAAAGTCTATGACTCTATCATAACCTAGGTCACCTTTAGATCTCCTTTAGTTTACATTGGTCCATTTAAACTACCTCATGCCTGGTACTTGAACACACAGAGGGTGAATGAAAGACATGGTATTTGCTGAAGGAGTTTCACTGCATGTACATTCCTAGTTTAAACTAATAGTGTTCTATATGAAGGAGTGAGATCATTTTAGATTCCTTTTCAATGTCAGATGGCAAATCACCATTGCGTTGACTAAGGCCTAGTTCACACGGCTTATTTCGGAACAAATTTGCCGCCGTAAATCCGTTCTAAAATCAGTTTGAAATGAGTGGCAGGCCATTTAATATTGGTTTTAATGGGAAATACGTGTCGTCGTTCAGACGACACGTATTTCCGTGCCGTATTGCCGCTGCGGATTTGTGGCCGCAGTACGGCCGGAACAACAATTAGCCTGTCAATTATTGTGCCGGATTTCGCGACGGATTCATCCCATATAATGAATGGGGATTGTAAATCCGTCGCAAAATACGTGCCCCACTTAGTGACACTTATTTCAAACTGATTTGCAACTGATTTCGGAACATATTTACGATCGGAAATCCGACGTAAATACGTTCTGAAATAAGCCGTATGAACATAGCCTAATATTACAATAACTATTAGGTTCTGTCCCCACGAGTAGTTCAAGTTTTAGTGCACTCAGAAAACTCATGGAAATGTACTATTGATGTCAATAGAGATGGCTGAACACCTCATGTAATATGTGCCTAAATCATTTGTATGTGGTTTTTAATGAGGCTTTGCGTCCAAAACCACTTAGGAATGATTGGGACCAGTTTCTGTTCTGTAAACAGCGAGTAAACCAAATCTAAAAACAACCCTAAATTCACATGCAATAGGAATGTACAATAACCATTGAAAATGCGTAAGACAACCCTTTTCTCAGAAGCAGAATCTGTCTAGTAAATTTTACTCAGTGTGAATGTCCCCTTATAATGAACCTAATGTCTTCTAAAAGCAGCGGACAGTGACTGACCCCACCAAACACACACTTATGGCATAGTCTGAGTATACAATGTGTAGTGGGAAAATCCATTTCAGCTGAATATACATATTGAGTACAAGGCAGGCAGCCCATTAACAACATGATGAACATCTGATCTCCCATCTATGTTTAGAGAATGTCTGGGGAAAAAGGCAAACACATACATGCATGGACAAACAGCCACTCGCCATCAGCTAGCAACGACCATAATAGACTACTATAAACAAGGAAAAGACAAAAAAACCATTCACAACATTATATCTAGAGAGTGTTTGGTATTACGAACATATTTTTAGCTTATAGTTTAGAGTAATTTTGTCTTTTTGAAATCGGCCCCCCACATGGACTCGTGCCTGTGTTAGGGTAATGCTTACAAACAGAAGAAGGTAGAAGAGCTTGAGCAACTTCTATCAGTAACTACTGGGGGAGTAAAGGTGTGTCTCCAGTAGACTTTAGGCTAGGTTCACATGGCTTAAATGCAGGGCGTAATTATGCCCCACAATTACGGCGTGTGGGTGGGGGCCCATAGACTTGCATTACCAGCGGCGCGTACACGCCGCTGGTAATTCACATGTCACTTATTTCCCCCTTCAGCGTATTCGCCGAGCATGAAGAGGAGACGTAATCCATAGTTCTCTATGAGAACTGTGGATTACCGTAATGACTTGGACGTACTCCAGCCGTAATTTGCGCACTCCGGCGTGTAATTACGGACTGAAATACGTCCAATTTTAAGCCGTGTGAACATGGCCTTAAATAGAATCTGAAGATTAGGGAGTCTCTATTGGGGCGTTTTCAGATTTTTCTGTTTTTGTTGTAAAGTGTGCTGAAAACCTGACATGTTAATGTTTTTGTTAAAATGTGGGACTTTTCTAGTCTCTCAGCAAATTAGAAAAGTGAAAAAAAATTGAGCATGGTCAGCAAGTAACAATAGTCAGAAAGAATGGTGCAAATTTGGCACAAGTCTGTGCCAGGTTATAGCTGGTATATATTTAAGTGAAATTTATTTGTCGGATTCTGCCGTTGAAAATTGCATAGTATTGCACGTGCTTATTGCATGTGGATTTGAGGTAATTTTTATTTATTTTTTTTATTTGTCAAAAATGAGTTCCATTTATTTCTATGCAGTTTTGGACATGGATCCACATCAAAAACCACATACAAATGTTCTGTGCGCATTTTACACAAGATTTTTAACCATCCCTATTGATATCCATAGTAAATTTACATACTTTTCACGCCTGAAATATGACCCAAAAATTAGCATGTTCATAGTTTTTTGTTCTTTTTTTCTTTTTTTTTTTTCTTCCTACAGTAGAAAAACAGACTGCCAAAATACAAGTTGTATGAACTACAATGCATATTTTCTGCTTGGGTCAATAGCAATGGTTTACTTTTGGTTTAAGACGAGTATTTAAAGGGAATGTGTCATCAAAAAATGACTAATTGTTTAAGTCCCGTTTTTATGTTAAACACATATTTTTCAGGAATTTTTTTTTATTTTTTCATGACTTTCAATATTTTTTTAATTCTTAAATCCTGCAGTTTTCACTTTGGCCACTAGGCCTTGTTTGCACTGCTTTATCAGCAGAGAGATACTTTACAGCAGCTTAATGCACATAGGAGTCTTAAGACTGACTCAGTCCCATTGACTTCTATAGAAGAGTTTCCTAGGCATGCTGTGTAACTTGGGAAGAAGTCACTGCAGGGAGGTGAAAGGGTGAACTGTGACTATCTCCTCTTGTGACTGGTGTCTCCTTTCAGTTTGACCCTGCTTGTGTTAATAATGAGCAGACAACTGAGAATCTTTCGGTACAGAACAGGAAGTGTCAGACTATTATTAGGCTTAGTGGCCAAAGTAGAAACGGCAGGACTTAAGCATTTATTAAAAAATATTGAAAGTGATATGGAAAATTCAACAGAAATATAAACCAAAATTCTTAAAATTTTTTTTTAACCTAAAAAGTTTATTAAGAAGCATGCACCTTTTTAATAAATTTGGCACAAATTACTCCTTTTCTAAGGCTGGGTTCTCGCGTCACGTTACCGTTAGGCCATGTTCACACGACTTAAAATGGGCCGTATTTCGGTCCGTAATTATGCGCTGAAGTGCGCAAATCACGGGCTGAAGACGGCCCATTCATTACGGTAATTCACAGTTCTTATAGAGAACTATGGATTACGTCTCCTCTCCCTGCTCGGCGAATACGCCGAGGGGGGTGATAATTGACAGGCCACTTTCTAGCGGCGTATACGCGCCGCTAGCAATGATTGCTATGGGCCGGCGAAGTGCCGGCCCCACGCTCCCGGCCACACGGCGTAACTGCGGGGCGTAATTACGTCCCGCAGTTAACCCGTGTGAACATAGCCTAAAGGGTTGTTTTATATTTTTATGAGTATTTTATACCTATAATATTTAATGACTAGATTGAATTCACTTTACTGGAGCTGTATGTTTATTGCATGTACTGGCTTGTACACCTCTTTTGTGGTGATGATTTTATTTTATTGTGCAGTCAGCCTTTGCTTTGCATTCAATTTTAATCAAGCTTATAATACTTTTCCTTGCAGAAGGGAATTTGAATTTTGCTTATGGCCTTTTGACATCCATTTAGTCATTGATTTGGAAAGTTCTTTAGTTATGCAGCAAGTAGATGGCTTATTTGTATATATACGATTGTTTACTGCTTCACTGTAGGTACATATAAACTTAATGTATGTACATTACTTTCCTCAACCTTGTTACAATGCAGTTTTACAGCATTTTTAATTCTTTCAATCAATAAGGGTCATGTGCATTAAAAACTAGATTTACTGGCAGCATACTCCACGTCAAGGACATTTCCAAGGACAACCATTTCTCAAAGTGTTTTAAAACCTGGGACAAAGTGTCAATTTCATTTATGGACTGTACACAGATTATTTTGGATAATATATTCAGTTATATTTTATCAATTGTTTTACTTCACACACTACACTCCATTTCATTATCAATTGATTTCTATTGGCTTTCCACATTTGGTGGCTCAAAATGCACATCTGTCTTATCGATCTAAATTAAAAAATGCAGCAATACAACAGAAGACTTGTTGCCATAAAACCGGCCCAGACAATAGGCTTCCAAAACAGTATCCAAAGAAAAGTTGCACTCCAACAAAAGATAAATATTCAGATTTACTTTTATGTCCCCGTGTCTCAGAAAAGCAACACTTTAAACCCCCCCCCAAAAAAACACTACATTACACTTTGTAATGTATTAGCATATGTTAATATGCTAATACATTATAATCTGTGTCAGTCTGACACAGGCAGTGATCAGAGCAGCACAGTCTGGCCTCATCACTGGCTTGTTACACAGACAGCCCTGGGGCTACTCTGGGTCCCCAGGGCTGACTGTGCAGCCATTCCACGGGCTCTGTCGGGTCACCGGGTGTTCCGATCACCCGACAGAGCAGGGAAACCCTTTGATTGCGCTGCGGTGACGATCCGCAGCAATCAAGCGGTTAAAGCACCGGGGAGCGGAGGTTTGCCCCGCTCCCCGTTGCTCGCAGGAGATGCTCTGGGATCAGGGCTGTGTGGTACAGCCACATCCTCAGCGCAGCTGCGGCGGCCAGAGCCGCAAACTCCGATGTCTGCAGCGATGCCAAAATACGTCGCTGTAGACGAACGACCTGAAATGCCTGCCGTCAGACGGCGGGCGGTCATTAAGGAGTTAAGCTCTCTACAATGGCTCCATGATACAATATTTTCAACCTACAATGGTCTTTCTTGGGACATTGTATGTTGAGCAAAGTTTCAACCTACAGTTTCCCAGACACTAATCCAGCCAATTGTCATGAATGTTTTTGTGTAAAACCTCTTATAGTGAGTTGCATGCAGTGATTGATGGGCTAGTAGTGCCTCTCTACAGTACAGTGCAGTACTACATATCCTGTACTGCTGTTACACGTGCCAGAATGAGCAGTTTCTTTGGGCACAAAATGAGGACGGAAAAGTTTACTTTTCTTTCTGGTACATTTTGTATAAGGTAAAAGACCCAAAGAGGCTCTTGTTCTTAAAATACAAAGTTGTTTCCAGCAGCTCTTTTTGACTGTAATGTGCAAGGACTTGATCTGTATTATTTATTTACTTCATTTTCTTTAATATTTTGCATTATGTTGGGGTCACATTTTGGGGCCTCAGAACCAGTTTTCCATAGAATTATGGTTTCAGCATTCTATAGTTTCAACCAATTAATATTGTAAAGAGAAAAAGATGAAACAATAATTCAGAATGAAACAATAATTTTTTTCAGAAAACGATGTTAAATTCAGCATCCGAGTAGATGTAAATGTTTCAAAAGTTTTTTACTGCTAATAACAAATATGACTTTTAAAAGGGGTTGTCTCACTATGATTCATCTTACCTGTTTTCTTGGTTGTATTTTTTAATTCAGGAGCATGTTTATTGACTACTACTGGCCGGCAGTGATGAGCTGCTGAGGATTCCAGGTCTGTAGCTATAGCGACCAGCACTGCCAGACTTTCAGGAGAGATCAAAAAGGTCTGTAGCTATAGCGACCAGCGCTGCCAAATGATCAGGAGAGATCAAAAAGGTCTGTAGCTATAGTGACCTGAGGAGCTGATGCAGCCCATACAAGAAGGGATATCTCAGAATAGGTAGGACACTGTTAATTGACACATATTGCAAAGTGACTTGTTTTTACAAGATCTTTAACATAAAAAGCAATCCTTGTAGTGAGACAACCCCTTTAAGTGCCGCCTCTATTCTTCTTGTTGCATTTTGAGCTATATGTAGGTCTTACTCATGAGCTCGAAACCTGCCGGTAAGAATGAAGGCTGCACTTTAGGAATTTTTTAATTGATTCTAATAAATGACTTTATAACATTGATATCCAGCTGGATGCTGGGATTTGCATCGTTCTACCATAGAAGTTGATATTGTATGTTTTATGGACCACTGTATATACCTGTGCGAGGTGATGGATCCATTCTCCTGTCCTCTCCCTCTCCTTCCCCATCAAAAATGGAAATGCCCTCTAACACCGTCTTAATTTTTTATTAATGTTGTCCCTCTCTTTAGTACTAGCCAATTTATTACAATACCCTTCTCCCAAAGTCGGTCAGAAAACCCCCATACTTATGCAGTCATTGACATTTGCCGCTAAGGCTGGCTCCACATATAACGTTACTGCGTGTGCAGGGTTTTTTGCATTTCTCAACTGCATAAAAATGCATCAATAATGCATGCAGTAAAAGCCTGTATTTTTCACAAGACACATGCAATTATTTTTTTTTTGTAAATAGTTTCAAGTTATGTCCACAGGTCGGACTGAAAACTCCAATGTGTTTCCAAAATGGTCTTCTTGGCAGAATTCTGAGGCGACACATCTGGTTTCTGCTGAGAATTTATTATAAGCCATGTTTATTTTCCCACACATTTCGCTGCATATTGTGCTTTATACACGGCAAAATGCGCGCCGCAATTATGGGAATTCATAGCTCTCATAGAGAGCTATGGATTACGCGTCATCTCCCCGCGCTTACAATACGATCGAATTGTACACATGGAGGGAGAGTTGACATGTCTATTGCTAGCGGCTCTTACGCTATGCTTACAATGCAAGTCAATGGGGCCGGCCATGACCGGCCCCCCGTGCTTTGGAATAACACGCTAATCAGCGTGTGGTTCGAAAAAAAACCACACGGTGTATTGCGGCGTGTACTATCCGCGCCACAATAAGTCGTGTGAACATACCCTAAGCGCTGCAAACAATTGACATGTCAATTCTCCGGGGAGACGATGCGTAATCCATAGTTCTCTGAGTTATGAATTACCATAATAGCAACGTGCATTTCGCGAAATGTGTGCCGAAATACGCGGCAAAATAAGCCGTGTGGACATATCCTTACAGTAGCGTTTTTCGCTTCCAACTCTGACGCAGTTAGCTCCATTGCAGTGGGGTTAATCCGCATCCCTTCCATCTTCCTCCCCCGAGCAGGATCCAATAAGGAGCTGCTCAAAAGAGTGAACACGTTCTTTATTTCCACACCATTTGAAAGCCGTGTGTGTTGGGGGGGAGGGGGGGAGGATCCGTGCTGTAGTTTACTGTGTGAACTACAATGCAGTGTGGCTGTTCGAATGAATAGCCGTCAGTTTAAACAAGGATTTTGATGAGGAAATCAACACGGACTCTGCATTGAAATCCTCAGTAAAATCTGTTGTCTGAACGAACACTAATTCTAATTTGGAACACAGGTGAAATTTGGGTTAATTTGCGTTTTTGATGCAGTTGAAAAACATGAAAAAATACAATGTGCAAAACCAGCCTGAAATCAAAGGGTCCTGCGTATTGTATAATGTACATAAATGGATTTTTCCACTTGCTTGTTTGATAAGTGGGAGAGCTATTATGGATGATATTATATAGTATGAAACTTTTTTTTTTTTTTTCTTTTTTTTTTTTTTCCCCCTTTTGTTACCCGGTTTCCCCGAAAATAAGACACCCACGAAAATAAGACCATGGTGCATTTTAGTTGTGCAATTCAGAGTTCGGCTGCTTATGCTGATGTTTGTGATTAAATCACTACAGTAGATTAATACATGTTGATGTTTTCTTCAACAATTAATGTGAATTATTGTTCATAGAAAAAAAAAAAAAAACATCCCCTAAAAAGAAGTCTTACCCCGTCTTTAGGAGCAAAAATTAATATAAGACAGTGTCTTATTTTCGGGGAAACAGCGAATGTGCATACCAGTGAGATAAATGAAAAACAAACCTGTAATGGTGCTATTCTTAGAAGAGAAGGAAATCATACCCTGGCAGAAGTGCACGCCTCTGAAGAGATGGGGAAGAGTTAATATCTAGGGATGTACTAAAGCAATTATGCTAACAATAGCATTAAGCAGATGCTGCTCCGCATGATGCAATGCTGCTTCACAAATGAAACTGATCAGATTTCCTGGATATAATTGAACTAGTCCACATTTTAGCCTCTGTAAACAGAGTTTTCTTTCATCTCCGATTAGCCGGCAGCTCCACTTCCTCATTGACAATCCACAGTCTTTTTTTGGTACTATTTTACCTCTGCTTAGTTTCTACATTGTCATCATTGTTATAGGGGAGTTCAGTTCTAACAATGTGACTGTTTACTGATCGCCAAAGAGAAGCAAAATGTATGAAATGGTGGCTCGGTGGTAAGGACTTTGCTTTGCAGCTGTCCTGCTACAAAACTCGCTGTACTGTGTGCCCCAAGCTGCTCCTGTCCCTCATACTAAGTGATTGTACTGCTGCTGCCATCATGCTCCCTTTATGTCCTTCGTGTGTGCGTGTACTGGTTCTCGGTTATTTAGAGTTGGCTGTGTTTTAAAGGGGTTGTCTCACTACAGGGATTGCTTTTTATGTTAAAGATCTTGCAAAAGTCACTTTGCAATATGTGTCCATTAACAGTGTCCTACCTATTCTGAGATCTCCCCTCTTGTATGGGCTGCATCAGCTCCTCTGGTTGCCATAGCTACAGACCTGTTTAATCTCTCCTGATAGGCTGCCAGTGCTGGTCTCTATAGCTACAGACCTGGCTTCTACTGCAGCCTAGTAGAAGCCAGTAAACACTGGCCCCTGAGCTCAAAGTGAAACCAAGAAAATAGGACTGAGGTAAGATGAATCAATGTAGTGAGACAACCCCTTTAACGGCTTAAAAAAAAACAAACAAGCAATGTAAAAAAAAAATGCATTTAAAAGTGTTTTTTTTATTAAAATTTCACCTTCCTTTCAATTTAGAGTTAATTCTAAAACCATTTGCATTAAAAAAAAAACTATTTTTTTTTTTAAAAGAGCATGCATTTTTTTTTTACATGCACTCTTATGTATTGGAGTAATGCATGCATTATTGCAACATGTGAACCGAGTCTTAAAGGGATTGTGTCACTATAGACAATGATGGCACATCGCTAGGATACGCCATCATTGTCTGATTGGTCCAGCCCCCACCTCTGGGACCTGCACCGATCAGCAACCGAATCCCAAAGCCTCTCCGTTCAGAACAGAGGGGCGGTCGGGCCATAGACATGAATGGAAGCTCTGAGTTTAGTTGAGCAGCGATGTTCAGCTGTAATCATAACTCCCATTCATGTCTGTGAGAGAGTTCTCACCACCTCTCTGTTCAGAACGGAGGGGTTTTGGAGATAGGTGCGAGCCCAGAGGTGGGGTTATGAGTATAATTCAAACACATGGAAACCTCTACATAAGTTATGTCCTCTCCTTGTATTTTGGGGGCTTCTTTTCCAGTTTGCAAAATAATAATAATGTATTTTATTCCTCTGTAAGTCACACTACTATGTTTGTGGAGCCTTATTGGGGACAAGGACTGATGGGAGTCCAGCACCATGAATCTGCTGGCTCTATATAAGCTAGAACCCTATTTGATGATGTCACAGGTGAGACCTTACTGCTTTTGCAAAGTGAATATTGAGGAGTCCAATAGCAATGACCTATAGGAAAGTAATGGACCACTTCATTCCTTGATACATCAAATAGTTGTGTACTATAATGTTCAAATATATCCCCGGCACAGCGCTCATGGGAGTGCTGGGCATTCATCTTTCACTATAGCCAAAAAATAAATATATTGTGCTTCATTGTAAATTTCATGGCACCATTGTTGAAGAAAGCATTCTAGGCACAGACAGATATGTTCAGTACTTGGTAAATTATCTTCCTAGTACTATAATTAGATTAATTTCTACAGACTGCAAAATCCACCTTTGTAAAATATGGAGTTAATTTGACTCTAGTACAGACTAAAATAGTCTTTTAAATTACAGATTGACAAGCACTATAGGCATGGTCTTTAGAAATGGTAGTCAAAGGGATCTAATGAGTTCAAACCTTTTATTCTGAACATGAGATTGCTGGCGTAGGTGTAGTATGTAGGCTGCATCTCCGGTAATTGTGTTTAGAATCCTCTAATACCCTGAGCATACAGTATAGTTTCTTTGCTTATAGGATGGGTGAAGCAACGTTACAGAATCCACTATCAAAAAAACTGGTCCATGTTACTCACCAGGTCTCATGTATCATATGGAGTAAATTATATTCTTTGTGCGGTTTAACAAAACACTACATGCATGGACAAACGAATTCTTTTCTGACTAATTTTTAGATTTTAACATTTTTATGTGTATTTTTGTTTAATACCAACTTGTGTGCAGTTGTCTCTCCAAACCTAATGTCAGATTGGCAGGTGAAGCTTGAGTGGAAGCACACTTTAAAGGGGTTTTGCCCAGAAGTGATTTCCTCACCTAACAGGCTGACACTCCCCTCTTGAGCCTTGAAAAAAGGGGCGTTTTTGTTTCTGTGTTTTAAAAAAACAAGTACCTCCTTCGTGATGTCATCGCTCCACCTCCCATGCATGCTTTCGAGGCTGATATTCAGTCTCTGTAGTTGAGAAAACATGTTTGGCTAAACTACAGAGGAGAACTGTATTGTGCACAAGCTATACGGGTTTTGTTTTCTCCTTCTTATCTGTTCAGGAGTAAAGATAAGCTCCGAGCAGGCAGCGTTCAATGACTATGGACAGAGGGGAGGGAGCAGGGAGCATATGCATGTTTACTCAGATAATTACATTACATCCAGCGGATTTTCTACACAGCAGACAAAGGCTTTGACACAGAAACAAAGCTAGTGCAGATGCCCATTAACACTGCTTCCCCCCCCCCTCCCTTCAAAGTTTGTTTCTGTGTCCTGCCATCAGATAAGAAGTGCAAACAATGCAAGCGACTCCAGGAGCTTGCCAGATCAGCTCCTGGTCTTAGCTAATGTAAACAGTCCAGAACTAAGGGCATCTAAGTCAGGCTGCAGCTCTCAGAGGCTTCACTTTTTTTATTCACATATATTTAGAAAACTGATTACCCATTTTGGAGGATCCCACATCAACATTAGATTGTGTCAAAACCCCGTTAACTCCTTTTAACAAGTTCTCGAAGTTGCTAAGCAGTAAATAGAATCTATTGCCAATTTTTTTACTAATTGAGACCCGATAAATAGTTATTTTCTGACCGCAGAGTTTTCAATTCTGCGGCGGTGGTCGCCATGCAGTGCTAGATCCATTAGTGTAGGGACCCACTTTAAAGAGGTCGCCGTGAAGAGGGAAGTGGGCTTGTACCTTTGATCAAAAATTATGCTAAGAACCTCATGTTAATTTTTTTGTAAATTTCTGGTGAGTAAGCATTAGATCAGCGTATAGCAAAAGGGTGTGCGGTCCATTTTTTTTCTCTATGTGAATATGGTTCAATAGTTTGCTTCCTTTTTGCATTGGATCAGCACTTCTCCCCATTTGGCCTATGTGTTTTTAATTAGCAGCAGTCTAGAGTGTAAAGCTTTATCTACATGGCACTGGTTTACAGTTGGATTTTTAAGCGGATTCTGTATTTGGAATCCACGTCTGGTTTTAGACACAAATAGTTTTTAAGTCCACACGGCAAGACTGTTTTTGGATTTTGAAAGATTCTGAAAATTGACTGTCAACCATCCCCATAGACCTCAATAGAAAATCTGAGCTATAGTCTACACAGCTCAGATTTTCTAAGGTCGGATTTCATATCTGATCTAAAAACTTAGAACATGTTCTATAATCTGGCATTAAACAGTGGATTATAGTGGGACGGCCGAAAACCGACCGCAAAAAAAACATGGAAAAAAACTAAAAAATATTGTAAAGTACCAGTTGGATTCTAATTGGGATCTGACCAGTATTTTGTCTGCTGACGTGTGTGTGATGAACCAGGGAGAGCAGAGGAGAGGCTAGGGGGATTAAATTTGTCATGGTAATGAAAAAGATGTGAAGACAGCACTTCAAAAAAATAAGATGTGATTTATTGACCCAACGACAAAAAAAGTCCTGGTTAGACGCTGAAACGTCGCTGTCGTTGGGTCAATAAATCGCATCTTAGTTTTTGAAGTGCTGTCTTCACATCTTTTTTTTTTTTGCAATTTTGGACCGTGATCCTGGTCTTGAGGGCGTGCACTCGACTTTATAATTCTATATTTTTGCTGCTGAGGAAGTATTTTGAGTATTGCTAAATTTGTCATGGTGGCCCTACCTCCCAACCTGCCTTCCCTGGAGTCGCACATAATCGAAGTAGGGGAAACGCTGCAGGTGCTGAGGAGAGATGATGGAAGTCCTTCTACTCAGATTCCCAGGGACACACAATTTCTTGGGCTGATATTAATCCCCTTCGCTGCCTGTAGATGTTGTGTAGAATGTGTCCATGGTGTCGGCGCAGCGGATAATAAACAAGCAGGAAGATAAGAGGGAGGTTGTCAACAAAAACACAATTCTTTACTTAAAACAAAGGTGTGAAACTGGTAGAGCCTCTTTCAGTAAATACATTTCTTCCTTCTCTGAATCTGCATTAAGGATGGTTGAGTACAATGACTTCTGTAGGATCTATATCATTAACCCCATTCGACCAGGGTCTGCTTAGTGGCAAGGTGTATGGTTTAGGCCGGAGGCATACTAAATCCCAACTACCTCCGAATATTCTTTGCTTGCTCTTCAGGGATTTCCACCCTAGTATGAGTCTCTTTAGCCTATAGCTGGTAGGACACCAACCTTTAGGTGCTGCTTGGCTGATGACCTCCAGGCCAAGAAGTAAATATTGGCTTTGTTCTCCTCTGGACTAAAGGTCTCCAACTGTCACTTCTGGCATGAGACCTCTCCACCCATTAGTCCAATCAGGAGATAGGTGTTGAAAAATGTTGTTTGAGGTGCATTAGGGGGCAAGAAGCTTATGGCTATGTTCACCTGGCAATACGCCGTGTGCTCGGGATCCACTTTAAAGAGGCTGCTGTGATTTGGCAACTGGTCTTTAACCATTTGATCAAAAAGTATACAACATTTAATTTTTTTTGTCCATTTCTGGTATGTGTGCATTAGATCATTGTATAGGAAGAGGGTATGCGGTCCGTACTTTATATGAATGAGTTTTTTTTTTTGTATATTATGAGGGTAACCATCTTGCTTGCTTTTAACAGCATTTAGAGAGCAGCTTCATGACCATACAAGCCTGTGAACAGGAACAAACCTATTGACTTCTATAGGAGGGTTTTCTAGCCATGCTCTGTGACCTGGGAAGAAGTCAACGTGTTGGGAGGATGAGAGGGTAGGCTATGACTATCTCCTCCTTTTGTGTATGGTAGATCTTGTGTTATCTTTACATATTGGTTTAACCTTCATTGCCTTTGCTAAAAATGAGGAGACTGCTGAAAAGTTTCCTCTATAGAATATGAAGTGTCAGATTATTTAGTCCTTGTGGCCAAAGTTAAAACTGGAGGATTTCCAGATTATTTTTTTTTTCTTTTTTTCTTTTTATATTGATAGTGATATGGGGAAAAAAAACACAACCAAAAATTCATTAAAAATGTGTTTAACATAAAAGCATGAGTTAAACAATAGGTCGTTTTCTGATGACTGGATCCTACGATGCAGCAGCCATGGGTGCATGAAATGCCAGCACAAGCTTTTCTGTGACATTGGTTCTCTGGTAAAATCTTGCAGGCATTGGTGGTCACGGCTTCTCGTCACGCAGTAGCCGCACCGTTGGACCCCTGCCTTAAGCAGTTTAATATGGATTTGACCTCATTCAATTCATGCGTTTCATTGCTAGGTGTTGAATTGTTGAATGACGGGACTGACATGACTCACAAACCGGTGTTAAGATACAGTACAGAAGTTTGAACATGTCTTTTAGTTTTGCAACTTTAGTCAAGTTTGACGGAGCCTATTTTCGGAGTTTGAAGTACTATAGCATGACAGTGGTAATGGATAGCTTCAACACTTATGTAACTTCAAAACAGCATTTGAAGCAGTCACTTGATTAAAGAGAACTAAGTACTTGTGACTTATGTTTTAGCCAATTACATGGGAATACATCCAAGGAAGATTTACAAATGCTTTGCATTTTAGTGTAATTGACTGAATTAAAGGGATATGCCGTTGGAAAAGAAAAAAGATTTCTTAAAGAATAAGCTCTGAAAACTCCCGAAGAGGTTTTATCCTTGACAGTCTGAATATGTGTTATTTTAGTCATTCCTGGCATGGTAACATTGAGACGAACATTGTTTTGTTGAAGAAAGCTTTAGTTAAAAGGAAGATTTTGCCTGGATGTCTGTGCGGATCTTAAAAACCGGTCCAATTCAAAGATTTTGGGATACAACTAATCCCATTAAACTTTCGTTATGAGACATATACACAGTTGAATCACATTATCACCATTTACTACATCAACAGTGCTTCGCTCATGAAGTCGCGTGCGATGAGCTGGCTTGGTGGATATAGAAGGTGTGCAATAGTCTGTCTGCACATATATCCCTCATTGCGTTCATGGGCAAAAGGGGCTATTGATCAGAGTTGCAAAAAAAGATCATTATTCGATTTCAGATCAAAGGTGATGTTATTTCTGAAACTGCCCAGTTTGTGAACTATCCAGGTGCTGCTGTGGTGAAAAGATAGTGTGAGTGGACAAAAGACACCATTGCAAAAAGCCAACGCAGAAACTGCAGAGCGCCATGAGCTGTTGCTGTGATGGGTTAACGTTGGCTACAAAGGTGCGTGGGAGATGACTAACCTGCTACAGTGCTGAGATGCTCCACTAAAATGAACCAGGCAGCTGCTCGACCTGTGTCTAAAACATCCATTCAGAAAAGCCTGCTGTGCTTGGGGCTCCAAGGCAAATGGATGGTCACTGCACCTCAGCTAACAAGTTAATTCGGCAGAAAAGGCTTATATTTTCACGGCATTATAGCAATTGGTCCTCCGCTGATTGGCGTAACGTTGCCTCTCAGAGGAGTCACATTTCCAGTTTCATTGACTGGATAGAAGTTGGCGTACCAAGCAGTTAACACACAACCATTGCTAGAAAAACACAAGCTTGTGATGGCAGTGTTGTGGTCTGGGTAATGTATTCCTGGTGCTCTCTGGGCCCATTCGACCATCTATAAGGCACTCTCAACCGATTTGGGTAGGAATCTATGCTTGTAGACCACGTACACCCATCCATGGTGATTGGTTTCCTTGAGGCAGATGGGATCTTCCAGCAAGACCGTGTGTCATGTTACATGGCTAGAGATGTCCAATATTGGAAGAGCATGACCACAACTTCTAAGTAGAACCCTGGCACTCTATTTCCCCTGACTCGAATACAAGTGAGCATCTGTTCATTCTATGGCTTCTCCCCCAACCACCTTCCAGCAGCTGTGAGATGCAGTCAGCATGGCTCCACATAGTTGTGAAAACCTACCAGGACCTTATTGCGTCATATCTAATTGCTGTCTGTGCTGCACATGGCGGTTACTATGGATATTCGCTTGTGGCCATAATTTAGTGTTGATTGAATCGTTCGAGAAAAGTTAAGTACGAGTCGAACTTCACGATTTTTTTTTAGAACTCGAGCCGAACCGAATATTTTACTGTTCGTTCAAGTAAATGTATGAGTTCTACATGGCATTTGACACGCTATTTTAATAGTTTTCTTGTCCGAAAATTGGTATCGCCGCGGCAGTTTTTAGGCGCGTTACATCAGTGTAAAGTGTGCCAGAAAGTCCGATCCTCTCAAAAATCTGGTGTCTGGTATACCTTGCATAAAATCACGCAATCTGAACCTTCAAAAAACTCTACATCTAAAATATAACATTTAGTCCACCGTGTAAAATAAGAATCACTTGAAAGAAGCTTTCATATGCAGCAGAAATCACCACTGTCAACACATAATGAAAAAGTGGTACAACGACTGTCCCTGAAGTATGCCCTACAATATACCTGATTCAAGTAGGATAATCGTCCCAAAAGGGTCGGCCCCACTGATGAAAGCTTACCCTATTACTATTCTGTTCAATCCCTTCTCTAAGATAATTGATCAAAAAGATAATATATAGGGATGATAGTCAGAATATGTGTCAATTTAACCAAAATCCGACAGCCATAGTCCAAATGAAACCACCACCACTATGACATAATATGAATCAAATGAAAACAATCATTCCAGATGATCATATATAAATTTTACATATTAAAGGTCAAATAGACAAACATCATTAATCAAAAAAGTCACATACGACCTTAAACAAATTCCTCAGGAGTTCCTATTTTCCCAAAACGTTTCCACCTATAATCAGTGCATGGGTTCATCAGGGGAGTATAGATATGCCCCAATAAGGAAAAAGGAGCAGCAGCGAAGTTTCTGCTACATGTCCAGATGAAAGACCATACTCACATGCATAATACCTCTTTTTATAGTGGAAGACTCCCATCAAGCGCACTAGCATGTTCGGCATCCTACTCGGTACACAGCGCATGCGTCTGTCTCGTTCCGATGTCATAGAAACCACACTCACATTTCCGGTCATGCGCAGTTATGTCCTAACTGGTATACCTTGCATAGTAAACATAATGCACTTAAAAAGGTAAATTGCGTCTTTTTAGGTGCATTGCGCAAATCGTGGCACATAGCATATCATTGGTAGTGTATGTACTGCGCCTATCGAGGCGCATTGCGCAACAGAGGCCATAACATCATTACTAGTTTATGTAATGCGCCTCAAGAGGCGCATTGTGTTATGGGGGCGCACAGCGTATCATTTTTAGTTGCATTTCAATGTGTCGTGTCCGGCGTATAATGTTCCTAGTTTTGGTGTCCTGTTATGGATGGTAATTACAGCTTCTCACCTGTATAGGTATAAAAATTAACCCGAACATCATCTCCTATTGACTTTAATCGGGTTCGAATAAAACCTCGAACCGAACACACTAAAGTTTGAGGTTTTAGTGTTCGCTAGTCATAATAATGTGACTTGACTATTTTTTTTATTACAATGCAAAGATAAAATTGTGCAGTTTTTTTCCATTTTGTGGCAATGAGGTGCTTCATTTGCTGGTGGCCTTTGTTCTGATCAAGTACAGAAATGAGCACTAGGACTGAGATTTATGTACAAGTATTAACTATGCAGACATAAGTGAATGCCTAGCGTTTTTAGATCTTCTATATTAAAGGGATTATACACGCAATTATGATGAACAGGGCAAATAGGGTTAATCCCTGCAGACCTCATAATACATGGATAATAGATGACGGAGTCAGCAAGTAGGAATTACATGATCTTGCGTCTGGCCTATTTTCCAGTTCTCAGGGGAATGCGAGTTCTCTCTAAAAGCTTTTTGCAAGATGCACATGATACTGTACGTATGCAGCAAACCATTTACGTAATGTTAAAAACATCCACTGATGAATGGAATATGAAGATAAATTGTTATACACTATTAGCTGTCCCAGAGAGAAGTGAATTATGTTGATTTCTGTCTGATTGGACATATTGTGAAGTGGTAAGGATGAAGTAGATCATGACGCCAAAAGGGCACATAATTCCTTTAGTAGACGGCATTTTAGTTTCTTAAAATGTAGAAATAATAAAGTATATCTTAATCATCATTATATTCCTTGTCCACAAGAAAAGAAGATGTAGGCGGAACTCACCAAACTTGTAGCTTCTTTATTCCAATACAAACAGCATAAAATATCGGATGGATGGTAACAAGAACGCCGACGACCTTTTTCGCGCTATACAGCGCTTTGTCAAGGCTTCCCCCGGAAGTGACGACGGGCGTGTCTTATAACCACCTCCTTACCGGATACAACCGGAATACAAAGTAAAAACCAACAACACGGTGTAAATTGGCATCCCAATTGTAACACAATAAGGGACTTTTATAGGAAGGAGGACAGATCATTTCTGTCATTCAGGCCCAGAACCCCCAATGCTTCCGTGCGCAGTATCCACTGCGCCTCACATTGCAGTAGTTTCACATGTCTATTAACTCCACCTGATATCAAAGAAAGGAAAAGGGACAAATTCATACGGGACAAACTGGATTTCGATCAGGATAAGATCTTTGGATGGAAGGAGTCCAATTCGTACCGTCGTAAATCGTATAAACATAAGAGACAGTATAAAAAGAAACCGATGGAATACTGGACAACAGACTCGGGTTCCGATTCAAGTCCTACGGAGGATACTCAAAGTAGAGACACTTCCGCGAGTACGACGGGAGCGGTCTATGGCTCCAGGTCGACGGGCCCTTTAGGCGACGAACTCGCCGGGGGGGGCCTTTAAGAAGAAAACCCTCCCGCCAAGGGAGGTGGGTTTCAAGAGGAAACACGTCTCTTGGAGACAGTAAGACGGTGACCCTCAAGAGTCTACAATTCCAGGGGTGAGTCATTCTAATGTTATTAATTTGTCCCGGTATGAGCTTAGTCCTGCCACCTATTCTCTCTTAAAGAAGGGATTGAATTTTTGTTTGCCAAATAACTTCGATCTATGTCAATTTGAGATTGATCTTTCTAAATCTCTCAGGCAGTTGAATTTGTTTAAAATCTTCAAAAATAGGGAAGAAAGTGAAGCAGTTGTCTCAGGAGGAGAAAATATTACTAGGGTTAATAATTTGATTTTTTGCCCGGGTGAAAATGTGTCATCAGAGGATTGTCATGTGGTTTGGGATCTTTTAGATCTTATGGATAAGGAAGGGCTGCAGGAAAAACAATTGGGAGGTCCGTTTGATAATTTCACAGGAGGTATAAAGAGTACTTTTTTTCCCCCCTTGACACCAGGTTCTTCTCTATCTAATTTTAGTAGAGCGGTACTGAAGGATATTAAAGCCTTAATTTATCCACGGGACCGTCCTATCTAATTTGGGGAAGAGCGCAGAGCTTTAAAAGAATTGAAAAAAAAATACCAAATGTGGTAGTTAAGCCTGCCGACAAGGGGGGTAATGTTGGTACTGATGGATTTGGGGAATATTATAGGTTGGAAGCATTGAAAACAACTAAATGATAGGGTAACTTATGAGAGGTTGAAAAGTGATCCTACTATCGGTTACTGTGACAAATTACGATCATTATTACATAAAGGCAAGGAGATAGGTTTCTTATCTAATAGGTTAGCCCTTAAATTATTACCGCTCACTCCATCTAGACCGTACTGGTATTTCTTGCCAAAAATTCATAAATCATTACAAAAACCTCCAGGCCGCCCCATTGGGGCAGGAAGAGGTTCAGTGACAGAGCCCTTATCCCAGTACTTAGATTGGCTGTTAAGACCAATTTTAAATACGGTTCCTTTTTTGCTCGATACAAAAACATTATTACAAAATTTGTCCAATTTTGCTGTGTCCCCTGATTTTAGACTGGCAACAATTGATGTTGCCAGCCTTTATACTAAAATAAGACATAAGGATGGCATCACAGCCATTAAGTCGTTTTTAGGTAGGACAAACAGAAATCTAGGGCAGATCTCGTTTATATGTGAGGCTTTAAACTTCGTACTAAGCCACAATGCCTTCCAGTTTGAAGAGACGTGGTATGTACAGAAAACTGGGACGGCGATGGGCACGCCAGTTGCGCCCATCTTTGCCAATCTCTTTTTAGGCTTCTGGGAGGAGAATTATATCTGTAACATCAAAAACCGGTTTGTCAAATATATAGCATACTGGACCAGATTTATTGATGATATTCTGGTGATATGGTCTGGATCAGAGAGAGATTTTGAGGAATTTATTGAATATATCAATGACAATGATGTGAATATGGAATTTACTTCTCACTTTGGGGAGAAATCAGTCGTCTTCTTAGATGTTGTTATTTCAATTGAAAATGAGAGTATAATTACTAGGGTTTACCGTAAACCAACGGCGGTAAATGCCCTTTTACATTCCGATAGTTTTCACCCAGAACATGTTAAACGTTCATTACCATATGGACAGTTCTTGAGACTGAGAAGAAACAATAGTGAATATCATGATTTTTTGGAGCAAGCCATTGAACTATCAGAGAGATTAAAAGAAAGAGGATATGGTGAAGATCTAATATCTAGTGCACTCACCAGGGTGATCAATCAAGATAGGCATGAGATTGTGTTCAAGAGAAAAGTGAGACAAAAAAATGAAAGATCCATATTTTCTTTTGAATATAGCAATATGTCTGATGTAAATAGGAATGTAGTAAGAAAGAACTGGCATATCCTGGCCAATGATATTGATTTACAACCCAAAACCAATGAACCACCGATTATAACATTCCGTAGGTGTCATAGCATTAGGGATGAGTTAGTACATGGTAGAATGAGGAGGAATAGAGAGAGTAATTGGTTGGCAGGATTTGGTCCACAAGGGAACTATAAATGCGGTACATGTTCATTCTGTGACAAAATGGTGACAGGCAAGACAGTTAGACTGGGCGGCATTACACATGAAGTTAAAGATTTAATAACATGTCGCCCCCAAATTCGTAGTCTAGTGATTGGTTTCACTTGTGGCTATTTCTATATAGGAAAAACAATCCGTCCGCTGTTTGTGAGAATCAGGGAACATCTCTACTCATTAAGAACACAAAAAGGAGCTCCTAGATTTCTGGCACATATGGGTGAAGCTCACAATTTAAAAATCCCCTTTTGTTAAATTTTATTTGCAGGCATACAGAGAATAATTTTATCAGGTGGAGTTAATAGACATGTGAAACTACTGCAATGTGAGGCGCAGTGGATACTGCGCACGGAAGCATTGGGGGTTCTGGGCCTGAATGACAGAAACGATCTGTCCTCCTTCCTATAAAATGTCATTATATGTGTTACAATTGTATGCCAATTTACACCGTGTTGTTGTTTTTACTTTGTATCCGGTTGTATCCGGTAAGGAGGTGGTTATAAGACACGCTGTCGTCACTTCCGGGTAAGCCTTGACAAAGCGCTGTATAGCGCGGGAAACGGTCGTCGGCGTTCCCTTTTTACCATCCATCCGAGATTTTATGCTGTTTGTATTGGAATAAAGAAGCTACAAGTTTGGTGAGTGCCGCCTACATCTTCTTTTCTTGTGGACTTGCGACTTCTGCCTTTTTGGCTGAGCACCACCATTGAATCAAGGAGTTATACGGAGCGTCCGTACTGCAGTATTAGATAAGGGGAATGCATGCCGTATCATAACCCCCTGGTGCTGGTCCCACATTTTAAACTGTATTATATGCCTTGTACTTGTGGAATGAATAACTTAAAAAGCAATCGTTGTAGTGAGACAACCCCTTTATGTTAAGACATTAAGACATAAAAAAGTCACTTTGCAATATATGTCCATTAAGGGCGCTTAAAAGGGCAAGGACAAATACGGCCGGTTTGAAAATAATTTTGAAAATAAATTTGCCCTAAAAACATAAAGAAATTGTGTGTTGCAAAACATTCAAAAGCCTCACAAAAAACTGTTATTTGGCCGGGATCAAAGCGACAATCTTAGCAAAAAACTCTGCATGCCGGGAGGCCTGGTTGTGTGGATGCAGGGGTATAAGCCCAAAAACATCACTGACAACCAGGCCCCCCAGTGGGCCCAATGGCTGGACTCCAATGTAAAAATAGTTAGTATCCGTAGAAAGCCTGGTAACTTTCTAACCAAATGGCTTTTAATTTTGGTAAACCCCCATCGCCCGTTTTCATTGGGGGGTCCCAACCGGAGACGAGGGCCCGGGAAAGGAGGGGGAAAACCACCTTGTGCCTTTTGGTAGTGCATGAAAAATTTGGCAGATAGGATCAGGGATTTTAAAATTTTTTGGTAATTACCCCTACCTCCAAAGTCTGCACCAAGTTGTCTAAAAATCTCTGGGGGGAAATTTATTTTGTAACCGTTTTGTATTTGTATTGTTTGAAAAAGGGATTTTTAAATTCTTACTTAGAGTTTCTCTGTCAAGAAGCAAACTGGCCTCCTTTTGTCTGCAGTCTGACTATAAAACCTATCATTTTCCCTAAAATTTTTTAAAGGGACTTTGTGCTGGGCTGAGTAAAATTTAATTGTTGGCGTTTTGTGTTTTTCCCCACTACCTCTCACTAATATTCCACTAATCCCCTTTTCCACTCTATTTGAAACATTTCCATCTTTTTTGTAAACGAGATTGAATGGGATAAAAAAATATTGCGTATGGTGAAATTTAGTGGTATTTTCCTAAATTTGTTGGATTCCTCTTATTTGTTGTAAATTCCCAAACACATAATTAAAGGAAAATCTGGAATCTATTTTCATGACCCAATTCCTGACTCCCTTCCCCAGAGAGGGAAACTATTTTTATGGGACCGAAGTCTCCCCGGAAAAAAAAAATGATTTTTTAATGTGATTTGTCGCACCAGCGTTTAAAATCCAAAGAGTCTGTAGATGTCAAAGTCACTGTAGTGAAAAACAAAGACCTTTATCCAATGCAGTGACTGTATCCTCGGGAAAAAATTGAGCAGATGGGTTTACAACCGAGATAATATTCCTCATTTGTGATTTCCTCCCCCCTTTTGCTGTGTTTGCGTCCCCCCCCCTCCTCTTGTTTTTGCGTCTGTTTGGGGACGGTTAAAAGTATCGCATGTCAATATTTTACAGATTTGTAGCGGTACCGTTCCGATTTGTTCTCCAATCGTCAGCCTGTGAGGAATATTTGCTCACACAATTTCTTTGTTTGAGGGCAAATTTATTTTCAAACTTCAGGGTGCGCAGGGGGGCAAGGTTCTCCCCCTCGTTGGCTAACATCTACATGTTTGCGGGGGGAGGAGAAATTTTTTTACATCTGACCACCCTTTGTTGATGCTAAAATGGTATTCACGTTAAAGATTTTTGGTTTTTTACGGGGGTTGGAGGTAAGGTAGGTTTTTTGGATTTAGTTCACATATATTAACAGTAATTGTATGGCTTGCAGTTTACCATGAACACCGGGATAAAGTCCTCATTTTTTTTGTGTACTTTGGGAGGGCTGAAAAAGGGTAAAATAAGTTTACACCCACCCAAAAACCCATGCACAAAAATTCTACACTCAGGGCAATTCTTGTCCCCCAGAACATGTATTGAGGAACATTCCAGTAGGAGAACTAATTAGAACAAAACGAAATTTGTTCGTCTACCCAGGAGTTTTTAACACATAAAATGGAATGGGTTTAGTGATTAAAAGAAAGGGCTTTTTCCAATAAAAATTTTAAAAGGGGAGCCTGCAATCGGTAGATAGACAACTCTTTTTCTAAAAAAATAAGGGAAAAATGGACAAGGGGGAAACTATAACATTTTAACAATTTTAGCAAGCTTCCCCAAAATTGAAAAAACATAAAAATGCATTACCCATATCTTTTTGAAAAGCCATAAAACAAATGCCTTTTTAACAACAGAGAATGTTCCAGAAAAACACCCACCCTACGGGCGTGGTTTCACCAAACTTGTTCCATACGGCAGGAAACAAAAATACCGGGGTTTGGGTTTCCCAGGGGTTTTTTGGGGTTTGGTCATAACATTTGCAAGGGGTGCATTTTGTAAAAAAAAAAAAAAAAAAAACGTCATTTTCTTTTTTAGTTTATGCAAAACAATGGGATTAAGAGCTTTAAAATTTTAATACTGCAATTTTAATATACCGATCAATTGTGAAACCTGCAAGGACAGTATGTGGGAGCAAACGGGCCCTCTCAAAATAGCATTCGGGGACATCTCTCTGTCATGAAAAACGTCAATTTTTTAAAATAGCGTGTCAATACATATCGCTGAAGTCCATGTGGGAGTTTAGTACCCTTACAGTGGTAGAATAGAGAAAGTCAAAGCGTGCAATACGGGGGGAGATTCACAAGGAAGCGTGAGCTAGGGGAAGCCTGGGGGATCTACCACTGGGGACCGATCCGGTTTTGAACCCAACAAGACCCTTCAGTACACTATTAACAATTTAAGTTGCATTTTTTGTTTTGTTTTATCATTGCTATGTATTTTAAAAAATTTTGAATAACCAGCCCCCCGGTCCCAGGGTATTGAGGATCATCGTTTGATGGGATGTATCATGAGTAAGGGGGCAGTGACCCAAACGCGTCAAAACAAACTAGTTGCATTACCCAAAACTTGGTTTCACTTGTCTGTTTTTTGGATACAATTTTTTAAAAAGAAAAAAGGAAATAAAAAATGCAAAGTTGCCTTTTTTAAAAAAGCCCGGTCGCTCTACGTTGATTTTCACATCTTTGCTCGCTTTCCGCATTTGGGAACTTGGGGTTTTGGGCTTGTGGCTTTTGGGCTTGAAGTGGGGATGGTTACACAAACCAAGCTCATGGAGGAGCGTACTTGGCACTCCGAGAAAAGGTGACGTTTAACCCTTGCAGTGCTTGTGCTTCATGAATGTGGTTAGGAATAAGGCCATGATCAGCGCGTACTCCCGCGGCGCGGGGGGGGGGGCAGCCCGTCGGTCCCATTGACATGCATTACTCGCGGTGCGTATTCGGCGCAAGTAATTGACATGTCACTTATGCGGGGAGAGGAGGCGTAATCCATAATCCATGTCGCTCGTATTAGAGCGCAAATACGCCGTGAAATATGCGCTGAAATTGGCCCATGTGAACATACCGTAAGGGATCTTGGAAGGCTTTCCTCAGAAGATTTACACTCGGTGCGCACTTAAAACTGAGGTTAATGAGTCAGTCTGATTGCACGGGGTTGCATGTTCTAGAGAACTGGTGAGTTTACTAGTAGAACAAATTGGTCAGAAGGGAAAAGCAGTTGACATGAGACCTAAGTCATGCCCTTCTTTTTCAACAGGTCTATTTCTGGTTCTGTGACAGGTACTGGTAATGCAGTCATGGCAGATGAGGGAATCTGTTTCTAATCTCTCTCCTGCCAATACTTGTTAACTACTCTGTTACCAGGACCATAAAGCACAAGTGCCATGGTTGGCAACCTGGGGCCAGGAATTGAGGGGGACATGTCTTAGTCTAAGGCTATTTCCACACGGCTTATTTTGGGATGTATCTCAGTCCGTAATTCGCGCCGTACTGCGCGAATTACGGGCTTAAATACGTCCCAGTCATTACGGTAATCCACAGTTCTCATAGATAGCGGGGAGAGAAGTGACATGCTACTTATTCACGGCGTATACGGATCGTGGATAATTTATGTCTATGGGGCCGGTGACATGCCGGCTGCCCCGCCCCCGTACACGCCGTAATTGCGGGCAAAAACAATTCCTCAATTACGCTGTGTATAAGCCGTGAGAACATCGCCTAAGACTTTTTTAGCAACCAATCAGGGTTCCCATTTCATTTCTTCAGAGCACTATATGAAATGAAAGGGGAATGCTGATTGGTTGCTATGGGCAACAAGAAAAGTCTTAGACCAAGACAGTTTTCAGACATGTCCCCCTAAGTCTTTCCTTGCTGTGCTCTACATTAGTACTAAATTTATTACCGTTCCAAACTCCCATGTGTAAAACTATTTCATGATCCGTTTACAGTATCTTACCACCACTGTGGGAACATGAATTGTTTTGGTTCATAATTTTAGTTATTTATATGTTACTCAGCCATGACACTAAAATCTCATGCCAAACGTGGGTCCTCCTCATGCTTCCAAAACCAGTTTTGCCCCATTAAGGCATTGTCTCTGTATGACTTCTGGAGGTGTCCTGTAGTATCTAGTACCAAGAAGTTAGCATCAGATCCTTTAAGTTCTGTAAATTGCAAGGTGCGAGCTCCAAGATTTTCTAGCCTGTTCCATGAATGTTCGAGAACACGAAGATTTAGAGAATTTGGAGGCCAAGTCAACACTTTGAACTGTTTTTGTCATGTTTTTAAAACAATTATTGAACAGATTTTGCAGTTTACACAGTATAAAGAGGCCATTGCCATTCAGTGTTACCATCAATGGGTGTGATTATATTGTATATTTGAATGGTACGTGTGTGAACTACATCCGTCAGCAACCCCTCTGCAATATCTGTGTGATTATATTGTATATTTGAATGGTACGTCATTCTGCGTGACTACAATCACCACCATCTTCCCCTAACTGCTGTTATGTCATTTTCCTATATTGTGTGTTCTGGTATTTTGCCTTGAAGTCCCAGCTCTGTTTCAAATAATTAGGATGTGTTTCTATGTTTAAGTAAGCCTATACCCAATTAGCCTTTGAAGAACTTCCTTGCTGCTATCTCTTTATAACCCCACCCGTTTCTGTCACCTGAAAGTGGTGATCTAATCAATAGACACTATATATTGGAACTCTGGGGTCTGCAAGACCTTTTGGTCTGCCAGCATTGATTAAGTGACAGCATTTTTGAAGTGACTATGAATTTTGACCGAAGTGGGCAGAAGGGGCAGAAACGTATCTTTGTAAGTAGCTAGGCTTTCTTACCTACAGCTTTGTCACCATGCTTACATTTGCAATCTATCTTGCTGCCCTCTTCCTCCTTTCCTACCGCCCAGTCATGCCTCCAAACAACTCTATCCACATTAGCTCCTCTCTCCTTCCCTCTACCATGCACGCATCTCATGCATTACTTACTTACTTTACCAACCCCAAACCATCCTCTTGCAGGGTGCTGCACAAACATCGCTCATATTCATCAGTGAACCATCTGCAATCACTTTTCATTCTCCTGCTTCTTGCTGCAGGAGACATCTCTCCCAACCCCGGTCCACCTTCCTTTACTGCTCATCCCACCTCTTTCTCCCACAGAAACCCTGCTAACCTGCGTAATATTTGTTGTACGTCTTTTCCTCTCCCAGTTAAATGTGCTTTGTGGAACGCCCGATCCGTCTGTAATAAACTCACTGCTGTCCATGACCTGTTCCTTTCTAACTCCCTCAATCTCCTAGCTCTCACAGAAACTTGGCTCCAGCAATCAGACACCGCATCCCTTGCTGCCCTCACATACGGCGGCCTATACTTCACCACAGACCTGACAGGCCGGGTGGAGGAGTTGGCATACTTCTCGCTCCACATTGCACCTACCAGGTCATTCCCCCTGTACCCTCACTCACTTTCCCCTCCTTTGAGGTCCACACCCTCAGACTCTTTCGGCCATTTTCCATCAGAGTCGCAGTTGTCTACAGACCCCCCGGCTCACCCCGCCAGTTTCTGGATCATTTTGCTGCCTGGCTTCCTCATTTCCTCTCGACTGAAATACCCACACTCATCATGGGCGATTTCAACATCCCCATTGACTACCCTATGTCTCCTTCCGCCTCTCAGTTTCTTTCACTAACCTCTTCTCTTGGCCTCTCGCAGTTTCCTGACTCTCCAACTCACAAGGATGGGAACTCTCTTGATCTAGTCTTCGGTCGCCTCTGCTCAATTTCTAATTTTACCAACACTCCTTATGAACTCTCGGATCATAACCTTATCTCTTTTACTATCAACAATTTTCAGCCTTCTCTGGACACACCTACCCATCGCCCATTCCGAAATCTCCGCTCTATCAGCACTCAGGAGCTCACAGACACCATACAGTCCTCACTGCCCCCAATCTCCTCTCTCTCCTGTCCTGACCTGGCTGTTAAACACTACAATGAAACTCTCACTACCACCCTGGACATATTGGCACCACTCACACACCGCACCACCAGAGTCAGACGCCCGCAGCCTTGGCACACACCTCAGACTCGCCATCTGCAGCGCTGTTCCAGGTGCGCTGAGCGTCTGTGGAGAAAGTCAAAGCTACCTGCAGACTTTCTCCACTACAAATTCATGCTCAGGACTTACCACACTGCCCTTCACTGTGCCAAACAAAAATATTTCACCTCCCGCATCTCCACATTACACAACAACCCAAAACGTCTGTTTGACACCTTCCACTCAGGGCCCTCCTCAGGCCCAAAGCTCAGGCCCCGGTCACTGACCTCTGTGCTGAAGACCTGGCCACTCACTTCAAAGACAAAATTGACAGCATCCGGCAAAACATCACATCACAATCCCCAATTAACACCCATCCTGTCCCTCCCCGCACGTCCTCTAATCTGCTCTCAGCCCTTGACCCGACATCAGAAGAAGTGTCCAGGCTTCTCCTGTCTGCTCGCCCCACCACTTGCTCTAGTGACCCCATTCTCTCCCACCTTGTCCAGTCCATTTCTCCAGCTGTCCTCTCTCACCTCATTACAATCTGTAACCTCTCTCTCTCCACTGAGATCTTCCCATCTTCCTTTAAACACGCTGTTATAACTCCCTTACTTAAAAAGCCCTCTCTGGACCCCTCCTGCGCCGCCAACTACCGACCAGTCTCTAACCTGCCCTTCATCTCCAAACTCCTGGAACGCTTGGTCTACTCTCGCCTGATCCGCTATCTCTCTGCTAACTATCTTCTAGACCCTCTGCAATCCGGTTTCCGCACCCTACACTCCACAGAAACTGCTCTTTTTAAAGTTTCACATGATCATCTGACAGCAAAATCGCAGGGTAACTACTCATTGCTGCTTCTTCTGGATCTCTCAGCAGCATTTAACACTGTTGATCACCACCTCCTCCTCAACATGCTCCGCACCATCGGTATCCAGGACACCGCTCTCTCTTGGTTCTCTTCCTACCTCTCTGACCGCTCCTTCAGTGTCTCATTTTCCAGTTCTACCTCCTCTTGCTATCGGGGTTCCTCAGGGATCCGTTCTTGGTCCTCTCCTCTTTTCACTCTACACAGCCCCCATTGGACAAATCATCAGTAGATTTGGCTTCCAGTACCATCTCTACGCTTATGACACTCAACTATACACTTCCTCCCGAGACATCACTCCTGCCCTGCTACAAAACACCAGTGATTGTCTGTCCGCTGTCTCTGATATCATGTCCTCTCTCTATCTCCAACTAAACCTCACTAAAACTGAACTTCTAGTCATCCCACCATCTACTAACCGAACTCGGCCTGCTATTTCTCTCTCCGTGTGTGGCACCACCATAACTCCTAGGCAGCAGGCCCGCTGTCTGGGGGTTATACTAGACTCTGATCTGACCTTCACCCCCTATATCAAATCCCTTGCCCGCTCCTGTCATCTGCACCTCAAGAACATCTCCAGAATCCGTCTGTTTCTCACTGTGGAAACAACTCAAACTCTCATTGTTGCTCTTATTTATTCTCGTCTCGACTCTACTGTAACTCCCTACTTGTTGGTCTTCCTCTCTGTAAACTCTCCCCTCTCCAATCTGTCCTGAATGCAGCAGCCAGGCTTGTCTTTTTCTTTCCAGCCGCTATACTGATGCCTTTACCCTGTGTCAGTCTCTGCACTGGCTGCCTATTCAGTACAGAATACAATATAAACGCATCACTCTCGCACATAAGGCTCTCCACAGTGCTGCACCCCCATACATCTCCTCCCTTATCTCTGTCTACCACCCTACCTGCTCTCTCCGCTCTGCTACTGATCTAAGACTACATACCTCACTCATCCGAACCTCCCATGTCCGTCTCTAAGATTTTGCACGTTCTGGAATATGTTACCCCATGCGATCAGGCACACTCACAACCCTCAGTTTTAAGTGCGCTCTGAAAACTCATCTTCTTAGACAAGCCTATCAAGATCCCTAATTGTCAACCCCCCCAAATTCTGTCACATATTCGTCACTTCCTGCACTTTGGCACCCACAGGCACTTATCTGTATATAGATGTATGGTTGGGATGGCAGGGTTATCCACATTTTATGTATACTACCCCATATTTATGTAACATGGCTGGTCCATTGTAAACCAAGCACTTGTCACCCTTTGTTTCACCCATACACCCTTATAGATTGTAAGCTCTTGCGAGCAGGGCCCTCACACCTCGTGTCTCATTTGTCAGTAGCTTTTTTACAATGTAATGTCTGGTTTGTCTGTGCTTATTTCCTCTATATTGTAAAGTGCTGCGGAATATGTTGGCGCTATATAAATAAAGATTATTATTATTATAAATAAAGATTATTACTATTACTTGGCTGCAGCAATGTTTAGGTAGGTAGTATGTGTTAAAGTAAGGCCTGGTTTACATCAGTTCTGCTTCAAGGCTTCTGTTTGGATGCTCCCTTGCAGATTCTGTCAAAAATTATGGAAAAAAAAAAATAGTACAGCCAATGAGAAGCTGCCCTAACATCCACATGAGTGTCATGACCCAAAGTTTCCCAAAAGAACACTGAACAGAGCAGAACACTTCGTCCACCAAGTCGTGTGTTTCCCATAGTTAAACCTAGTACCATTTATTCTTTTTTCACAGATAAGCAACAGACATGCATATGATGTAAAAGGAAAAACTTGATTGATCAGACCAGGCCACCTTCTTCCATTGCTCTGTGGTCCAGTTATTGCATATGCATGCCCATTGCAGGTGCTTTCCACAGTGGGCGCAGGATAGGCATGTGCACGCTACAGAGTTTGTAGTTATGCCGCATATGCAGCAAACTGCAGTATGTACCCTTATCTCTTTCTACCATAGCCAGCACTAAAGTGGTTGTACCGCAGCAGAGACATCTGGTCTATGGTATGTAAATTAATTGAATATACTAGCACAATTTATTTTTAAAGTGTACAGTGTTGCCTAGTTTCAGCACCCCTCTCCTGAACCCAGCAGCTCCACCTCCATGTTTGTTCTATGTGAAGAGGTAGGTGCCCCTCTCATTTTTACTATAATGTTTTCTCTGTGGAATTGAACCAGATATACCATTCTTTACTTATCGTTTCCCTTTTCTCTCTCCACACACACACACACACACACACACACACACACACACACCCCGCACACCACACACACACACACACACACACACACACACACACACACCACCAACAAGTCATTGGTGCCCATGACTCATTCAACGACCACTTTTGGTGAACACCATACAAGACCTACTGTTTAGCAGATACTCTGACCCATTCATTTGCCCCTTCACAATTTACCCCTTGTCCTAGTTGCTCAGATCCCTCTGCTTGCCCATTTTTTTGTATTTTCAATAAATCAAATTTAAAGGGGTTGTCTCACCATGCTGTTTCACAGAGCTACAGGCAGCTTCAGACTCCCTTCCTCGTCAGGCTGTGGGTGGGTCTGTAGCAGTGATTGGCATATCAGCTCTGCTTTTCCTGTTAGTGCAGGAGGTTTAAAATGTATTACACAAAGCTACTGGGTTCTAAAAGGGTTACAACTTGTTATAAATTTTAGGTAAACCAGCTCATGTGCTAGAGATAAAACTTGGCAGAGAATGACTCGCCATGGTTGGATAGAAGCTTGGAGCAGGGAGAGGTGGTTGGTAGTGATGAGGGAACAGTAAAATGTTTGAATTTGAGTCGAAACCCGAGAAAATTTTGGGTTTGAAGTTTGAGTTTTACTTTGAAACCCCCCTTAAAGTCAGTTATTTTTTACCTGTACAGGTGAGGAGAAATGTAATTTCCATCCAAACAGTACACCAAAATTTGGGGCATTATACACCGGGAATGACCCATTGTAATGAGCATAAAAATGATAGGCTGTGCGCCTCCATAACACACCGCGCCTATCGAGGTGCAGACATAAAAATATAATAATGATCTGGGCCGTTAGGCGCATGCATACAACCAGTGATATGCTATGGCCGCGATTTGCCAATGCACCTTTTTAAGCCATTAAGTTTCCCATGCAGGTAACCTGACCCAGATTTTTTAAGGATCGTATTTCAGGTGACTTTACAAGTTTAATGCACCTTCAAACTGCCGCGACAATGCCAATTTTCGGGCATGAAAACGATTAAAATAGCATGGCGAACACGAACATTTACTCGAAAGAACAGTACAATGTTCAGCTCAAGTTCTAAAAAATAGTGAAGTTCGACTCAAACTTAACTTTTCTCGAAAATCTTCTTGATCTCCTAAATGGAGCAAAATCAAAACGGCAGTGTATTTGGTAATTGTCTTCATTTACATGTTAAAAGCTAATCCTTTTGTTAGAAAAAAAACCTGTAACAACTGGCTCTTAATTTGCAGCCTTATGCATCT